>JAEMOT010001874.1:230050-245006 GCA_019297695.1 Apostasia ramifera | reverse complement strand
CGGGTCGCGCGGCCAAGCGGACCGCTCGCGAGCACCAGATCGGGAGGAGAGAGAGAACGGCAGGGGTAAAACTGTAATTTTAAAAAATTTCAATAATAAAAAATAAAAAAGGCCCATTTGATAATTTATTAAAACTTAGGGACTCTGATATTATAAATTTAAAAATGTGGCACAATATTAAGTGCAGGGACATAAATGTAATTTTCCCTAAATTATTTCTACAGGTCCTAAAATTAATCATTCATAATTCACAACTATCATACATCGATTAATAATTTTGGCACTACACTTTTTTTTTTGAAATTTTTTTTTCTATTTTTAAAGCATTCCTTTAATGATATTCTTTTAATAGTTCATTATTAAAAAATAATAATACTAAATTAATTTTTATCACAATTTACTTAATTTTTAATATAAAAATTTTATTTAATTCACATTCTAAATTATTTTCAATATACCAATCAATTTTCTTTCGTACCTTCCATAATATTTAATATAACTAATCAATTTTATTTTTTGATATATACATTTCTCAAAATAAATTTATAAATTTTAAAATATAACTAAATTAATCTTTCCGCTAATTAGATAATGCTTTCCTCGCACCGCTCCTCTTCTATTGTTTTTTAACGGCTTTTATTGGTGTTCAATAGGTTTGGTATTTCGAGCATGTTTTTAGAATTAAGTCGAGTTACAAACATAAGAGTATTTTATCAAAATTTTATATGCTACATGCACTGCAGTTGGAATACCTCCATAAGTGTGAATATATCGAACCTCCGACGTATAATTGAATTGAATTGAATTGAACTCTAGCTAAATTTATGTGCCGATTCTTTTAATTCATAGATTAAGAAATAAAATTATGAGTGCATGACATTTAAGTCCCTCTTATTTCACTTTATACTTAGATAATCTCTATAGCTTTCAAAATTAGGCAGATTAGTTATTTTTTAATAATAGATGCTATTTTTATAGTGATAAAATTATTTTCGTAATTTTTTTTAGTAGTGATAATTGTTTCTCACTCAACCTTAATATAAAAGTAAATATTTTTGTAGATCTTTTTATGAAAGTAATATTTATCACCAAAAATGATTATTTTATATTTTTACTTGAAATATTGAATCAATCTATTTAATTTTAAAAGGTATGATATGTACATATAAGATCGAACAAAAAAGACCTAATGCTGTTTACTCAAAAAACTATTTTATTAATACTTCAAAAAAAAAAACTATTTTATTACTATTTAACCTCTTAATTGCGGGGCTAAATAATAAATTTACATCTTTATATGCAAATACATGATTTTTAGAGATTTAGTAAATAATTCATAGTAAGGCAACATTTGATTTAATGTTATATCGTGTTATCTAAATATCATGACATTTAAATGCTATTTTTATAATAATAATTCTATAATTTTTTTAAAAATTATTTACGAATATCATTAAACTAAATAATCATTTTACTCTAAATAACATGACATTATCAATTATCATCAAGATAATATTGAACTAAATACATAATGTCGATGGCTAAAGAGGATAAAGAGTGACTGTCAGATAATATTCTAAGAAAATAGTAACACTAGAGCAAGATGTGGCTCTTGGCAGACTTCTAGGATGATAAATAATCGTGAGAGGACAAAAGAATGAACGTCCCACATCAAAAGGAGAGGAGAGATCCTGAGTTATAGAAATATATAACGTAGTCTCAAATGATAGAAATATCTTTTTAGAAAAAAAAAATGAAACTAATGATAAAAAATTATATAGTTAAGCGTGTTTGAGCTCAAAGAAGACGAAGAGTGACTCTCAGATAATATCCTAAAAAAATAGGAGCACTAGAGCAAGGTGTGACTCTTGGCAGGTTTCTAGGATGATAAATAATCGTGAGAGGGCAAAAGAATGAATCGTTTCATATCGAAAGGAGAGGAGAGATCCTGAGTTATAGAAATATATAACATAATTTCAAATGATAGAAGTGTTTTTTTAGGAAAAAAAAATATAAGGCTAATGATAAAAAACTTCATAATTAAGCTTGTTTGAGCTGGCGTAGTACTGAGATAGGAGAAATTTTTTTCTAAAACTAAAGTGAATAATAATTTTATATTTAGATCGCGGTATGTAACAAAAATAACTCCTAAATTTAATTGATTTGATTTTTTAATATACTTAACTGCAAAAATGCCAATTCTATAATCAACCAATGGTTGCACTATGCGCCACGTTCAATTCTGTTATGTAAATGTAAGCATAATAGAAGTAAAATTGAGTTGATTTTATATAAAAGAATTGAATTGTTATGTAGAAAATTGTATTTAATGTAAATAAAATTAATGATTTTGTTAAAATAGGTATTGAAAGTAAGAATAGATCAACTTTTTCATGTTAAGATTTATGTATAATAAAAAAAAAATCTCTTTTTTTTTCTTATAAAATGACAAGTAAAACTAAATTTACAAAGAGTTAATCTCAATGGCTGAAAACTTATAGAAAAATAGGTTTGGGCTTGAATTATATATAGATTTGCATGTAACTTTAAAAAAAAAAATTCAATATTAAAAAAAAAACTTTTAATTATTTTTAGTGTGTTTCTTTCTATTTTTTTTAGAAAGTGTTTCAATCTAGGATGAAGAAGCTTTCTCCGGGGATTCTGGTTAGCCCCTATAATTAAATCTTATAAAAAATATAATATTCAAAAATTTTTATGATATATATATATATATATTTCTATTTATTATTTATTTTTTTAATTCAAAAAAGTACGTTCGCTAACCAAATTCTCACACTTTTATCAAAAGGTGTGAGAGAATGCTAAACAGTTTGACTCTTCGCCCTATTTGGTACATGAAGGCTCTATTTGTTGGAGGTCAGGCCATGGCCAAAATGGCCTCCAATTATTTTATTAAAAAAAATAATAATAAAAAATTAAGTATAATATGTTAAAAATTATATAAATATAATATAAAATATTTTTTATATTAAAATTTATGTATTTAGANTTTATATTAGATGAAAAAAAAAATTTAATATTAAAATTTATATAAAATGTAATATAAATATAAAATATTATTTAAATATTTTTTTAAAAAAATTGAATAATTTTGATCTTAGAGTATATTATAACTATAAATGAACCTTATTTAAATAATAAGATATATTAATTAGGTACTTTTGAACTTTAAGACTCTGTTTATTTGCCCGTTTAAAATTAACTTAGTTTAATTTTAATAAGATATATTGCATTATACATAAAATTTAATATTAAAAATTAATTTTATTTCATATCTTACGCACATTACTAAAATAATAACTAATTTATATCACATCTCTCACATATCCCAATATAATAACTAACTTTATATTACATCCCTCACACACCCCAACATAATAACTAATTTTACTTCACATCATTCACAATTTTTAATAAAAAAAATATTTTTATTTAAATTTAATTTTAATTTTATTAAATTTAATCTTATAAACAAACAGACCCTATCACAAATTATTACCCCCAGATACTCCAAGACATTAGTAGTGGGCCATGTGCACTGCAGGAACTTAATATGTATTATGTTAAGTTGAAATATATTAAATGTAAGTCATAGTGACGGACTGACAAAATTTGAATCATACTTATCTTAAAAATAAGCAAAGCTGAGACTGAGTTGAAATATATTAACTATAAAAGTCATAACTAGTAATTTTTGAATCATATCTAATTAGAAAATAGTAAATTTTAAATCCACACCTAATATGTATAAGCTGGTACTCATATCATGGGTCATATTTACCTAACGACAGGTATACACATCATCAGGCCCACATAGGCTCCACGGCGCATGTGGTTTCTGCTACTAGCCCTCGAAAGTTATGTGACCAGACATGCAAAGGCAATAATTTTTTTCTGATGCATTGTTGTTTCAAGTATATTTCAAAAGGACAATGGATCATGATAATGCGCGACTTTGTACTATTAATTAGATAATGTGGGTATATTATTATCTTATCCTTCACATTGGATTTTTCAAACAGCTTTAATCTATGAATCATAAATAGCCACCCTTCAAAAAATTTGGATTAAAAAGGGGAATTAAGTAGGTCAGTTCTGTTATTCACATGAACACTATGAAGGAAAAAAAGGAAAACAATAACATGTGATATAAATCTATATAACAGACAACTACCAAACTTGCATCCTAATTATGACTTGGCACAGCCAATATGATTTGGCACAATTGAAAACTCAGTTTGAGTTGACTCGGGTTCTTGATATCCCGACTCAAACGGCTAAGATGACTCGGCGCAAAAAGAGTTGATTACAGATATGATACTGTAGACTTTCAACCAGTATTATGGTTGGTTTTTGAACTACTAAGTTGGACTCCGACTTTTGTTGAGTCTACACAAGTCTGCTTTCAATCAGACTGACTAGTTGACCTGTTTGACATTGAAATCATTTTAGTTATGTTTTAAAAATTTTAAGCTTACTTTGTATCAATTAGTTGTATTTACAAATGTATAAAATGTGAAATAAAATTAATAATTATGTCAAAAATAATGTATGATTTGAAATAAAGTAGATATTTTATATTAAAATTTATACGTAATGTAACAAAAATTAATTTATTATTGTTATTAGAGTAAATTACATTCAGGCTTCTGATTTCACAGCATAATATCATGTAAATCTACAATTCTAAATTGTTAATATCCTCTGTCGTTTACCAATTGTGAGAATATTAAATAAAATTGGTTGATGTATTGAGAATTATATAAGCTATTTTACTTTTTTTTTTAAAAAACTAATTTTGCCCAACTTGGACATGAACCAAATAGGGGTGAGCATCTGATTTTTCCTATAATTATCAAATGGCGGCTAGCCCCCTCCTCTCTCGCTGACGGAGGGACCGCCTGCCGATGGAGAGGTGGGGGGGTAAGTGACAAAATAATGTTGAATCTTTTAAATCTTTGTGCATCTCTACGGCGTATTTATTTTTACTTTATTTTTAGAAGCTAAGTTACTAATCGATTTTCAGGCGTTTACTTTTGCATATTTCGTTAAGTTTTTGGAAGTGCCCGTTTACCATCGTATCGATCCTACGACAATTACCCACATTAATGAAACAAATTACTCCACATGCCACTTTAGGGTCTTAATCAATCATGGGCAGCAGGTGGGTCAGGCTAAGATATTTATAAAATTAATCATACCTAGAGTTTGGCAACAAGGGCTAGCCAAACCAGTGTAATTTGATTGGACTGGTGCCACCCCAACCCTCCCAAGCCGTGTGAATTTAGGCACCTGGGTCCAACCAAATTGTCACCAATCCTTCAAAGAAAGCCAGCCACACTATCTCTTCAATCCAATTTCCTTATCATCTCTGCCTTTTCGGCCTACAAGATTAAGCCATGCCCAACTTTGCCTACTTACATTTAACTATAAATATCCTCACTATAGGATCATTTTACTTTCTTTTCTATCTTATGAAAATTCAATAAAATTGATGAAATTTTAAAAATGGGTATTTTTAATTAATTAATAATATAAACATAATTAAGAAAAAAATTAACAAAAGGAGCATATTTCTGACGGGCGTTAGTGGGTTACCGTTAAATAAAAGTCGCCCGCACGTTAAAGGAAGTCGCCCGACATCAGGGCGACTTTTGGCATGCAGAAGTCGCCTACGGCGCGAGTGACTTCTAAATTCGCGGCGCGGGCGACTTCTAACTTTTTAAATTGGGGCATTTACCTGCATGCCACACAAACTTCTTAAAATTACATCACATATTTTCTTCACAAAATTTACACTATAGATTGTGAAGAAAATGTGTGGTATAATACATAAAAATTTATGTGGCATGTGGGTAATTATCCCTTTTAAGTTTTTCTAATTATTGAATTATTAGTTATTAATTAATTGATTGTTTAGTGTATAATTATTTACGTAATTATATAATGATAAAATAAATTATTAAAAAAATAGTAAAATTACGTTTTCTTAATATTTATGGATGATGGATCTTCGAATTATGTTGGTGGTCATGCTAAGATTCTGAAATTTAAACTTATTGACACATTATTTGATCTGAAAAATAAAATATGTCGAGCGATGCGTCTCAATTTGAACAATCACAATGTAAAAATATTATGCAAATATCCAGAAGAAACAAAATATATAGCATGATATATCAAAGATGATGACGAATGTGAGATTATATTAGAGCGTGCGTCTCAAACATCTTTAACACTATATATTAAAGTTGTACCACTTATTGGTACATCATCGCGTATGAATGAGGAAGAAATTTATTTTGAGCATACTCAAGAAAGTACCCTCATCTCAGTTACGCAAGGACTGTCAAATATATATCTTCTATCAAAATCTGAAGAACTACCATGTTCTAATACACTGTAACTTTTTCTTAAGTAAATATATTGTGTAAATATATTATTAAGTATATTTTTTCACATAAATTCATATAAATTATTATGCAGATTCAACATGGGTGCAGCAGTCTAAAACAAATAATGCATATATTCAATTTCCTGCAAACATTCATGAGTGGGATGCAGAGATCGATGATGATGCCTACATAGGTGGCCTGGATAGATATTTAAATTTTTAGGAGTTACAACATCTTCAGGTAAATACAGTTTTTATTCAAAATGGGAGTTACAATGCTCACTGAGTGATTGGACAATCCATAATCATGTGCAATATAAGAAAATAGTATCAAATAAATAAAAAATAACGTTAATTTGTTCACATGCTGCGGATAAACCCACTCCATGTAAATGACATTTACATGCAATCTTCGCCAAGAGATACAGTGGTGCATGAAAGATATCTACTCTTGGTGAGATACATAATTATTCAAACTCGAAACCCGATGATGACCACCGTCAATGCACATCTAAATTTATTGCTCGCTTAGTAGAACCAGCAATGTGAGCTCAGATTGAAATGCGCCCAAGTGACATCATGTCACGGATCAATGCAAAGTACAATATTAAAATTATTTACATGAAAGCATGAGATGTTCGAAGGAAGGTCGTCAAGGCTATATTCGATGGCTAGAAAGAATCATATAAAAAATTGTACCGATATTGTGAGTGCCTAACAGCAGTTATGCCTAGAACTGTTTATGAGATACAGAAATCTCAAGTAAATAGATTCGAACATTTGTTCTAGAGTTTCGGTCCATCCATTGAATGATGAAAATTTTGTCGGCCAGTGTTGAGTATAGATGGGACATTCTTTCTAGGCAAATATCGTGGTACTTTATTAATTACTGTAGGCATAGACGCTAATAACAGAGTTTTTCCATTTGCATTTGCTGCGGTTGAGTTAGAAAATAATAACTCGTGGGAGTCTAACTAGAATGCGCGAACTAATTGAGCCAATACGTACACGAAGAGATTTGTGTATTATTAGCGACAAACATTCTGATTTACTGCACGACGTAGCATCTGTCTTGTCTCATGTTGCTCATCGACATTGTCTCCATCATCTTAGAGAAAATTTTAAGAAGATATTACGGACTCTAAGTATTCAGGCAGTTGAGTCTATATGTAATAAGATGTACAGTGCGGGCAACACTGATATTTGGGATAGTTTTATCCAGCATATGTAAGATATTGCTGCTGTACATTCGGATGTTCATAAATGGCTGGAAGATAGAGGGTTTGAAAAATGAATACTTATTCATAATAAAGATTGTAGATACGGTACTATGACTACAAACGCATCTGAATGTTTCAATAGTATTCTGAAATGTGCCCGTGAATTGCCCATTCAAGCACTTGTTTGTGTAACATATTATCACACAGTGGGTCTTTTTTGAAACGATAGGAGAACGCTGTTGCCTGGGAATCCGAAGGCGTTTCACCCACGTACCTAGGGTGCGAACAATGTTACAAAAGCATGCAAAAGAAATTGAATCATGTGCATTTCCCATTAGGATAAATTTCAATGAATGGAAAATTAATGATTATATTTCTGGAAAACAAGCAGTCACCTTCTCTTTTAACGGTAACTATCATAGTACATGCTTACATACTCTTATTTATCATCTTCCATGTCCTCATATTATTCGTGCTCTTGGGTCGGTACGCGTGGACTATAATCCAGTGGTGTCACAGTACTATAATATAGAAAGCTATAAGAACACATATTCTGATAAATTTTATGTCATTCCTGATATGAGATATTGGGTCACATTTGATGAGGCTTGTGGGATTGTCGAACTTAAGCCACCATTGCGTGTAAAAAGACCTGGTCGACCACGTACACTTCATATAAGAAACACAATGGATGAGCGAAGGGGTGATCCGAGCAGAACTTGCAGTGTATGTCATGTAGTTGGACATAACTGATCCACATGTCCTCGAAATCTTGAAAATATAAGGTAATCCAATGTTTGCTTACTATTATAATCTGTTAAAAATTATTTTTTTCTATATATTTAAAAATTACATAGTATTAATGAAATCATTCATCCTCCATGTGTAGTCAATATGGCATGAGGACGAGGGCGTGGTGGTAGGGGTGCTGTAGAAGATGATCTTCCCCCAGCTATTCATCCGTCATTGGAGCACTTACGCTGGAGGCATCGTGCTGCATATCCGGACTAGTCTCGATTGCTACAGCCGGCTAGCCACCTCCTTATGCTATGAGAGTGGCCTGTCACATGCCTCGCATTTATAGATGCATTAGATATTACTGGTGTAGGCAATATTAGACACCTTGACTATATTACATTAAATCATAGTTTGCTGACTGCACTAGTTGAGCGTTGGTCTCGAGAGACCAATATATTTTATTTACTCGTTGGAGAGATGACAGTTATGCTTCAGGATATTGCTGTCATTTTAGGTGTTCGGATTGACGGTGACCCACTGATAGGTCGTGTACATGTTGGGGAGGGATATAAATGGGAGAGGTGGATTGACTATTGTGATGATCTACTATGACAGCATTTTATTCCTAGGTTTGCGTATACGAATCCTACAGATCATTCTGAGTCCTCTACTTTTCATATAGGACAGAATACAGTTCACTCGTGCATGCCTCTACATTTTTTACTGGGCTCACACTGATGGAGTTGACACAACATGTTCGTGCGTATGTTTTATATGTATTGGGATATTTTCTAATACCTGATACGTCCGGCTCTGAGATTCACCTTCAGTGGCTTACACTGCTTGAGGATTACGGATGATTTGGTGGCTTATCGCTTGGATCTGCGGTGTTAGCACAGCTGTACAGGCAGTTATCTCGGGCTATCATACATATACGTTCTATCATTGCTGGTTGCTTGCATTTATTGTAAATTTAGGCATAGGAGCATCTACACGTCGGTCGTCCTAATAGACAGCTATCGATCCATCAGCTAGTACAAAGGCCGTTAGGCTACAGGTATTTTGGTATTAACATTATATTTGCTGTTTAATTGAAATATCTAACTCTTTCTAATGTGGTACGCTATATATGCAGGTGTTGTGTTATTGATAACCCACCGTATCATATGCTCTTATTTTATTGAAATGAGATCGATATGTTACGGCAGAGTCAGGTGCTATGAACACCATATACATCTGATCTTTTAGATATTCTATCACCTATTTGTACTGCTGGATTGGTTATTTATTTATCACAGGTGCCACTAATATCTTGAGTAGTTGTTGAGTGACATCTACCCGATCGTGTCATGCGTCAGTTCGGATACTAACAGTATTTCCCGCTGGAGGTGGCAGATCCGAACTTCAGGAGGATTAATACTCGAGGACGAGCATTAACAGATTGGTTTGCTGAGCACTCACTATATAGGCATTTATGGAGAAGAAGTTTCGACTTTGCTCAGTAGCTTTAGATAGTTAGTGAAGACGATGCTGACGCATTAAAACTATACATGGATTGGTATAATTTCTGGGCATGTCTTTCACTTGTATTCGCTGAAGTGGAGCCGCCTACATCATATTTTCCTGCAGCATCAATTGTTAGAGAATTTGTGAGTTCTGCAGCTTTTATTATATATTTCAATTCTAATTAGAGTAGTTATTCTTACAAATTTTGTTTGTGTCAGGATGAGATCACACGCACCGCGTATTTACTATTCGATACAAAGAGATGTACGGAGGCCAGCAGCCCAAGCATATGGATTGACTCTCAGAATCAACTATTATCATTATGTGATCAATTTCATTAGCAGCTTCACTTCCCTCCAGTGGCTAGGCCTACCCGTGCTTTGATTGAGACCAACACTCCGCAGGAGCAGGAGATGTTCAGTTTAGTAGAGCTCGTTGGGCATTCGCCATCAAATCCTGTATTTCATACATCACAATACGATCTAAGTGGTTCGAGTGCTAGTTACTATTATGATTTTCATCAGACACAGTTTGATGTTTGTCCTTCGGCTTCGCCGATTGACCAAATAGCAGGCACATAATGAGCCGGTCAATGATGATGATGATGGTGGCGCACATATACATGCACTGCACCAGTGATGACGCCGGGCACCCGATCCGTACATACCTGGGAGTGGCGCTATACCACATAGAAGAAGGAGTCAGAAATGATGTACATATTTTATATGATGTACCATTGTAATATTTCTAATTATATTGAATGTGATCGTTGAGTTGTACTATTTGTATTTCTTCTATTTCATTTATACTTTATATTTTTCATTAGGTTATGCCTTATTTTTGAAGCATGTCTAGATATATGTGTCAATGCTCAAGATCAAAGAAACGGGTGGATGTAACAAATGCAAAAAAATAATTTAAATATGACATGATCAATATAGAAGATCTACATGATAAAATATGAACAAAAAATGCGACGAATATTTACATTTTCTGTATAATGATGTCGCGTTTCGAGATTTTCAACTTACCAAGAAACCATAGAATATAAAACTTACAATTGAAAAATGAGATGAAATACATACTCGACTTATCATGTACAACAATATAAAAAAAAATTATAATATTTCTGAAAAAATATATATTATTTTTTTTTAAAAAAAAAAAGAAGTCGCCCGGACGCCGGGCAACTTCCGTTAAATAGAAGTCGCCCGGCGCCAGGTGACTTCTATTTAACGGCAGCCCACTAACGACCGTCAAAAGCATACTCCCTTTGTTAAAGTTTTCTTAATTATACTTATATTATTAATTAATTAATTAAAAAAGCCTAATTTTAAAATTCATCCAATAAAATAAAAGAAAAAAAGAAATATATCACAAAATACAAAATATCAACAAAGATATATAACTCCAAGAAATATAAATATACAACTCTATAAACTCACACGCTCATAAATCTATTTTATATAGTGTAGTTCTTGAGTTTAAGAGATCATTTTATGTTCTTCATATTTTTTTAAGTCTTTATAGACATCTAATGCCATATACGTCTAACAACCTTTTAATTTATTCGTATGTCATGTATGACTGTTAATGCACGAAAATTAGCAAATCTAACAGATGAAAATAGAAGGCACTAAGATTTTAACGTGGAAACTGATAACAAAAAACTATGTTGCCCATCGAAGGGGTGACTAAAAAAAGTTTCACTAATATGAAAGGTGTCACAAAGCTTGAGAGAAAGTCTCTTCGAGGAGTGCACGTTACAGATAGTAATTGGAAGTTAGGTGTACAATAAATTATTAGTTCAAAAGAAAAAATCCCCTTCTTCATTAGTTGCAGGGGATTTATAATAGGTGAAGATGTGACCGTATCAGTCCTGTTGAGCCTATCAAGAGAACAACGCCAACGGCCCCAAAGATTGCCAGATGACAGCTTTTAATGCATAATTGAATGCTGAGTCGACATAACGATACGATAACAATGATTTGACAACAACCTCTTGTGCGATGTGAGGTCCACGCAGTGCATTTATGTTAAGTACGGTGACGTCTGGGCAATTCCACTTGGGTACATTGACGTGCACGTGTTAGGCACAAGGTCTTCAATTCCAGCGTGGATTGAGGTGCTTCAATCGGTTGTGTCATATATACGCTCCTGATCTTGAGGCCTAAATCGATTGTGTCATGTATACGCTCTTGATCTTGAGGCCTAAATCTTCATACAACAATGACATTAAAATGATCAAATCATCCCTAACCCGTACACTCTCTTTCTTCTCTTTTTTTTCTCTCTCCAGCAAGCAGAAGCAACAGTAGCAAAGACTGATGTGTGGCGAGGACAACGATTGTAACAAGTGGTAGTAAAAATGACGATGGGAATAGTGCGGTATGAGAAAGATATCCTAAAGTTGCAAGAGACCATAGTATTTTATTTTTTTGGCTTTTTACCTACTATCAAATTTCAATTATACAAATAATGATTGACATAAGCACATCCCTATTGTAATAGACAACTAGCATTATAAAACTAAAATAATAAAAAATTTAATAATAAAAAATTTAATAATAAAAAATTTAATAATAAAAAATTTAATTGTAAATAACCAAAACGGCACTCTTCTGATTTAGTGGGAAATGAAGTTCAAATCACACATGCACAATTCTCCCCCTTGAGAATTGCAGTGCTCTAAGATAAAAATAAATAAATAATAAGAAATAAAGATAAAATATGTAATAAAAATAGATGTAATATCACATATAAAAATGAAGCAATATCTCCTTTCAGCGATGACTATTTGGGCCCACCACCATCCCCACCACACTTTCTACCTACTGGAGACACCACAGTTCTGGCCCTGCATCCCTTGCCCTTCTTATCAGCCAATAGATGATGATATCACTAACTCTGCTCATAAATGATCACTTGTACCTTCCACCACTCTTTTTTAAGCCAAATTTCTACCAACTCAAACATCTAGAAGACTAGGACCCAAACCAAATCACAGTTTGGTTCATGCTCTAGTTTGGGCCTTCTCTAAATACGATTCATTTAAATAATTGTCAACCTGAGTTAACTCGAGTAGTAATCTCACCTCTCAAGTTTCATTCGGTTTGATATGCTTGCTTATTATTGCATAACTTGCTTTTGAAATATGTAGATAGTGCAGATTATGAACAAATTTCGATTTAAGCTTAACTCATTTAATGACCTGATGGTTCATATGAATGTCACAAATGCTATGAGCACATCATGAACTAATGCAATCCAATTCTAATCAAATCCAATTGAGTTGGAGTGAGTCATGTTGAGCCAACTTTAATAGTAATGTTAATCAACCTGAATCTAGTTCTACTAAAATTTGTATGATCTGAGTCAAATTGAGTCAACACAAGAATCATCGGGCCGACTCAGATCTAAAACACCTCCTAGAATTAAAAATCACATTCAACAGTCAAACTCCTATAAGTAAAGCATAGCTCTTTCAATTAAGAGGGAGAGCTGAAGAGCTGAAGAGCTGAAGAGCTGAAGGAGAGGGACAGAGAAAGAGAGGGGATTCCAAGGAATGGGGAGGTCACCTTGCTGCGAGAAAGCCCACACCAACAAAGGGGCATGGACCAAGGAGGAAGACGAGAGGCTTATCGCCCACATCCGAGCCCACGGGGAGGGCTGCTGGCGCTCCCTCCCCAAAGCCGCCGGCCTGCTCCGCTGCGGCAAGAGCTGCCGCCTCCGCTGGATCAACTACCTCCGGCCCGATCTAAAGCGCGGCAACTTCTCCGACGAGGAGGACGAGCTCATCATCAAGCTCCACAGCCTTCTCGGCAACAAGTACGCACACTATCTCCAATCTCTCTATCAATAACTCGCTGCCGCCCTTTACCCCCGATCTTCTCCTTCCACAGATGGTCTCTGATCGCCGGCAGACTCCCGGGACGGACCGATAACGAGATCAAGAACCACTGGAACACTCACATCCGCCGGAAGCTGTTGAGCCGAGGCGTAGATACGGCCACGCACCGTCCCATCGCCGGAGCCTTGTTCGGCGCCAAAGAGCCAGAGAAGGCGCCGATGAAGCCGCTGTGTCCAGATGTGAATCTGGATCTGTGCATCAGCCTACCGTTTCAGGAGCAGCAGAAGAAGAAGTCGCCGGCGGAGGAATCCATGAGCCAGAGGGAGGATGGGAAGTGCGGCGGCCAGTTCCTCAGTCTGGACTGCGGCGCGCTGATCAGAAGCCTAGAGATGAAATGAAGGGGAGTGTTCCGTAGAATGAAGGTGCTGCCCTAATTGCGATGAAAGGGGAAGGCAACGTGTAAATTACATTATTCTCCCTAAATCTGTTGCTGAGTTCCTTCGCTTCTTTATAATTTTGGGATTTACATAAATGAAAATTATTTATATGCTAAAAATTATCCATTTGCACAATTTAAATGAATAATATTGTGCTACGAATAATAATTATTTATAGGGCAAATTACATCCAAGTTCATGACTTTAATGTTTAATAAAGTACAATTTTATATTTTTAAATTATAATATCAATTTTTTTTATTATTATTGAATTTTTTTTAAAATTACTATTTTACCGCTCTCCTCTCTTTTCTCCCAATCCCGATGCACACAATCCCGGTGCACACAAGGCCACAAGTGTGCGATCCACCGGTGATCGTGTGACTCCCCGACGGCAGTGTGCCTCGCACTTGTGCGGGAATTGGAAGGAAAGAGAGGCGGCCTCTCTCTCCTCCCGATTCCGCGCACGCACGAGGCCGTACTGCCGCCAGCGGGTTCGGCAGCAACAGGTCACACAAGCTGCATGACGGGTCCAGTGGCCGCGAGTACCTGGGATCAAGAGGAGAGAGAGGGGAGGGGTAAAATGATAATTTTAAAAAAATTTAATAATAAAAAAAATTCATTTTATAATTTATTAAAACTCGTGAGCTTTAATGTTATAATTTTAAAAACATAAATTTATATATTATTATATCATATTAAATTTAGAAATTTTTGTGTAATTTGTTCTTATTTATATCTCATATTAAATTTATTATTTTACATATTATATATTTATATTTAATAAATT
>JAEMOT010001874.1:198709-215837 GCA_019297695.1 Apostasia ramifera | reverse complement strand
TGTCGTGCGGTCGCGTGATGCCGCCGGAGGCGGCGCGGGACAGCGCGGCTGTCGGATCCGGTGGAGAGAGTAAGGGTAAGGGTATAATGGTAATTTTGTATATTTTTAATAATAAAAAAATTTTAAAAGGACCCAAATGATATTTTTTGAAAACTTAGGGACCCTGATGATATAATTAAAAAATGTGAACCTGTGTGATAATAACCCTTAAACTCAGAAACCTGGGTGAAATTTGCCCTTAAATTTATTTTAATGAGAAATTCATTTCATATCGTGTTACAACATGCTACAATTAGTTATTATTTGTTATTAAAATGTCAGTGTTATTAAAATATTATTTATTACATATTTGATTTAATTTTAGTATATTAAGATTTAAGAGAACGATTATCAGACATCAATGACTTTATTACCTTAAAAATATTCATTTATATTTACATTTCAAATTCATCAAGAGGATAGCTTTAAAACTCACTATCTATTAGTGAAATGACATTTTAATGCTGTACGATTATTTTCTAATGATATTATTTCGATATTACATCATATTATTTTGAAAAAATATTTACTTATTTTTTATCATTAATTTTTACTTTGAAAATATTTTACTCCACGTCCATATTTTAAATTATACGACCAAAAAAATTCTATTTTTATTTTCTCCTAATTATATATTTATTTTCAGATTTTAAAGTTTTTCTAAAATTATATTGGACTTAGGCCTTGTTTAGCACGAAGATCAAACAGGACCAAAACAGGATCAAAACAGAACTAAAATGGTACTAATTTAAAAAACAACGATAATAATAATAAATAAATATTTTAAATCATTTTACATAAATTCAAATATAAAAAATATTATTTTACATTATATACTTAACAATTTAAAATAAAAATATCACTTTATTTCACATTCTAGACCAAAATATTCAAATCGAATATTTTGATCTAAGATATGAAATAAAATTTATATTTTTATTAAAAATTATTGAGTATGTAAAAAAAATATTATTTTTTATATTAAAATTTGTGTAGAATAATTAAAATAATTTATTTATTATTATTATTATTATTTTTTAAACTAGTACTATTTTGGTCCTATTTTGGTCCTTACGCCAAATAGGAAGGTCCAATCCCTAGCTTGGGAGCAAATTTACATTTTTAACCCTATAAGAAATTGTAAAATTTTCAATCACACATTAGCTTAAACATGCATCTAGCCAAGCTATAGTTTAATATTTGATCGCATTTATATTGCCAGAGCTTCTAAATTAAAGAAAAAATAATGAAATATCAGAAATGAAATATTTTTTATGACAAATGAAAATACTCTCGTGTATTCTATCAATAATATATATATATATACAGTGTAAGTATTTATTAAATTTTTTATTAAATATTTATTTCTAATGGATCGACTTCAAAGTGACTTTAAATTATTCGAATCCAAATTAAATAAAATAGTAGTGATTTTTAAAATTTTGAACGTAATTAACAGCCCCACGTGCAGTAATGTCGCTTCTAGCCCGGTTCATAACCTATTTCTGACCCGAGAACACGATTCAGTAATTAGGTCTCTTCCCGCTTCGAGGGCAGCGCGCCTGAAGACTCCAATGGCTCCTCCTCAAGGTCTCTCTCCTTCAAATCCATGAGCCAGCCGCTCCTCCGATCCTTGCAGAAATCGTGCTACCATCTTCTCACCAATGGATCGAAGCCAGCGCCAGGAGCGGCCGCCAAAGCCATGGAAGCCCTCTGCAGAGAAGGCGACGTCTTCCATGCCAGGAAGCTGTTCGACGAAATGCCTCAGAAGAACGTTTTCTACTTTTCCGCCATGATCTACGGCTATTCGAGCAATGGCTTCTTCAACGAGTCTCTTTCCCTCTTTTCCCAGATGGTGCAGTCGGGTCTCTCTCCCAACTCGTACTCCCTCGTCGCCGTCCTGCTCGGCTCTGCAGGCCTGCGGACGTCGAGCTATGTAGAATGTATTCATGGAAGAATCGTGAAAAGTGGGTTGCGTTCCAGTTCATTCGTGAGGACTGCTTTGATGAGTTCGTACTGTAAATGTGGAGCGGCTGGTGATGCCTACGGAGTGTTCGACGAAATGCCCGAGCCAGGCCTTGCTGAATGGAATGCTATGATCGCCGGATTTCTCCACTGTTATCAGTTAGAAGAGGCCCTTCACCTCTTCGAACGATTGCGAAAGTCTGGTATCAAGGCCAACCACATCACCATGACGAGTGTTTCGCAGATCTGTGTAAGCCACGGATCATCGATTCTGTGCGAAGGTATCCATGGTTTCATTTTGAAGCTCGGGTTTGATGCAGATGTTTCCTTGATGAATTCCGTGCTCAAAATGTACCTGAGTTTCAGAAGGAAAGATCTAGCGAAAGGTTTCTTCAGGAAGATGAAAACCAAAGATGTGATTTCGTGGACGATGATGATGGGTTTCATGGTGGAGCTTGAATCCCCTATGGAAGCTCTGCAGCTATTTTCCCAAATGGTGATGTCTGGAATCAATCCTGATACATTAGCCATGGTGAATGCAATCACTTCTTGTGCACTTTTGGGGGATTTAGGTAAGGGTATTTCTGTTCATGGCCAGGTTGTAGCCCAAGGGCTTATTTCAGAGCTTCCAATCCTGAATTCTCTAATATCAATGTATTCCAAATGTGGAGCTCCAGAGGTTGCTCGATTCTTGTTCGACCGGATCGCTCATAGGAACGTGGTATCATGGACGGCGATGATGTTCGGGTATTCATGCAACCGAAAGCCTCGAGAAGGGGTTGGGCTGCTGATCAGAATGAGAAGAGAAGAATCCTTTCATCCTGATTCAGTAACACTAATTTGTGCTATATCATGTTCAAGTGAGCTGTTTAATCTCTCTCTTTGTAAGCAGCTTCATGCATGTAGCTTGACATCAGGATTGATGCTGTATCAAGAAGTGAGGAACAATCTAGTAGCTGCATATGGGAAGTGTGGATATGCAGATTTTGCTCGTAGGGTCTTCGAAGAAATGATTCATAGAAATTTAATTTCATGGAATGTGATGATATCTTCATATGGGATTAATGGGGAATGCCAGAAAGCAGTTTCTCTCTTTCAGGAGATGGAGGAAAATGGAGGAGAGCCTGATGACATAACATATGTGAATGTTTTGAATGCTTGTAGCCATTCGGGTATGGTGGATGATGGGTTGCGAGTTTTCGAAAAGATGTTGAAGGAGAGAAGAATCGAACCAAAAGGAGAGCATTGGGGGTGTGTTGTTGACATGCTCGGGCGGTCCGGCCGACTTGAAGACGCGAAGAAGCTGGCTGATTTGATGATGAAGAAAGAAGGATCTAATTCTTGGAAGGCTTTGCTTGGTGGTAGTCACATTAATGATGATTCTGGGGTTGCAGAATTTGCAGCAGAGAGAGTTTCTGAGGTGGATGCAGGCCATTTTGTTTTGTTGTCAAATCTCTATGCCTCTGCTGGGAGGTTTGATCATGTTGAAAGCGTGAGAGCAAGGATTGGGGCCAAGGGTTTGGTGAAAAATAGGGGATTCAGTTTAGTGGATACTTTGCCCGGAAATTAGTGCTGTGATTTCGTTCGAAACTCGAAAATCAACTCGATATAAGAAAAGTGTATAACTAACCTGAAAACAACCTGATTTTCTTGTGATTTGCAGTGTAACTAGGCTCTATTACAATGAATATGTAAGATATTTAATATGTCTGGATTATGGGCAGAGCATTTGCAGGAGATCAAGTTTATCCTATAGATACAGGCATGATGCAAAGACATCCTCTTAAGGATAATTATTTGTGATATATAGAACACATTTAACTCAAGATACCTTAACCATTTCCATCAAACTTTTGAGGTCATTGAAATGCTTTCTATTTCGCTAATCTATCAAAGCTAGAGTTTGGGTTCGAACTTGATCTGATTAATAAACAGTAAGCAGCTCTAACCTGAATTTTTCGAATATAGATACATCTTATATGACTTTGGATCATAATTGCTATAACCCTACAACTTATAATGAGAGAAAATCTAAACCGCCAATTATTTTCTGAGCAAATCCAAATCCATTCACTGTGAACCCTTACTCCAACTCATTTTTTAAGTACAAAATCCTCTCAAAACAGAACTGAACCCAAAACTGCACTATTAACTCATAATTGGATCCACTACAATCCAAGATGGTCAGGTTGCATGTTAGCTCAAAAAACATAGAATTATCATTTGAAACATTATAATAGCACTTGGCTACAACCTAATTTCAATCCGCTATGGAACGGACCGAAACTGTTAAGCATTCATTCAACTAGTACATCTAAATCACGAAAACATAATCATCATGGCCAATCCAACCAATTCTTGATTCGAAATAAGCTCTGCAGATTGGAATGAAGATCTCAAACCTCTATTAATCAGCAAGTTCTCATAGAAATGGCCGAAGGAAGGCGATGGAGCAGCAGCTGCTTTATTAGGGGGTGGTTTTAGCTCTCTTCGTCCCACTGCTCCGTTGATATCTCGCCGGAGTCAACAATGGTGACCTTCTTCCTGGGTTTGCCATTGTAAGTCCCAGCTCCTCCCTCTATTGCATAGAGGGTGTCCATGCCCTGTAACACTTTACCAAATGCCACATGCTCCCCATCCAACCTATGCAGAGATGACAACATCTGCATGAGATTCATGTTCTTCTAATTAGACTCTCTCTCTCTCATTTACTCTCTTCCTGACAAAGTAATTAATACTGTCTTAACCAGCTACACCTCCATAGGCTCATGCTCCATAGCATGGTACATGAGCCTATGGAGGCATGCCTTAGCTAATTGAGCAATGTCTCGGTATAGGCTAGCCTGACAGCAAGTCCATACCAAGGGAAACCTCTCATTAATGAGATCACTTAATTTCACCTACTTCACTAATTCCTCTCTCGCTACAAATACATCCATTTAATACAAAGGGAGAACATTCTTTTTTACTCTCTCTCTCTAGACCTAACAACTTTTTCCTCCACTCAAAGCTATTCGAATAGCTAGCAAACTCTTCAGTTCACAAGGCTTCGATTGGGCACAACTACTTAACTCCCAGTAGAGGTGAATGATCTGCATAGCTCTCTGTCTTCCCTCCCTTACTTGCAGAGGGACCCCAACTTCTGCTGCTTCTTGACCATTCCCTCAAATTTTGTAACATACATTATTAGTGGAAATACTGCACTTCTTCTTAATCCTGCTTTATTCTATAGTTTGGATCCCTTCTTGAAACAATGGATATGTGGGACCCAACAATAAAGCAGAGCAGACAGCGAAAAGAGAAACGGTGTTAACAATATGTATATGTTAGTATAAGTAAAACAATGCTATGTATAAGTTTGATAACACTACATATAAACAAGATCGTGATACATATAAGAATGGTAGTAATGCATATATGCAAGTAGTGGTACGTATATGCAAGATAGTGTGACACATAAGCATGACAGTGTTACATATAAGTATATAGTTAGAACCACACGTAATATGATAGTTTAAACATGATAGTGCTACTCATAAGCATATAGTGCTACTATGTAGAACTACCTTTCTCATACGTCGTACCATCTAACGTATCCATAAGTATAAGCGTAGCACTAATGTCATTAACGTTGTTTCTCATTTCATCATTTGCTTCACTCTACTGCTAGGTCTCGCATATCTACCCGTCGCACATTGGTTGGCCCCCAAAAATGGCTTATTAAACATCCTGACCCTAATTTCTCCATAATAAAACATAAGTGATGCTCGTGCAATAATTGATGCTGGTATAAAATATTTTGAGGGATAATGGAACAATTAGAACCACAATTACTAACAAGGTAACAGGTCAAGATCGAATAGAACTCACCAGCTTGCCTTGACGGTTGTTATGAAGAACTGTGATCCATTTGAATTGGGTCCAGAGTTCACCATGGAAACAATACCTGCAATAAGGAAGTGACTTTTTCAGTTAGCAAACTTTATTTAGTCAAATAATCAATGAAAAACAAAAATGTCCAAGAAGGCTAGCATTCTAGTAGTAGTAGCAAGCAAAAAAAGAGAAGATGCAGAAGCTGGTCATAATGGTGAATGGTCAAATCAATAAGTGTAATCATTAGTCTATTATAGCTTGTTTGTTCAGCCAAATTAAAATTAACCTGATTAATTTTAATTTATCATGTCACATCACATATAAAATTTAATATTATTGATATTTCACATCACACACATATTTCAAATAAAAAAATTAATTTTATTTTACATCTTACACATGTCCCAAAATAATAATTTATATCACATCCCTTTATTCCACATCATTCACAACTTTTAATAAAAAAAATATGGAACTTAAAGTTTTTCAAATAATTCTTTCTTTTAAAAAAGTGCTTATTCTAATTGTAGCTTTATAAGGACAGAACCTCATCAGGATCTATATTCATAAAAAAAAATCCAAAGGTTCTAGAGCGGAGTCGGAAAACATCTTTCAGCTGAACTAATATTGACCGATGTCATCCAATAATTAATGGTTCCACAAATTGCAGATGCACAGTTAACCAAAACCACAATATCAAGAAGAAATTTTCAACACTCCATGCATTTTTGTAGATCCCTGGCTCAGTACAACACCCCTCATTCGTTAAAGTTGAAAGAACTATGCTATAATCAAAATATTCGAACATATGAAAAACTACATAAATAATTAAACAATGTTGACAGAAAAATCTGTCCCTAAAAGGAGTCTGAAGAAGGTAGAGAGAGTTTGTGTTAAGATCCATTCACGAAGTTTGCTCCTGCGTAAAAAGCAAGAGAAATGTAGGAACGTAAGGTAATATGTCATGCCTACTAACTACTAGGTTAACTTAAGTACATGCAAAGTAATCCCCACGAAAATATTCTAGGAACTAGTTCTCACACAATTAAGTTCTAAACTATGCTTCCAACATAAGCATGTTCACTAAAAAGTGGAGGAAATTTGACACATGAAGACACAACATCAAGCAACTAACATATATCATGATTCCTTTCACTAATGATTAAAAAGACAAGCAATCATGCTAGAACTATGATCTACAACTACGTGTAGTGAACACAAATAAAATAAAGGAACATTTCAACATTAATTTATAATTTCAACAAAACAAAAGGAAAAATAGAGTATAAATGATGAAAATTTAGACAATTTAGGAATACATACAATAACTCATGATAAGTACATGATTAGGAGATAAACATCTCATCTAGGGTAATTAGTGGATAAATATACGAATCAACAAGAGGATGAACGAAAATTTATATAGGGAATGAGAATGAAGATGAAAATCAAGAGACCCAAAGAAAGATCAATCCATCGATCTAGATTTCAAGCCTGGAGACACGTCAATTCCTTCCTCCGCGTTGAATTCTGCACTTGGAACCCCTCCGAAGAGCAAAAACACCAAGGATTCTTGTGAATATTTTATCATAAAAAAATCCTATATAAATCCTCCAAAATTGCCTAAAATAGGCCACTATTCATGGCCTGCGCCGGCTAACCGCTATTAAGGAACTTGCTGGAGGGGTAGATTGCTGGTTCAACTGCACCAGTTTGCTCAGCTAGCACCAAAATGAGACTATTTTGTCTCTTTTACCCCTCCTATTTGATGCGGAACGGAAAAAATTATAAATGATATTTTATATTTACATTCAGCAAAATTGATTAGTAAATTATTTTAATTGAGAGAAAAATATTTTCTAAATAAATTATATGATAAATTAGATTTTTGAATCCCGTAAATTAAGATATTTTAAAACTAAATTAAACTGGATCGTATGATAAATAAAAATTTATCAATTTAGATTAAGGCGTCAATTTAAATTCAATAAATCAAATCCGAAGTTCAGGAATTTAGGACAGACGCCTCACAATTAAATCCAACAGTAATTGACATATAGAAATATCGGGTCACACAATTAGAGCCAAATAAATAATCCAAGTCAAGCGAATAATTTGTGTTGAAGTCAAATAATCAGCTGAGTTGGGTTCGAAAAAGAATTTACTAGCGATTTGAATCAAAGAAGAGTCACTGGCGATGAGGGTTAACTGATATGGTTGCAGCCGGGTTGAAAACATCGTAGCTGATGTTATGGAGGAGGTCGTTGGCTTAAGCCTCGTATTCGATGTTGCAGGAGATTGGCGGGATTGAAGTTTGGTCCAACGTCGTGCACGAGGTTGCAAAGGCCAAACGTCGGGCGAAGAAGGTTGCAGAGGCCAAACGTCGGGCGCAGAAAGTCACAGAAGGCCAAACGTCGTGCGCGAGAGGCTGCAGAAGGCCAAACGTCGTGCACGAGGTTTGAGATGACCGAACCAGTGTGCACGATGTTATAGAAGGCAGAACTAGAGGGATCGAGATCAGACGTCTTGGGCGATGACTGTTGGCCGAACGCGGGCAGTGGCTGGCCGCACGACTGGAGCTGCGGCGGCGGGGTTGTCGGCTCTCGCGGGTAACCGGTGGGTCGACGGACGCGAAGGCGATGTGAGCGGAGTGAGCTTCGGAGGTAGGTGAGCGCGCAACGTTTTTCTTTATCTCCCTTTTTTTTTTTGAAAAGTGGATAACTAGGCTAATTTGAGGATTCTCACCAAATGCTAACCCTACCATTTCCTTCACTGGAATATCGACATCTTAACCCGGATCTAGGCTCTGAGAAAACTCAAATATAATTTCATTCATCAAATGCTATCCCCTTTACAATGCAAGGCGATCTCTTTATATAGAAAGATCCTATAAAGAAATTTAAAAATACAATATTGAATGCAAGAAATAAAATACCAAATAAATAAAAGCAAATATGAAACTAATTCTATTACAACAAAATAAAATCAATTTCAAATATGGTGAGTCTTTCAAACCTCTCAAATATGCTCTGAATTAAATCAAATCAAATCTAAATAAAGCTAATATAGAAATCTCTAATAGCTCCAACCAGCAGTGCCTTCTAGGACAACTTTGTCCCTTTATGCATTTAGATAATACACGCCTTATCCTCTCCAACACCAAAGCCCTCCAACACACATATACATCTGAAAACAGCAAACCATCACTACATAATCACTTAAAAATAAATAAAACACAGACATGTACATACAAATCTCACTACATAGCCACTCAAATGATGAAATAAAAAGTACAAACGCATAAAATAAAACAAGATAACTAGAGCTCATAGATTGAGCTCCTAAGAAGAAACTGATGTTGTTGTCGACAAAGCCAATAACATGGATGCACTGCATCATAGAGAAAAAGCAAAGACAGAAGAGGAAATCACACAACACACAGAACACATGGATTTATGTGATTTGGAGAAATCCTCTTATATCCACAAGTCAAGTCCCAAAAAAGTAATTCATTATTGATCCAAAGAAGAGAGTTACAGAGAGAGGGAGAGTAATTTTCTATGGAGGGGAATCTTCTTCTCCAACTGATTCACCTATTTTGGTTCGTGAGACATATTCTATCAATAGATGAAGATAACAATATGGCTGATAGGATTGCTGAGATGGCACTTAGCAAGCGTTTGGATATGTGCTGCTATTATTCTGATAGTCGTCATTCTAGGGTGTGACCAAGATAATAGTGATGGGTTGCCAACCTTTTAGAGGGAGATATGAGTCGGTAGTCCTCCGAGGCTCTCGTGTGTCTTTGAATAAAACAAGAAAGAAGACTTAAATGGAGTAAGGACATTATTCTCCGTGTTATCATATCTAGAGAAGTAATCTATTCAGGACTTCCCACTTAACGCTTCATTTACTCGGAGAGGATTGCGGGTGCTCGTGGAACCAATACGAATTCCCAAGAGAACAGTGGACAACTTAGCTTGAAATTCGGATAAGTGGAATTCAGGGAGTTAGCTCCTAGACTTCTAATGAACTGGTTTCCATGAGGTAACACATGTACAATTGTTTATAAACAAATAGGAAGGCAGAGACAACTATAAAAAGATGAAATCACAAAAAAGGCAAATAAAGAACACGATTTGGATAGGTGTTAAAAATATCAAAAGAGGTTTTTATCATACTTCTATTTCACAGTAAACAAAGAAACTTTTCTAGAGTTTCTTCACCTAGAGATATCAATATAGAAGACAGTCTTTTGCTCAATTTTTTATTTTGTTCCTTAAAAAATATCTGAAATGTTGATGATCCATGCAATACAAATGAGAACAGTAAATATTTTCAAGAAAAGAAATCATTTCAACAAAAATATTACATTGGTACCATAAATGGCCAGAACTTCAAAGAAGTGAGGATGCTGAATCATTATATAAAATTGATGCAGAAGAAGATCAGATGAAAAGAAAGAAGACTAGAAAAATAGATTAGAGAATAACTCAATGTAATTATCTATAAATGCTGCTCTTGAAATCATGCTAAAAATTTCTTGAATAAATTTCTCTGAATTCATGCTTTTTAATGACAACATCAAATGCTAGGCAATTCTTGCCCAAATTCCACAACATTTGGCTATGCTTTAATCAGTGTTGTATGATTCTTGTATTCAAAGTTTATTTATTTATAGAACACCTGATTAAAAATAGATAATAAAGGCTAATCAAATACAGAAGATAATTATTAATAATAATAAAGACACCAACTCTTTGATTAACGAAATCCAAATGATAATGAAGATGATTTCTAAATATTTAAAATCTAACAAACTATCATCTCCTATAATAATCAAAAGATTAGTTTGTTTTTTCAATTTATCTAAATCCAAAACCATCATTCTAGTACGTCGAGTCATCAAGCAAAGTAGACTCAAGGAGACATGGATCTAAAATGGGATATGTTTCTTTTATGATCCAAATGGTAATATTGTCATTCTTCAAAGTAATTTTCTGGAAGAGCATAATTAGATAAAACAAAATGCTCAAATACGCTTAGGTTAGGCAATAAATTCCACACAATTAAAACAAAATTAATATGTAAATGATTAGAAAATTCAAATAAATTTGCTTTTAATCCAAATTTTTGAGGATAAAAATCAATCCAATGACTTAGGAGAGAATGAACATTGCAACTGAATCTAAAAGTCCATAGGTAAGAGACAAGATCAGCAAGAATTTTGCAGCCTTGATTAGGCAAAACTTTATCAAACCCACATTCACATCTATGTAACATTCCATGCTATAGTTTTTGGAAATAGAAACAAAAATAGTTAACTTATTATGCATTTTTTTCCACATCAAGATTTCTCTGATAAAAAGTTTAATCAGAATCCCATCTTGATAGTTCATAGGAGTTGGAATAACTCCATTAGTCTTAATTGTTGCTAAAGAATGTTGATTTTCAGGGAATATCAGACTGATTATAAATTTTCTAAATGCCTCCTATTATAAAGTTACGTAACATATATCAAATCATACTCATAGTTGAGTTCATGCAAAACCTCATTGGGAATGTCAGACTAATTATAAATTTTCCACAAATGTCAACTTCATGTTCAAAGTCCATTTTAGAATCATGCGTCTAACATATTTTGTCACATTCAAATGGACTGTACTCTGTAGCAAACATGTATCCTCTTTTGTAGATTTTTTCAATAGTTGTAAAACAACACCATGATAATCATTTTAATTCTCAATCATAACATGGTGCCTTAACTGTTAGTCAACGTGATCAAACAATTAATGTTTTCATATCATCTCAAAAAGAAAACACCTCAAGTTCTTATCATATTGTATAGTAGTTATTTTCTTATTTCTCTGCACCCCATGCTTCTTAATATTTTCATTTCTTGCAAAGACAATAAAAAAAAGTGTAGAATACTAAAATGATGCCTAAGACATTTCAATCTCTTTTCGACCATAGGCAAAACTAATGCCTTTTTTTAATTGCAATATGCTGTGTTTTTTGCTTCAACAACATATATTGATATCCATTATCTTAGGAAAGACACCGTACCAAAGAACCACAAAAATATGCATCAAAATATTGCTACTAAAATTCATGAACTTGATCATGACAAGGTTTATAAAGAATGTTAAGATAAATATGACACTTTTTGACTCATTAATTTCTTCGACCATAATTCATCACCGTCTCTTTTTTTGAAATAACAAATAAAAATCATAAACTTTCAAAAATATATTTGGACTTAAAATATACTAAACTAACAAAGCACATAGTTAGACACCTAATCGACTAATCTCACAATCATGAACCACAAGAATTCTATTGTGAAGCTTGCCATCACACCTCTCTATGCAAAATAAACCAAGACAAATCTAAATCAAAAACAATGGTAAATGAAGGTGTTCAGGTAATTGAAATGAGTTCAAATAACCCAATAATGCAATAGGCGGCTAACTCAGCCAACGTCCACGCGTAAGTGGTGCAATTATAGCAGATACGTAGGGCCAACAACACAATTACAAGACTAGAGGAATGGCAAGAAGAAAATCTAATTCAATTAACATGCCTAACACGAGCTGACGTAAGATGCTCAATTTGATACATCATGATGCAAAGATAAGAAAGGAGACGTAATGGCATGTAGATGAAGTTTGATAACAACAACACGGAGATAGCGAACCAGGCCAATCTGGCAATCAAGCATCCAAGTTCTACTGGCATGCGAAGAGTGGTACATGCATGTGAAAAATGGCAGGCAAGGCAGGATAATGTGCATGAAAGCTGTGCGGTGAGGTCAAGTGGTTCAAGTGTATAGCGACAAAGAAGGAAATTGGGCTAAATTACGAAAGGCAGGGAAAGCGAAGCCACGAAATGGCAAGAAAAACCTGTGTATAGAACAGAGATAGGTTGGACACATTTGTGATTTCACCTTTCTTATTATGTGTGTTGCTAGATAAGAAATAGAGAAAACGAAGTGGTCAATGCAAGAAAAGAATAGGGAAAACAATTGATCAATTGCGAAGAGGAAGTAGAGAATCATAGCATCAAATTGTAGGATATTTGAAAATGGTAATCGTTAAACATACCATAAGAACAAATGAAGCTCTAATACCAACGGATGTACAACATCTAAGGGAGAAAGTGAAGAAGATTAGAAGAATGGGGAAATGACAAAAAAAAGGAGAGAAAAGTAAAAATATTATTATTTAATCATCCAAAGCTACCAATTACAAAAGCATAGGTGTGACATCCCAAATCCTTAAGCCAAATTAAGTAAAAAATAATTAATTATGAAAATTAGAAAATTTCACCCGTCCAAAGTTTTCAACTAGGTCCAAATAGGACTTAAAAGCAATAAAGGAAAAATGGGGTACCTAAATGTAAAAGTACCAAATTATATGACCATAATCTGGATTAATTAAAGAGACATGAAGCTAGGATTAGTGAAATCATGCATGCTGGACACCTATGCCGGTTGTGAAACTTAAGTGTCTTGTAGCATGCATAAAGAACTAGTATCCCAAGTGGAAAATAATTGTCAAATGGATGAAATTAAGTGTCAAAAATCAGTATGGCATGACGAACAAGTGTTAGGGAGTTTAGTGAGGTGGCATGAGAGAGGGAATCTATAGATGAGGGTTAAGAAATTTAATTCCAAATTTTTCCTCTCCCCTCCACCACTTCACCTAGCTGGCAATTTTAGAAAAAAAGAGAAGGGCTGAGGCATCAACAAGCATACTCTACCACAGGGTAAGAGGATGAAGACCAAAGTTGCAAGGGAAGACTAGAACTTGGAAGGCATAGCAGGAAGAAGGTAGGTTTGAACCTAGATAATTAGGGTATAGGCCAAACTAAGAAAGCTAGTGGCCAGAAAGGGGCTTAGAAGTGCCTATTACTACACACTACACTTGGATCTACACATTTATATAGCTAACCCTATCCAGTGTCTAGCAGAATGTTGGGGGCTTCAATCCTGACTCCTGCAAAAGCATCTAGATTGAAATATGGCTTTTCAATTAAGTTCCAAATTAGTAGAAGTTGCCAAAGAGAGTGGCGATGCCATACACACAAAGAAAAAGACTCGTAGAATGGCAAAGGCACATAGAGCTTTTGCGCAAAGTAGAACCAAGAACAAAGGGCTCCCCCAACTTTTTTCACCCAACTCTTTGATTTTCAGAATGCTAGTTTTAAGAACAAGTGATTGCCCTTCTCAGATGCATACTGCCCAACCAGAGAGCGGATAGTTAATGCATTCTACTTATTGAACAGGGTCTACGATCAGTCCATGACCCCTGAAGTCGGTCCATGAACTCAATACAAGTTTGAATAAAATTTAGAATGAAATCCAAATTAAAGAATTTAACAAACTCATATCATTTTTTTGAAATTCGATCATAGCCTATATTACTAAAATAAACTCATATCATTTTGCATAGCTGTACTTACTTTTCTTGAAACTTTAGATTTCTCTCGACTTCAGCGACCATATTGATGCCTTAGAACGATATTTACGCATTTGATCATCTTTCATTTGCTGTAAAACAATGAGTATAAAGTTGGCTATGAACCCCTAATGCTAAAGAATTAGCAATTGGCTGAATCCTGATAGAATTTCATGTAAAGGGGAAAATCAATACCAAATGTACTCAAATTTAAATGAAATTTGATTTGCCTTTTAGAGGACTTCCACAATAGAAAAATCTTTAGTCAAATTTCCTTGTGTTCGAGCATAAGTAATAGCCCCTTTATGCATATCTTTAATAACCTAAATATAAGCAATACAAAGTCTTTTATTTTCCAAAACTCTCGAAAGCACTTTCCTTAACTTCATCATAAGTTTTTTCCACATCAATAAAACCAATTGAATTCTAAATTTTTTCATTAAATTTCTTAACAAATAAATAACTTCTATAGTAGATCTACTTGACACAAAATCAAACTAGTTCTATAAGACTAGTATTATAACATAATCTAGGCCTGATCATCCTCTTCCAAAATTTAAAGGAATAACTCATTAATTTAATTCCTGTAAAACTGGCACAATAGTATATATCACCTCCATTCTTATAGGTAAGTATCATTGTACTTTTTTTCATTCATTTAACATATCTTTAGTCTTTAAAATCAAAAACCTCCATCTCTCGTACATTTCCAACATCTACTGAAATATTATCCGATTCCACTATTTATCTACATTTCTTTAAATGCTCAAATCTCAATCTTACTAATATGGCCAATAAAAGAAAGATAATTAAAACTAACATAAAGATACTAAATCTCCTTAATTCTATAAATCCATATACTAATAAAAATACTAGACATTTAAAACCTAACAAAATATCATCCCTAGCGAAAACTAAATTGTACTTTGGATCATCTAGACTTGGATCTTCATCAATAATTAACAAAATAATGACTCCATCATTAGTACTTGAAACAATTTCAAGGAAGAACTCCAAAATTGGAAATAAAGCAATAATTACTAGTCAATTAAGATAAAAATTGCACATCCCTGAAAATGGAATATTAAAATTGAATTAGTATGACTATAAAGCAAAAAATGCATTTTGATCCAAAACCTGCATGTGAGTGCTTAACAATGAAATTCTCATCAGGAAAAGTGCCACCATAGATAGAATCACCGCCTCTACCATCACCATTAGTGATGTCACCGCCTTGAATCACAAAGCCAGACACAATGCGATGAAATGGTGTTCCCTTGTAGTAAAGAGCCCTTCCTTTGGACCTTTTGCCTTTCTCACCTTCAAACAAAAATAAGATACGGATCTTAATGAGTTTTACAAAAAAGATACATTTACGAGTGAACAAATATAACTTGCCACATAAGGAAGATGAAATATCTCTTATAATCCAGATGTTAACAAAGGAAATGAATGACCAAAAAATACATTTATCTACGTACCTGTGCAAAGAGCCCGAAAATTTTCTGCCAAAAAAAGAAAAAAAAAAGTATAAATGATAGAAGCACGAAAAATGAAAAATACACATTCATATTGTGCCTATTTGGCTCAAAGCCAAAATGGCAAAAGCCATGATCAATTTGATTTTTTTATTAAAAAATATACAAAAATTATATTATATCTCATCCTATACAAACTTCAACATCAAAATATCATATTATTTTACAATCTACACAATTCTCAATACATCAATCAACTATACTTATCCTCCTACATAATTTTTAGTATAACTAATTTTATTTTTCATCATACATATTTGCAAAAAAAAAGCCAAAAAGCTGTCATCCAAACTCAAAAAAAATTTCATGCCAAACAGATCTTAAAAAACCTTAAAGCAGTGATGAAATAGAAAAAAATCATGCTTAATATTAAAAAAAATGCATAAAACAAGGCCTAAATTCCCAATCCATACAAAGCAAGCTGCAACATAAAGCATGCGAAATTTTGCTTTGTTTCCTGGTAAGACCTACCAAGCTATTAGTGGTGGGGACACCACGATCGACCGTCAATTCATTCCTGACAGAGTTTACCGTCAACGGCCGAGATCTAGTCATGCTCCTTCGATCTGAATTGATTGACTATTAGGACAGATTGGGAAAGATGGATGCTGCGGATCGCTGACTCGATGGATAGGAAATCTCCTATTCATTCTGATTGATTGGAGATCTCATTTTGGGATGATTTTATTTCTCGCATTTATTTTGTATTAGTTGTTTCTATTTCGGTGATCATTATTTTAGATATGTTATCTAGTATTTTCTCGTTTGTATAAGAAATTTATTGTATTATGTATTTTCTTTATTGAGTCAGTCTGTATGAAGGTCTATATAAAAGTCTCCATGTTACTCTTATTTTCTTAATGTTGAATAAATCTGATTTGTATTTTCCCTTGGGATTATCTGATTCTGGAATGAATCAATATCCTGGATAGGGAAGGGCTTGGGCCTTGACTGCGAATCCCTAAACTCCACCCGCCCCAGCTCTTCACTCCGGATTCGATTCCATTCATCTTGCACCTTCCAGCATTCACCACGACTCCTCATCCACTCCGCCTGCTAGCCTGCATTCCTGCGCCCAGTTTCGCCGACATCGATCTGACGTGGATGCATCGTCGTGCCTCGACGTCACCGACGGCGCGATCGCGCCTACCGCCTGTTACGCCAACGTTCCTCAGCGGCTCCGCCCGACGCCCTAGTGCAGTTCTGCCCGACGCTCTTCGCCCGCGCGCACCTCTCTGTTAGCGTGCTCGCGCG
>JAEMOT010001874.1:166891-198673 GCA_019297695.1 Apostasia ramifera | reverse complement strand
GCCCGCCAGCGCCCAGCACTGCCCGCGCGCTCGCGAGCCCGTTCGTCCGCGCCCGAGCTCACGTGCGCCCCATCTAACCACGCCCTATTTTTTTGGAAAAATTACAACGTGATCCCTGAAATTTTCCGACTCAGGTACGAATTTTAGCAACCTTTAACCTGGTTAAATCGAGTACTCTGGATCATTCTGCTCGCCTGTGATTTGCTCGAACTTGTTCCGCCTGTACGACCTTTCATTATTGAGTGAATTTGAATTGCTGTTGGTTAAATATTGTGAGACCCTCAATCCTATTCTTCGTTTCTGATTTGTTGAAAACCGGATTGCACCCTAATCTGAATTGGTAATTTCTCAATTACCTTTGATCTAATTTATTTAAAATTTTAAAAGTAATTGATTTTACGGGCTTCATTAATTTCTCAATCATCACAAAATTGTTCTCTGATATTCAAGCATTAGTTTGTGAATAATCTGCTTTATAAAATTGTTGATCTCTAAATTGCATTGTCATTCATCTATCCCACATCAATTAGTTATATTTACCTTCTAGTATTATCAGGCAGCAAATAATTAGTAATAATTTCCCTTCAAGTATTGTTAGTAGGCATTTAATATGAAGTATGACAACACCTTGCTTATATAAGCATTAAATACACATACCTACCGTTTTAGGCACCACTTTCCCATACAATCCAATAACCATCCTACCTGAATAAAAAAGCACAATAAAAATGTCAAAACATTGTAGAACTATTGCATATCATAAAGTGTATATAAAAACACATATCACTCTTCTGCATCATAGTAGAATAGATATCTATTCATTTGTGATGGTAATGTTGCTAACAGTACTAACAATCCAGATGATTTGCTCCTTAGAATAACAAAGAACATAATTCCAATCTCATTATAACCAGATTTGCCTTCGTTTCCAAGTATTAAAAATAGGATAGCAATCTTAATGAAGGATTATGTCAAACAATTTTTCTGTCAACACCATAATAAAATAGAACACTCAGCTCAAGCTGTGTTTTATAGTGAAGGTCATATGTTACATTTATATACTTTGTTCTTCTAATAGGTAATCAATGTTAAGCATCACTTCCGACAACTCAATTTAAGAATTATAAATACACCAAATCAAGCTACCAAATAAAATTGTGAATATTCAATTTTCTTAATTAACGGAAACATATTTTTAAATTCTTATTGTCATCCATTGTGCTTCCATAAGGCACTGCACTTAAAAGAATCGTTCATCAAGTCCTATTATTGTCAATTATCACAGTTCAAAAATGACCATTCTTGAACAGTCAAAAATAGGTAAAATATAAAGGAGATTCCTGTAAAAATAAGTATATTAAAAGCTTAAGTAAAAAAATATCAAGAAAGAATAGTTTTGAGAGGCAAGCTCAAAACTTTAAGAAGCTTATCAACTGATACATTCTACTAAGCCAAAAATACAGCATGCTTAAATATAAGAAACTAAAGTTATCAAGCATGCCTGCATGCTGCCCATCAATATCAATATCCAAGTAAACTCTATGCGTGACTTCAAGTTCCCCCTCTGCATCCCTTGGTTCCTAAAAACCAAATAAATTACATTCAGCCTTCAAGGTGCAATAACAACCAATGTCAGATTGAACCTAATGCAAGTCTGCTAATGATCATAGATGGAATGGACCAAAACATGACATGATCAAAAAGATGGTGTTCCCAATTCCCATGTATCAAAAAAGGGGTGGCATCTCTTTAAGAGTAAGTAAAGCCACAACCTATGAAGCCGAGTATGATACGACGATACGAATACGATACAGATACGACGATACGTCAAACTTAAAAAAAAATAGGATACGAATACGTCAGGATACGACTGTTATATTTGTGTATAATACGTCATATTGTCATATTTAAGATATAAATCTATGGTAGATTATAACAACTTATACATCTTGTTATCATTTTCAAAAATATTTTTTAATTTTTTTCAAATTAATTATATTTTTTAAATATTATTAATATCACTAAAAAAATATTAAAAACAATTAAACTATAAAAAATAAAAATATTCTTCAATAACTATTGAATTTAAAAAGATCTTAAATTAAAATAATATTTTAAAATTTATTTAATTACTTTCAACTTAAGTGAGATGAGAATTTAAATATACATCAGTAAATTAGTTTTAGTTTTAATTTAAATCCGGCCTAAATTAATTAGCTCAATGCAAACGACATATAATTGAAAATAATATAAATAATGTGACATAAACTCAGATACATTAATCTAGTTAAAGTAGATATATGCCCTTCTCTCTCTGAGTCTTTAACTAAATAAATAAACAAAATAGAAAAGACCAAAGTTTTATTTTTTTCATAATTTGAGCTTGATTAAAGTAAAAAAAAAAGTGATCGGTGTCTAACAGAAGCAAAGATAGTATGATTGAGATAGAAAAACTAGATAATACAGTTAATTGCGAATACCAAATTCTTTTTCTATTGCCAAAACACTAGCATGCATCAAGTATTTTACAATCCTAATTGTGTGAGTTCAGCATATCTCTCAATGTTACTATTTGAGTCTATGCATAGTTGTGTTTTATGTATAATATATTTTTTATTTTTTATCGTGTAGGCCAAATCAACTGTTTCAATATTTTTTTATTTAATTAGAAGTATCGAAAAGTATTGGACAAGTATCGGGCAAGTATCAAGCGAGTATCAGATTTTTAAAAAATAAAAATAAAAATAGATACGCCATGTGGCGTATCGGATACGTATCAGTGGAGTATCGGGGAGTATCGGTATCCGATACAGATACGATACAGATACGTTAGGCTCCACAAAGAATCGGTGCTTCATAAGCCACAACCAAAACAACTATCTTATACTATACTATTAAAGGTGGTAGGTAAGCAGCTGAATTTTGGGATTTCCCGTTTTGCCCTTGATAAGTTTTATGATTTGCAGCCTTTGCCATGGTAGATAAGCAGGTGAATTTTGGCATTTTCCGTTTTGCCCTTGATAAGTTTTATGATTTGCAGCCTTTGCCATGGTAGGTAAGCAGGTGAATTTTGGCATTTCCAATTTTGCCCTTGATAAGTTTTATGATTTGTTGTCTTTGCCATGGTAGGTAAGCAGGTGAATTTTGGCATTTTCAGTTTTGCCCTTGATAAGTTTTATGATTTGCAGTCTTTGCCATAATTATTTCTGAGCTGCATTTTGGCATTTCCAGTTTTGCCCTTGATAACTTTTATGATTTGCAACATTTGCCATAATTATTTCTGCATAAAATGGTGCGCAGGCAGCTGCAAGCTAGGGAAGGCTATGAGGCAGATCGCAGCAACGAGAGGGAACTCGGAAGTGACAGACGCAGATCTGGTGGAGGGCTGCGAGGGACAGTCGCGAGGGACGCAGATCCGGCGAACGCAAGGGAGGGGAACGATGTTGCTTTGCATCTTGCGTCGCGTGCGCCTATCCGTCGGCGAGGGGAAGGAAGGCGAGGTCGTCGTCTTCGATCAACGAAATTTCGCAGATCTGGCGTAGCGCGGCACGGGATGGCGGCGAAAGACGCAGATCCGGCGAGCAGAACGGAGCGCAACGGAGCAGAAGGGACGCAGATATATGTCGCGATCAGCGATATTTCGCAAATCTGGTGGAGGACGACACGGGACGGCAGCGAGGGACGAAGATCCGGCGAGACAATGGCGATCTTTCATCGTGACTGCTAAGACATGGTTTTCTGATTTTTTCTTAATTTCTGGATTTTATTGCGTGTTTGAAATAAAACGAGCCTAACCGACGGCGAGGGGAAGGAAGGCGAGGTCGTCGTCTTCGATCAGCGAAATCTCGCAGATCTGGCGTAGCGAGGCACGGGACGGTGGCAATGGACGGAGATCCGGCGAGACAATAGCGATCTTTCATTGTGACTGCTAAGACATGGTTTTGAGAATTTGTTTTAATATTTGGATTTTGTTGAATGTTGGAAATAAAGCGAACGAAATTATTTCATATATTTTAACATACAAATTGAACGTTAGATTTCTATTTTGACGTCAAATTCGCATCACTATTGTTTCAGTTTATTTGCTGACCTAATTGTAACCTATAACTTAATTTCAAATAAAATTACTGTGAACTCCAGTCAAATCTGCACTCTCCTGCTGTCTTCCACTTCTTACAAAAGAGCCACCTAGATTATGTATAGTGACAACACATGTGCTTACGCTGCCAAGTGTCTTACATGCATGATGTGATCAAAAAAATCAAAATATCTCTCTATGTGAACATTTAAAATCAGAATATCTCTGTATATTAACATTTAATGTATTTACATCTTCTCTTACAGTAAGAGATAACTTCACTTTTACCAGAAGTTTTACAAAGGAATCTGTCAAGAAGTTTAATACAAAGTTTGTCTTCTACAATCTTCTCATTTCTAATTTTTTATTACAAATTGCATGCAATTTTTAACCACGTATCATGCACTAATTCATGGGTTTGTGCACCGGCAAAAATTCCTCATAGTAATTTTGCGCGTAGTCACTGCACACAGTGTTGATGATATACGCACAATTACATGGCACCGGTGAAGATGCCGCTGGCTACTGCTTTTCCGGCGATCTTCTTCACTTTGTTTTGGTGCCCCTTAGTTCTCCGATAGCTGTGTTAAGAATTATCGCATACTACGTATAAACCACAATTTTATATATAATTAGTAAATCGAATTAATTCTTAATTTAATATAAAAGGAGTATAAACAAGTAATTTGATAATTATTTTTTTTTATTATCTTATTCTAAATTTTTGTAAGACTATTAATTAAGATGTCATTTGTCATGAATTTGAAACTTATTAAGTAATTTCAGTTGATGTTATGTTAATTTATTAAATTCAAAAATAATAATTTGCATTTTATTTATTTTTCAGAAAATGAAAAATTAGTTCTTGGACAGAAATATAAAAAAACTACAAGCAATGTCATATGAAATTCAAAGTTGCCAAAACACATGATGCAACAAGGAAGTATTTTTAATTATCATAAAACAGATCTTCAAAATATGAAACTGCATAGATTTCTCAATAAATAAGTAATATATAATTAGAACGTGCTAACTATTACAAAAACATTAACCATGGTATACATGAAAATTGAATTTACAAATATAATTTATATTAGTTTAAACATTAAAATTGCGTTTTCATTTTTTTCAAATTTTATTTATTTTTAATTTAAACTTTGAAAATTTAAAATTGAATTTTAGGTTTAAATTTTTGACTTTTTCATCAATTTACTTCTTTTTTAAATTAAAATATTTTCTTTAAAAAAATATTAAATACTAAGAGATATTACAAATAATATATATTTAATATATATTTTTAATATAAAATATTTAATATATATTTTTAATATAAAATATTTACATTTTTTATTTAAGTCTTAGAAATTTTATGACAATAGTTGTGTGCACTTCCTACAAATTATATCAAATTAGATATCCAAGCATACAGAAATATTAGAATCTAACTGAAAAACATGATTGTTTAATCATTAATGTAAAAAAAAATGTAAAGAAGTAACAAACACCCAAGAATATCGCATGCATTTTTTATATAGATGATACAAAGGAAACATTCTGATTTGTAGATGCATGTTCTATAATGTTTCATATTTAATTTTTATTTCTAATTTTATTTAATTGTGCAGTTTATTTAACTGTATATGTTTACTAACATGTTCAATATTTTGTACTGTAATGTACAAATTTCATTCTAATTATTTATATATTGTCACAACAATTACTTGCAGATATTTAAAATATACAAAACAAATGAAAAGAAAAAGACAAAGCTCAATGGTATCCGAAAAACAAAAAAGAAAAAAATCAAAGCAAAATCGTATTAGGTATCAACAAAAAACGAAGGAAAGATTTGAAAATATTCATAGTTCAGTTCCTGCGAACCCAACAACTATTTTAGTAGACAATGAACAAAATAATATTGAAAATGCACCAACAAATATATGCGCTCATTGTAAAGCTATTTTCTGGTCAGAAGAACAAGTTAGAGGAAACAAATCAAATTCAAGTCATTTTAGCTTATGTTGTAAAAATGGAAGAATTTCTTTACCATTATTACAACAAACACCTCTACCATTACACTTATTATTAGATCCAACTAACATGGATCCTAAAGCTACGGAATTTCAAAAAAATATTCGTCAATATAATGCAATGTTTGCCTTCACATCTCTGGGTGCAAAAGTTGATTTTAATAATATGAAAGGTCGAGGACCATATTATTTTCGAATACATGGTCAAAATTATCACCAAATTGGATCCTTGATTCCTTCAAGTGGTACACAACCAACATATGCTCAACTATATATTTACGATACAGAACATGAATTAGAAAATCGTATAAATTTTATGCAAAAATATAAAAAAGTCAAAAAAAATAAAGACATAGTTATCTCAATCACTAATGATCTTCAAATTATGCTTGACCAATATAATGTATATGTAAAATAATTTCGTATAGTACGCGATTGGTATATGAAAAATCAAAATATTGATCTTAAACTCAAGATACTTGAGAATAGATCATTTACAAAAGAACAATATACTCATCCAATAGGAGATGAAGTAGCTGTACTTATGATAGATGATGGAACTCAAAACACAACACGTGATATTGTTATATGTGACATACATACTGGATTTAAAAGAATAAGTTAATCCAGCTTATATGCCACTTCAATATCCATTGCTATTTCCATATGGTGAAGATGGCTGGCATTTATATTTATATAATAACGCTAATAATACACAAATTCGTCAGCGAATTTCAATGAAAGATTTTTATGTATATCGTATTCAACAACGCTTTGAAGAAGGTAATACGTTATTAAGAGGTGGAAGATTATTTCAACAATTTTGTGTTGATGCTTATGCATCCATTGAAGAACAAAGACTTCGTTTTATTCGTTGTAATCAACCGAAACTACGTTGTGAATTATATCAAGGTCTTTGTGATGCTTTTGATGATGGAGATGATGCTTCACTAATTGGACAAAAAATAATATTGCCATCATCATTTACTGGAGGTCCAAGGTATATGATAGAAAATTACCAAGATGCAATGGCTATATGTGCATGGGCAGGCCCACCCGACTTATTTATTACATTTACATGCAATCCAAACTGGACTGATATAAAACAATTCTTATAACTAATAAAAGGACAAAAATCTGCAGATCGACCAGATATAGTTACTAGAGCTTTTAATTTGAAATTGAAAGAATTATGTCAAGATCTGATAACAAAAAAAATGTTTGGAACTGTTATTGCAGGTAAGAATCTATTTTTATTAATTAATATTTCAACTTATAACCATTATTTCTTAACATAAAATCCTAATGCATTATCATTTTCTCAGATCTTCGAGTAGTTGAATTTCAAAAGCGAGGATTACCACATTCTCATATCTTATTAACTCTTAGCAAAAAATTCAAACATCATATTTTTGAACAAATTGATGAAATAATAAAAGCAGAGATACCTAATAAAAATGCATTCCCAATACTATATGAATTAGTTATAAAACACATGATTCATGGCCCATGTGGCAATTATAACCCAATGTCACCTTGCATGAAAAATAAAAAATGTTCTAAAATTTTTCCAAAAACTTATAACAACTATACATATATTGATCAAAATGGATTTCCAGTATATAGAAGACGACAAGGTTCTCCAAGTGCAATTATTACAGGAAATGTAATAGATAGTCAATGGGTAGTACCATACAATCCGACATTGCTATTAAAATATCAAGCTCATATAAATATTGAACTTTGCAATCCACGAAAAGTTATTAAATATCTTTTTAAATATGTACACAAAGGATCAGATCGAGCTACAGCAGTAATACAATCAGATCGAAAATATAAATTCAATGAGATACAAAAATACTTAGATACAAGGTATATATCTGCTTCTGAAGCATGTTGGAGGTTATTTCAGTTTGATATACATAATAGACATCCTCCAGTACAACGTTTACAATATCATTTAAAAGATGAACAAATAGTTTGTTTTAATGAAAATGACAAAATTTCAAGGCTGGTGCAATGTGAAAAAACACAACAAACTATGTTAACAGAATGGTTTAAGTTAAATGAAAAAGATTATATTGCAAATACACTCATATACACTCAATGTCCAATACATTATGTATGAAATAATAAAGTAAAACAATGGAAACAACGTAAACGTGGTTTTAGTATAGGTAGATTACCATATGCAAAACTAACAAGTGGTGAACGATATTACTTACGAATGTTACTAAATATTGTGAAAGGTGCTAAAAGTTTTGATGAATTGAAAACTGTGGAAGGTATGACTTACAATACATTTAAAGATACATGTATTGCACATGGTTTACTACAAGATGACAATGAATGGCAACTTGCATTAACAAAAGCCAGTTACTGGGCATCAGCTTTTCAACTTTGCAATTTATTTTGCGAAATACTAATGTTTTGTGAAATTACAGATATATCTAATTATGGCAGACGTGTTCATCATTTTTATTAGAAGATTATATCTACGAAATAAAGAAAAAAAATCAATTCCCAACAACAAATTTCAGTACAAAAGAAATTGAAAATGAAATTTTGCTAGAAATAGAAAGCATCCTTAACAATAATGGAAAAACATTAAAGGACTTTCCAAACATACCTTTTCCAAATAAATCAACCATAATTACATCTGAAAATCAAATGATTTTTCAAGAGCTAAACTATGACATATCATCACTAAATGAAGAGTGTCATGAATTACAATCAAAGTTAAATCAAGAACAATATAGGATTTTCGAAAATGTAATTTCATCTTGCAATCAAAAAATTGGTAATTTATTTTTGTTTTTATGGAAGTGGAGGTACAGGAAAAACTTATATTTGGAAGACATTAATCGCAAAACTACGAAGTCAAAGAAAAATTATTCTTGCTGTTGCATCATCAGGAATTGCATCATTGTTATTACCTGGAGGTCGCACTGCTCACTCAAAATTTAAAATTCCTATTAACATTACAGAAATTACAATATGCTCAATAAATCGTAAATCTAAATTATCAGAATTAATTCAGCATACAACATTAATCATTTGGGATGAAGCTCCAATGATTAATCACTACGCATTTGAAGCTGTTGATAAAACATTTCGTGACCTTCTGAAACAAAAATATGAATATGCAGATAAATTTCCATTTGGAGGCAAAACTGTTGTATTAGGAGGAGATTTTCGACAAATTTTGCCAGTTGTGCGAAACGGTAAAAGAGAAGATATTATTAACGCATCTATACATAAATCCCCATTATGGAAACATTGTAAACTTTTTACACTTGAAAAAAATATGAGACTAATTCAAAATAATATCGTGAATGGCAATAATGACAAATTAAATAAGTTCTCTAATTGGATCCTTCGCATTGGCAATGGTGAAATTGATGGAATTAAACTAACTGATGATAATGAAGATAGGACATGGATCAAAATTCCTGAATATATGTTAGTTAATCCATCTGAAGGTTTAAAAGGACTTATTGATGTTATATATCCTAATATAAGCACTACAAATTATAATGCAACATTTTTCAAAACAAGAACAATTTTAGCATCACGAAATGAAGAAGTTGATGAAATAAATGACATTATTATGAATCAAGTTAAAAATGAATCAAAAATATATTATAGTGCTGATACAAAAGTTGCAATTACTGATGAAAATTATGATATTGATATGTTATATACAAGTGAGTTTTTAAACTCTTTAACTTTACCAGGATTACCAACACATAAGCTAGAACTTAAAGTTAATACACCTATTATGTTACTTAGAAATCTTGATCAAACTAATGGACTTTGTAATGGAACAAGACTTATTGTAACAAGGATTGGAGATCGAGTTATTGAAGCAGAAATTATCACTGGAACTAACATAGGTGAAAAAGTAATTATTCCTCAAATTATTTTAACAAGCAGTAAAAGTGATCTACCATTTATCATGAAACGGAGACAATATCCAATAAAAGTAGCATATGCTATGACAATAAATAAAAGTCAAGGACAAACATTACAACATATTGGCTTATGCTTACAAACACCAATTTTTTCACATGATCAATTATATGTAGCACTTTCAAGAGCATCTTCAGTACATTCTTTGAAAGTACTGCTATCAAATAATCATGATATACCATATGATTTCACACATAATATTGTATATAAAGATGTACTTACAGATGTTCTGCAACAAAAAAGTTTTCAAGGTTCTTCACAATTTCATTATTTTACATTACACATATGTAAATTATATAGTTATATTTCTCTATTCCTGAAAAATTAGCATTACTTGCATTATTTTTTATTAGCAAGTTTGAATAATTTTCAGATGTCTGATGCAAAGAGGAAAGGAAAAATCATTGATGATATAGAACTCGAAGATAGAATTTCAGGTTTGCATTATTCTTCTTTCATATTTGAAATATATATCATGTACATATACATATTTACAAACATTCAAATAATTTTTCTATTTGCAGAAACAAACAATAAGCTTAGTAAATCTACAATATTTAAAATAAACAAAAAAAGAAAGACTGCTTCATCTACATCTACCACCACAAAAGATGACACCACCGACTCATTTATACCTTTAAACAAAATCAAAACATTTCATGAACCTTGCCACATCCGTATTTTCATTACTCAAATATGGGATGGAAAACTATATTCTCCAAGTTCTGACTGCTCAATAGTCTTCATTGGAAGAGATGATCAGGTACCATTCTATTCACTTTATTATTACTAACATTGTTTACTATTATAAAACATTTTTTGTTTTACTGATTGTCATTAATTCTATTGTGTATGCTAGGAAACTGAAATGAAAGTGTTTGTTCCAAGCCATATCTATAGCAAATGGAAAGATATAATCATTCCTAAATACTTATATGAGATACAAAATATTTACCACGAAATTTCACATGCACCACTAAAAGTTTTACGAAGATCAACAAGATTATGTTTTAAAGATGACACAAGAGTGCTGAAAGTTAGTAATAACCAAACAACTTCCAGTTTTCTGTGGACATTTAGCAAGCTTTCTGAGATCACAGAACTAGCCAAGAAGGCAGAGTATCTAATAAGTAAGATTACTTTTATTCATACATAGGGATGATAACTACTTATTTTGCTTAAAAGCTCATAATTTGCTATGTGTTACAAAGGTATTATCGGATATATTGTGGATATTGGGCCAATTACTACAATTCATACACGCATAGGCCTATCCACTTTAGTTGAAGTTTCATTAATTGATGAAACTTTCTATGACAAACCTATCACTTTAACAATATGGGAAAGCATGTTGAATAAATATCAAAGCACACTGACTACGACATTCAAAGATGATGTTATCTTAACTGCATATGGCTTGAGGATGAAAATTTTTAGAGGTAACAGTTCTATCATAGATTTGACTTAAATAAATATATTTCACATATAATATGCATATATATACATTACAGGAAAACATATTGTTGAAACTACGAGTTTCACAGATCTTTATTTTGGAAGCTCAGAACAACGACAAACAAATGAATTACTAACATGGTAATATAAATGAAATATTCATTCTACTATTTGAATATTACATATATATTTCTCATTAGATAACTGCTGCATCTAATACAGGTACAAAAGCAAATTTCAGACACTATCCACTTCAACAAACATATGTATTCCAACTACTTCATCAAGCCAAATAAAAATCAGCACAATTAGTGATCTACTTAATGAAACAACAGTTCCTCCAAATGAGGTATTATATCTATACTTGGATTACATATTTTTTGTAATATGCTACTTAATCTTCTATATGCAGACTCAACATTTCACTGTTAATGCAATGATCATAAGTATATTCACCAATGAGCCAGTTCGGTATGATTGTTGTTCAATATGCCGTAAAAAATCAAGAGACTATATTTGTGAGAATTCATCATGTGCTGCTTCAAACTCACAAATAATATCTCGGTTTGTATTACTCAATATTATGATAAATTTAGTATGATCATATTTTCATAATTACACTAATTATGTTTTTCTTAGGTACAAATTACGCGCAATAATTGAAGATGACACTGATCGTGCAAATGTTGTACTATTTGACAAGCTTGCACAAACGATTTTGCATCAACCTCTAGAAGTAACAAAAACAATGCTTCAACAGGTTCTATTATATTTTCACAGTATAAATATATGATAAAATTCTGACATTATAAGCATAAGTTTTCCTCATTTTTCCTTACAGAAAAATGGAATTCAAACTTTCCAACAACACGTTCAAAATTGCCTTTCGGTTTATTATAAGTTTCAGATACAAATTACAAAGCAGAACTTCAAGTTCATACAATATGGAGGATACACTGTTACTGCAACTGAAAGATTAGGCCGAAATTACAAACCAAAATATGAAAAGCGCAAGGACAATAATACAACCAGTAGTGCAGAAATGTCTACCAAGACCAACAGCCAAGAAAGTGACACCGAAGAAACCAAGATCACAGACAAATGACATCATGTAGCAACTTCAATACTTTTTTTGAAGAATTTCAGCAACGCTTCTGTTTAAATAACTCTACAAAATATCAGTTTATGAATTTTGCTGAATACTTTTGTGTGTATAAACTTTTTTCAATACTTTTATTTGTAAATTTTGTTAAACACTTTTGTGTATATAAACTTTGTTTAACAATTTTGTGTATAGAATGTTTATTCAACAGTTTTATGTATATAAAATTTATACGTTTATTTTTAAATAAAAGTATGTAATATTCATTTTTACTAATTTATTATCTTCTTTATTGTTATTTTTTTTATTATTTTATTTCCGTGCAAATTTGCACGGGTAACTGCTAGTATATAATTAAAGGAAGAATATATAATGAGGATCCAAGGCTGTGAATAGGGAACTTAGGGTCACACAAGACTAAAAATGATTGACCAAAAGTCATGCTCCTTGTAAGATACTAACATTTTAGCATGAGTGTTATGAGATCTATAACAAAAAGTTGATTTTTCTCGTAAGGGGAATACAACATAACAACAACAACAACAACCAAGCCTTAATCCCACTAGGTGGGGTAAGGGGAATACAACATAAAAAAGGAAAATTTGAAAAGGCATTGTCCAAGTTGCAGAAACACAACCCCTAATTTGTTATATTGCTCAAAGATATAGTTCTGCTTCAATTCCATATCTCAACACTTTGGTGACATGATTTGATCAAGCACGTTCAAAGATAGCTATATGGTGCACGCATTTTGTAGACGATGTACTTGCAGATGACGCAGGATCTAGGTATGGGTCTAGAGATAGGGGTGAATAGACCTTACATTAAAATTTAATTAACTTCAATATAAATCAAGTGACAGACCCAGATGGCTGTTTTAATCAATTAAGTTGTCTGAAATGTGACCATTAAGCATCCAATGACTAGTTGTTTGATCGATTAGTTGATCGATCAAAGGCGACATGGCAACACTTTTTTCTAGTTGTTGGAGAGATGTTTTAAAGGATTCATATCATGATTGATTCGACAAGTTTTACGCTGGTTGTTGACTACCTAACGCAACCCTCCGCATTTCTCATCCGGGACTTGGGACCCGGCAACGGCGCGTTTCCTTTTCATCTTTTCCTCATGGTACTTGTTCGCTATCGGTCTCTCGCCAGTATTTAGCCTTGGACAGAACTTACCACCCCATTTGGACTGCATTCCCAAACAACCCGACTCGGCGACAGCGCCTCGCGTTGCAGTAGGGTGCGGGCCGTACGGGGCTCTCACCCTCCTTGGCGCCCCTTTCCAGGGGACCTGGGCCCGGTCCGTCGCTGAGGTCGCTTCTTCAGACTACAATTCAGGCTATCGGTTAGCCCGATTTTCACGCTGGGCTCCCAAATTTCAGGCTATCAAGAAAGAAATACTTATATTGGAGATATAACAATTGGTGATCAAATTGTCAAGAAGAGAGAGCGCTTTAGATATCTTAGATCAATCATACAAAATAATAGTGAAATAAATAATGACGTTGTTAGCAGGATTCAAGCAGGATGGGTAAAATGGAGAAATGCTTCTGGTGTGTTGTGCGATAGAAAAATCCCATCCAGAATTAAGGATAAATTTTATAAAACTGTAATAAGACCAGCGATGATATATGGTGCTGAATGCTGGCCTGCAAAGAGGAAACATACAAATAAAATAAATATTGCAGAAATGAGAATGCTAAAGTGGAAGTGTAGATATACACGAAAGAATAGAATGAGAAATGAGTATATCCGAAAGAAAGTTGGTGTTGCACCAATTGAGGATAAACTTAGAGAAAGTCGTCTTAGATAATTTGGACACCTAAATCGTAGGTCAATTGAAGCTCCAATTAGAAAAATTGAATTATTGAATTTTGCCCATGTACAAAGAGGAAGAGGGAGACCAAAGAAGATATGACAAGAAACTATAAAGAGTGATCTTAGTTACTTAGAGTTAGATAAGAATTTGGTAACTGATAGAGCACAATGAAAACAAAGGATTCATATAACCGACTCCACCTAGTGGGATTAAGGCTCGGTTGTTGTTGTTGTTGTTGTTGGAGAGATGTTCTATATAATGGTGGGATATTTGGAGGCTTGCTTTTGATCATTATTGAACATCTTTCATCTCCATTTGATGAGAGAGTTAAAGTGATTAAAAGAAATTAAGACAATTAATTGATGATTAAAAAGTGATTAAGGCTCCCAAGTGCTCACAATTAATCCACTTTTTCCAAAGCTTTTCAAGGTTCAATCCTATAAAGTAAAGAGGTTAGCTTGCCTATATTCATTGTATATTTTTACATTATCTTGGGGTCTTATTGTTTTCCCCACTTGAATAGTGAGGAGGGACTCAAATTGGATGATTAAAGGAGGTGCATTATACCCTTGAGTGAAGAGGAAAAGTGATTAGTTGTTCCCTTCTGTGAAGAGGATGGCCTCTGAGTGTAGGGGATGATTATATTGGGCCTACTCCATATTCTCGTTAAGGAGTAATTTAATGGATAGTTGAATAATTTACCTTGGGTCGAAAACGTAAATATTAAAAGATATCGAACCTCGTTATATCATGTTTTTTTTGTGGTTGTGCTTTCTTACTACTTGCACAATAAACCAGTCCTAATATAATGAAAATAAATAAGAATATGGAGGAAAAAAAAAGAGAAAAATAGGAACAACAAAATAATGGACTAAGAGCTTGTTTGGTTCAGTGTTAAATTTAAGTAACGAAAGAGAAATATTTTATTTCATAAAGTTATGGAAAAAAAATTTATTTTAATATTGGGAGGTGTGTAAGATGTAAAATAAAGTTGATTTTAAGAATAGAATTTGTGTTGGATGTGAAATAAAGTTATTAAAATTTATAATAAATTTAAAATATTATTAAAAAAAATTTTGCCTATTTTTGGGCTTTTGCCAAACAAGCCCTAAAACCATAAACTTGTTCCCAACAATCGTGCCTTAATCCCAAAGAAACGACGAATCTGATCCCCTCTTCCTCGTCATGAGCTGGGTTGGAACCTCTATAAAAGTTAGGAAAGTCTCCATATCTTGGTACTTAAAATCTCTATAAAAATCTAATCCCAAATCCCTCAAAATCATCTAATAGGTTTCATAAATGCTTGAAAATAATTCTAACAAACTTTTAGTACAATCTAAACCATTAATCAAGTAATTAATAGTGAATTTGTGGCTAGATTGGCCTAGATTGGAGGGAGGGAGGGCAGATGCAACAGATGGATGCCAAGTGTTGACCAACAGGCAAAACCTTTTATCGCTTCCAATCAAATGGCCAAGATTTTAGCAGCCACTATGAATTGGCTATTAGTAAGGGCTTCCTTTTGGATGGAGAAAAGACAGCATTGCCCTTCAAAATTCCTCAAAATTACCCACCAACCTGCATTCAATGCCAAACAACAAACAAGGGAAAATTACAAGCCAATCCTCTTAGCTGTGGCTACTAAGAAGATAAGTGCAAAAGCTTTTTGTTCTCAATTCTTCTTAGCAATTTTTTGAACCAATTTGCCCCCAATTCTTGTCATAAATCTCCACCATGTCCTTTATCCCTTTTGCATCATAAATATGGTGTAAATTTGCAAAATTTGACCTCATAAACTCATAAATTGTCATTAGATCCTCCTGTAATGCATAAAATCATCAAAGAAAAAATGCATAAGACATCCAAAAATGAATAAATATATCCCAAATAATCAAACTCCTCCAAAGTAACTGATGTCATCACAAGCACAATTAATGTCATAGATATGCCCAGATCATACTCCCCGTAAACTATGAGACATCACATAATACAACTCAATATAAAACTTATCAATGTGCCTGTGAATCTGAGATGACAAATATCAACGATAAAACATATCTGCTTGACAAAAGCATCCCCAGCAAAAAAGTAAATCCAATAGTATATCGACATAATGGGGATAATAGTGGATGTGACACTTTGCAAAGGAGATGGCACCCAAAGAAAATCAGGATCGGAAGGCAGATAAGTCGACTCAATGGAGATCAAACATTGATTTAAGTCAATTAGGTCTGTAGAATGGATAACGCGCCATTGCCAGGTCCCAAGTCCCGGATGAGAAACGTGTAGGGTTGTGTTAGGCAGTCGACAGCCAACGTAAAACTTGTCGAATCAATTATGACATGAATCAATTAGAAAATTGCGCTAAAACTAAGGCGTTACATGAAAGCGACGTATTGTGTTGCCTAAATACAATGAAAAATGGGCAAAGGACGCTGCATCAACGCCCGAGTGTAGTGAAAAGTAAACAAAGTTCCTCACATTATGAACTAATGCGGGTAAAGAAACTAGTTCATCATACTAAAACTCAAGTCAGTAAAATTAAATTAGGAACTTGAAATATAGGCAGCCTGACGGACAAGTTAATGAAGTTGGTGGATATTATGATTCATAGAAAGATTAATATTTTGTGCCTACAGAAAGTAAAATGGGTTGGAGAGAAAACCAAAGAAACTGATGGCTTAGGTTTTAAACTTTGGTACTCTGGTAAAAATAAAAATAAGAATGACTGGGTATAATTCTGGATAAAAGCTTGAAGGATCACGTAGCAGAAGTTAACAGATATTGTGATATAATTATAGTTTTGAAAATTATAATCAATAGAATATTATTAACATTGTAAGTGTGTATGCCCCCAAGTAGGTTTGGAGCATAAAAGAAAACTTTTGGAATGATTTGAAAGAGTTAATATAAGAGATACCATAGGAGAAAAAATTATTTATTAGAGGAGATTTAAATGGATATAATAAAAGTATTGTTGAGAAATTCAATAGCATTTATGGTAGATATAATTTGAGAAAGACAAATGATGAGGATAAAATTATTTTAGAGTTTTCTTCAGCATATAATATTGTAATTGCTAATACTTTATTAAAAAAAAAATGGGCATGTTATCACGTACAAAAATGAAATTTCAAAAATTCAGTTTGATTATTTTTTTTATAAGAAAACGAGATTGCTTAGATTGTAAAATCATTTCAAGTGAATATTTAATTGCCCAATATCGATTAATGATTTTAGATTCTAAAATGAAGTATTGGAGAAGAAATATAAGCCGAAACATATCCTCATACTCGATCGTGAAATCTAAAAAATGAGAACAAATGTATATTCAAAAAGAAAGTTCTAGAACTTGGGCAATGGAGCATTAACGGGAAAACTGATCTTATGTGGCTGACGGTTGCTAACTGTATCCGTAAGATAAAGAATGTGCTGAGAAAATCTAATGAATGATTCCAAATAATAAGTATGTTTGGTTGTAGAAAGATGACGTACAAAAAAAATTAAGGAGAAAAAAATTTGTTATAAAGATTAATTTAAAAACAAAAATAAGGATAAGTGGGAGCAATATAAAGTAGCTCGACGAGAATCTAAGACAACAGTCGGCAATGCGAAGTATATAGCTCTTGAGGATTTATATAAGAAACTAGATAATAAAAAAAAAAGAAATATAATAATATAAAATGGCTAAGGCAACAGATAGAAAAATTAAAAATTTAACTAAAGTAAAATGTATTAAAGATAAAAAATCAAAAAGTACTTTTCATGAATGGGAATGCCCACTTTGGTGTCCTATATTTTATTTAGTTTTATTTTGGTTAATTTGGGTTGATTGGACTCAAATAGAATTATTTATATTCAATTTGGGTCAAATTGATTCAAAATTAAGCAATTTTGGTCGAGATTGATTCAATTAGACTCAATTATTTCAAATTGAGTTTAAATAAGATCAACTGAGTTTTGTTGGATTTGATTGGGTTAAGTTTGGAGTCAAAGTAAAGTAATTGCAGCTGAAATCGATCTACGTGCACAAACCTGAAAGCAGTGGGGTTAAATTAGAAATTGTTCCATTAAATTGAAGCCAATTGTAGAAATTCTTCATTTGAAGGCTCGGGATGCCCTAGATTCAGCGCTTGTCAATGGAGTCAGGCTGATCACACCCTTCGCCTAGCCCTGCTTCGACCTCTCGCCATTTGATGCCGCGCACGTCGTCGGCCTCTCCGAGACTCTCGCGCACGTCGATGGCCACGTCTTCCACTTCGGCGCTCTTCCTCTGCCAAGTCTGGGCAAGCGGTTGGTTTCGCCCAAGCTTTCCTTCTCCTATAAAAGCAACTGATGGGTGATATAAGAGGCAATTGATGTTTATTATTTGCGATTTCACCTTCTGAGTTTGGAGAAGAAGTGATCTTCTTTGATTTGGAGCGAATCTGCGCAGGTGGCGCCGATTCGGACCGGGAACGCAGAGGGGCTGCAAGTTTCCATTGGTACCTTTGGTTTTCTGGTTTCATTCAGTTGGTTCTCAGTGATTTGGGTATTATTCCTATCTTCTGATTGTTCATTCCTAATTGAGTTGGACTCTATTGCTATTGCTTCCTTTTTCTTGAGTTGAGCTTAGCTTAGAAGTTCATATTATTGTTTCTGAATTTATTATTACTGTTGTTACTGAGCTTAGCTTATGCTTCTGATCCTTTCTGCTGCCATTCCATTAAGTTATATTTATGTTAAAGCTTCTATGTCATATTCCATAAGCTTGTTCTAAATCCCAATTTTATAGTGGTTGAAATTAGTGGAATGATCTTTCAGGTTGAAATTTTTTGATTCTCAAAAATTTTGAGAGTTAAGTTTAATGTATGATGGTTAATCTCTATGAATTTGATGGTTCCTATTTTCACTGTCTATATTGCACTGAAGTTTGCCTGAAGCATTTTTAATCTCTCTAGAAAATCTATTAAAAGTTTATGTGAACATGTGGTTATTGCTAATTAGTATAATTTACACAACTTAGTTCGATCTCCTCAAATTAGCAGCATAACATTGCATTTATATGTCTTGGATTTAATTATCATGATTATAGTCTTTAATAGTATTATTACCTAGACATGTATCCTATATTCGTCGTGAGAATTGCTTTAGCGACTCTCCCGCGGCATCAAAAACCCTCCAATTTCTTTTTCTCACCATTAACAACATTCTCGTCTTTCTCTAGTACTTCTAGAGCAGAAACATATGATTTTTTCTATCCATTTTGCAAGATTGGGAGATTTTGTCTCTTTACCTTCATCAACAAACTTTAGGGTTTCTAGCTTATTGATTTTCTTCAACCCTTTGCTACTTTGATTATGAACCAAGGCTCGAGGATCAATTAGATTTTTGAAATAACAATAAAAGATTTGCAAGATCTCTCTTCTAGCTCCCCATGATTCTGCTTGCGAGAGCTTTGCGAGCTGCTATCTGGGATTTAAGATGAATAGTTTTTCTTCAACTATTGATTTACTTTTTCATATAAAGGAAATCAAATCAAATGAGACATGTACTCCCCAGGTTTGATTACTAAACGCACATAAATGACCGCATCTTTTCATATTTGAGAGGGGAAGCATATGTTAACACACGGATTTTCTAAGTACATCTCAACAATTCACGTGTTGTTGAGCTACAATAAGAAAGGGAGTTTCAATTCAACATGAGAAGTGCATTAGGCCTTACTAAAGGTATTTGTGTCACTAAAGGTAATGCCCTAGGCTTCATTAATGAAATTTCTCAAGTCCAACGAGGCTCGCCTACTTCACACAAAGCAAAGTCCATCTCATACAATAGTACTTGTCCTTCAATATGGCTGGGAGACACTTGCATGTCTCCACTTTTAGTTTAAATGCCATGTTGGAGGTGGTTACAATAGGATAACGGCTTCTTCAATTGTTTGCCACACATGACCAGTCCATTAGCATCATTAGTTATGTCTAGGTTATCCTTTGAGCTGCCATCTAGCAAGATTTAAGTTGTCCTGCTAACTGATCAAGTTAATGTAGCATCCCTTGTAACTACTCAACCGGCTGATCACATCATCTAAAAAAATAATAGGTCCAAAGATCCTATGTGTCAATGCAATATTAGTCGATTTGAGACTTAGCCACCAGTAGTTATGAAGTCACTTGCATCTCTAGCCAACCTTGGCGCTTATAAATACTATCACGAGATCTTCACCTAAGACATCTATAAGCAATCAAGAGCTAGCCACTCTCTCTCTAAGCTCAAATCTACCTTGTCTTTAGATTTACCCTTAGAATATTCTATTTGTACCTTGAAGCCATCTCTTATAACAAGTTTAGTCTTAATGAAGGTTGCTTGTTATTATCTCGTTCATCATGATGATCCTCACTACTAACTAGATCAAATTGTAATGTTAACAAAATTGAAGCGCATAAATTATAAGACTACTATCCAACAAATTATGATAGACTGCATTAGGTATTGGGTAGCTTAGTAAGACAACCACACGATAAGGATACTAAGAAAAGGATGTTCAGGCAAATGAGTAGTCATATGAGATTAAACCATATTAAAAACCATTGCACACAAGAAGGTAGTGGCAATCATAGATATGAAATGAGGTAATAACATAGGTGTTGTCCATGTTCATTATCTATCTCTTGAGTCCTACTATATAAATGTTGAGATCCAAGTCGCAAAGGTAAATAGTGGGAGGTTAAGACCAAAAATGTCTTTGGCATTGGCTCACTTGCGCTTACAAATAGTGTTATTTTAAATAGAGCTAAACAAAAGAGGAAATCCATGTAGATGACCACAACTAGTTTGAACTAAGTGTGTGTTGTTTTTTGGGCCTCAATATATACATTCTCTGATAACATAAATGCAAAAACCACCATTTAAATTGCAAGGAAAACCATGTTTCATGCATGGAAACATAAATACATACAAGATGTACCACATAAATGTGCATCATACCTCATCCTTTTGGTCTCCTACATAACAATTATAAGGATTGATGATGAAATGGCAAGGACAGAAAAAACAACAGCTTTGCAAAACTGGCAGCCTCAACCTTATCTTCAAAATCTGGTTTAGTTCAACCTTTTATGTCAGGGACAACTTTGTTCTTATTTAAAAATACCCCACATCTAATGATGTGATTATATGGAAAACTAGGACAGATCTGCAATGAAGGCTACCTTATTCAGTGATACAACAGCGTAATGCAATACTATAGTCTATAGACTATTGCTTAAAGTTTCTGATTATACTGTTTGGTTGGAACTTGGAAGTTATTTTGGTCATGGATAGGACCAAAATACCTCCAACTATTTAATAATAAAAATAATAGTAATAAACTATATTTCATCCCATCATACACCAATATAAAAAAATTCACATTATATATCACACCGTACATAATTTTTAATACATCAATCAACTCCATTTTACATCCTACACAACTTTTAATATAACTAACTTTACTTCTTATCATTCTATAAAAAAAATTATTTCTCCTTATACACATATTTCAAAATAGTCAAAAAAAAATTTCTTAAAATCTTTTTTTTTTTGGACATCAAAGCTTTTTTTTCCTTCAACCAAATAGACCCTAGATAAGATAAATCTGTCTTTCATGAAATCCTTCTTGGAGCCTGGGCAAGGTCCACCAAGGCAAGCTAACCCTCAGCATAATTGCTTAAATTTTTTCAAGAACACATTACTTCCTTCCGTTATATGCAACTTGACCTAGCAGGCTGACATTAGTACTCCCCAGATAAAATGGAGAGAAAAACCTGCAGTGAGATCAAACCTAGAGAAAAACCTACAATGAAATGAACCCAACATCTAGAGAATAAACTAAAATAAGCTCAGCCTTGAGAAAATGGATAGCAGCTAAAATAAGCTAAAACCTAGAGAAAGAAAAGAAGACATAATTAAGTCGACCCTAGCGAAAAATAGAGATAAGAAGCTAAATATTCAGGAAATGCCATGCCTGCTGACTACTTATTCAAGACAATCAAACATAAGGGTTAGACCCGCTAGAGTCAGATAGATATTATATCACCAATACGGATCGCTACCAACCATTCGAATCTCCTAACCGAGTTCGAAATCAAATTAGGGCAAACCGAACACACCTAACCTAGTTCCGCTTCTTCATTAAAGACAAAACCCTCTTCAATCTATGATCCAACACTCAACCCAGAAGACCAACCCAAGAACACCACTAAGCCCGATCTCAAGAAAATCCTTAGAAAAGCAGAATGAGGGGGGGAAGACACATGGGCAACTAGATCGAGAAAAGCTATAGAAAGGAAATGGAGGTATAAATAACCAGAGGTTCCGGAAAAAAGACCTTGACCGTCCTGCGGGAGATGGAGAAGAGGATGAAGACGGCAAAGAAAGCGAGTAGAGCGATGACAGCTTTCCGAAGCATTTCCGTTCCCTGATCGCGCCACACCTCCAACTTCTCCAGCCTTCCTTGATTCTCACTAATTAACCTTCGCAACCTCCGCCGCCGCACTCCCTCGCCGGCCTGCAGTCGTCGTCGGAGCTTCGATCTTGGGGAAAGAGAGAAGCGAGTGACGGTCTTTCACCGCAACAGTAAACCGGGTCTTTAAGTGGGAATGAATAAGGCCCAGCCCAATAAAGAATCAACGGAAGCCCAACAAAGGTTCTATTGGCTGGCTAGGCTAATTCCTTGTTTGGCATTTCCCTATTTTTGAGAAAAAAAATATAATAATAATATTATAAATTTTAATAATTTTATTTCACATTCAACACAAATTTCAATCTTAAAATCAATTTTATTTCACATCCTACACACCTCCTAATATTAAAATAAATTTCTTTCCCATCAATTTTATAAAATAAAATTTTTTCTCTTTTCTTACCCAAATTTATCCTCCAATCAAACAAGCCAAATTCAAAATAGAAATATTCAATTTTGAGTAAAAATTTTTAATTTTTATATAATTTTTAAATTTAATTGAGCTTGATTATAATTTATAAGTCATATTTTTATAAAAATATTAATTTAACATATTAATTATATTAGAATATAAATTACAAAATTATTTTTAAATCTTATGTGTATATATATAACTCCATCTCTTTTACATAAATTATCATATGAGTATAAAATTTCTAAGTTGTACTTCAATTAAATACATATAACTGTAGAACTGATAGATATATTGAGGTAATTCGATCGAATTACTTATCAAAATATTTTAACTGTATTCAAAGAGTTATGTCATTATTAGATAATATATTGAAGTAATTCAAGAAAAGATTTTGCCATAAAACAAAAGTTTGTTATATATAAATATAGGTAATTGTATAACTATTAGATGATATATCAATTTAATTTGATTGAAAACTTGCTTTAACACAACAATTCACATTTTATAATATTTCAATTTAATACGTATAATTCACAGGGGAAATTAAATACATGATACTTGAAAGTACCATATTTACTTATTAAAGACCCCAAAACATAAATATTACTCTAAAATTCTAAATACACCCAAAATACTATAATACTATCCACTCCACACCATAATATCTATTCATCACCCATTGTCGAGCCTAATCATAATTTTGTATAAATATTTTAGAAATAATTATTAAGCATTGAATATTATCCAATACTTGAAAATTATTGTAATATTAAATAGTAATATTGTGTATCGAATTATTAAAGTGATATTATTAATATTTTATATTATTGAATAATATTCAATATTTATTATATATTTATAAAATATTTATGTGAATAAATTATAGTTAATGGCTACAATAATTAATAGTTAATATGATAATAATTAGATTCAGTCAGAAAATAGATGATGAATAGATACCATAGTCGTAAAATTATAAATATTTATTTAAAATAACTTAATATGAAATAAATTAATCTCTACTTGCTTGTATTTAATTGAAATACATTAATATAATAAAATATATTTATAAAATTCTCAGTATTTTGTTAAAATACATTGACTTGTAGCGAATTAGTCTCTAAATATGTGTATCTTGCTTAACTTCATTGACATATTTTAAAATAGTTGTATAATAAGCAATATAAGTTAAAATACATTCTATCATAAAAAAAAAATTGAAATGACTTAAATTAGTTTTGAATTATGTGTATTCAGTTTAAATAAGTTAATATAATAACGAATTATTCTAAAATATTTTGTACTCTATTAAAATACCAAGATATATAATTAATCAATGTCTAAATACTACTACTCTATTCAAATATATTAAAATAGCATCGAATAATTGTATACTTATAAGTATTGAGTGAAAATAGCTTGTTATGTAAGTCATCAGAATCTAAATCTTGTATTTTATTCAAATGCATTGAAATAGTATCGAATAATTATAAAATTATAAATATTCATTTAAAATAACTCAATATCTTGTGGCCAACCTTTAAATATATCCAGTCAACTACTCAACTTAAACTCATTGACATATCAAAATACTATTATTCTATTTAAATACATTGAAATAACATCGAATAATTAACAAATTATAAATATTCATTTAAAAAAACTTAATATGTAGCAAATCAGCTTCTAAATATATGCATTCAACTTTAATTCATCAACATTGGAATGAAATATTGTGTAACTACCACCTTTCAATTAAAAACATACTAATATGTAACGATTTAACTGAAAACAAATGTAACGATTTGGCCTCAAAAAACATATATTTAGAAGAAATCTATTAATACATTATTATATAGTTGTATATTTGAGGGTATTCAATTAAAATACCTTCATATGCACCGAATTGGTATCTACATGCTGGTACTTAATTCAACTATATCGATATAATAACTAATATTTATAAAATTGTCAACATTCCATTAAATTATGTTAATTTGTATCAAATCGGTCTCTTAATGCGTGTATCTTAAATTTATCGACACAATGGTGATAGTTGCATAATTGATAGTATAATATTATAATACATTTGATATATAATGAATTACTCTTTAAAATAATGTATTCAATTATAATATGTCAATGATTAAATAGTTGCATAAGTGCTATTATTCAATTAAATTACAGTAATGTGACTTAGAATAGATTTTTAAATGCATGCATTCAGATAAAATATATTGATATAGTAATCAATAATCATAAGAGAGCTTGAATTCTATTTTAATAACCTGATAAGTTATAAATCGGAGTTTAAATGATAGTATTCAATTGAAATATATTGAAATAACACTGAATAGTTTATATTTACAAGTATTGAGTTAAACTTACTTCATATGTTGCGAATCAATTTCTAAATATGAGTATTATCATAAATATATCGATATGATAAACAATAGTTATATAATTGGTGTTATTTAATTAAAATACACTGATATACCATGAATTACTTTCTAAAATCATGTATTCAATTGAAATAAATTGATATATTATCGAAAGTTATATATTTGCTAATATTCAGTTATAATACCTTGATATGATTCAAGTTGGCATCTATTTATGTATATTCACTTGAAATAAGTTGATATAAGAATAAAAAATTATAAGTGTTTTAGTATTCCACTAAAATACAGTGATACATAGTGACTCTGCATCAAAATAAAACTATTGTTCTCTAATATGTTAAAATAATATCGAATAGTTAAGTACAATTGAAATAGTGTTGAATAGTTGCATACTTGAAACTATTGAGTGAAAATAACTTATTATATGAGGAATTAGAGTCTTAAATGATTGTATTCTACTTAAATACATCAAAATAGCATTGAAAGTTGTAAACTTGTAAATAGTTATATAAAATAACTTTGTATATAGCGAATTTGCTTGTAAATGCATGTATTCAACTTATGCTAACCAACATAGGAATGAATTGTTATGTTATTATTGTTATTCAATTAAAATATATTAATATGTAATGATTCAGTCTCAAAAAACCTTAATTTTAGTTGAAATAAATTGATACGTTATCAAATATTTGTACATTTGAGGGTATTCGATTAAAGTGCTCTCATATGTAACGAATTGATCTCTACATGCTTATAGTTTACTGAAATACACCAATATAATGACTAATATTTATAAAATTATCAATTTTCTGATGAAATACATCAATTTGTGGTGAATCAGTTTCTAAATGCATATGTATAATTTAAATTTTTTGACATAGTAATAAATAATTGTATAATTGATAATATAATATGATAATTATTGATATGTAATAAATCAATCTTTAAAATAATATATTCAGTTGAATTACATCTATATAATATCAAGTAATTGCAAAGTGCTAATATTTGATTAAATTACAATAACATGAATTGAGTTAGTTTCGAAATAGTATTAAGTTGAAATATATATATAGTAATAAGAAGTTGTAAGAGGGCCAGTATTATATTTTAATAGCTTAATATGTAACAAATCAAAGTTTAAATGTCAATATACAATTCAAATACATTGAAAAAGTACTGAATAATTATATATTTGTAAGTATCGAATTATGTATTTGAATTCAAAGTAATACCATGAATAGCTGCAAACACGTCACTATTCAACTCAAATTCATTGATATGTCAAAAATCAGTCTCCAAAAGAGCCTATTCGCTTAAATTTAATCGATATACTGATAAAAAGATATGTAATTATAAGTATTACAACAAAACGGAATCAAACGTCTCTAATAGATCGCCAAATATCAATTTTCGAATGAAATACATCAATATAGCAAACATTAGGTGTAATCAGAGTATAATATTAAACAATCTTCATATAGACAAGATCAAAGTCAAATTGCATATATTCTCTTCAAATACAATAAAAACTAATTGAATACTCACACAATTGCTTGTATTCAATTAAAATAACTAATTATGCAATGAATCGTACTCTGAATGCTTGTACTCCACTTGAATTCAACGAAATGCAATGAATAGCAGCAAAAACATCATTATTCAACTCAAATTCATTGATATGTCATAAATCAATCTCTAAAAGAGCCTATTCTCTTAAAATTGATCGATATACTGACAAAAAGATGTGTAATTATTGATATTATATTAAAACACAATCCAATGTCCCTAATAGATCGTCAAATATCAATTTTCGATTGAAATACAATAATATAGCAAACATTAGGTGTGTAATCAGAGTATTACGTTAAAAAACCTTCATATAGACAAGATCAAAATTAAATTGCATATATTCTCTTCAAATACGTTGAAAACTATTTGAATACTCACACAATTACTTGTATTCAGTTAAAATAACTAATTATGCCATGAATTGTACTCTAAATGCTTGTACTCCACCTGAATTCAATGTAATGAATTGAATAGCTGCAAAAACATTATTCATCTCAAATTCTATGATATGTCATAAATCAGTCCCTAAAAGAGCCTATTCTTTTAACATTGATCGATATACTGACAAAAAGATGTGTAATTGTAGGTATTACGTTAAAACACAATCAATGTCCCTAATAGATCGCTAAATATCAATGTTCGATTGAAATACATCAATATATCAAATATTAGGTGTGTAATTAGAGTATTATGTTAAAAACCATCAGATAGACAAGATCAAAATTAAATTGCATATATTCTCTTCAAATACAATAAAAACTAATTGAATACTCTCACAATTGCTAGAATTCAATTAACATAACTTATTATGTAATAAAGCGTACTCCAAATACATGTATTGCACTTGAATTCAACATAATGCAATGAATAGCTGCAAAAATATCACAATTCAACTCCAATTCTTTTATATGTCATAAATTAGTCCCTAAAAGAGCCTATTCTGTTAAAATTGATCGATATACTGATAAAAAGATATGTAATTGCAAGTATTACAATAAAACACAATCAAATGTTCCTAATAGATAGTCAAATGTCAATTTTTGATTGTAATACATCGGTATAGCAAACATTCGGTGTATGATCAGAGTATTATGTTAGAATACCTTCATATAGATAAGATCAAAGTCAAATTACATATATTCTCTTCACATACAATAAAAACTAATTGAGTACTAACACAATTACTTGTATTCAGTTAAAATAACTTATTATGCAATGAATCATACTCTGAATGCCTATACTCCACTTGAATTTAATGTAATGCAATGAATAGCTGTAAAAACATCACTATTCAACTCAAATTCTTTGATATGTCATAAATCAGTCCCTAAAAGTGACTATTCTCTTAAAATTGATGGATATACTGACAGAAAGATATGCATTTGTAGGTATTACATTAAAACGCAATCAAAAGTCCCTAATAGATGCCAACTATTGATTCTTGGTTAAAATACATCAATATAGCAAATATTAGTCGTGTAATCTGAGTATTATGTTGAAATACCTTCATATAGACAATATCGAAGTCACATTGCTTATATTCTCTTCAAATACAAAAAAACCTAATTAAATACTCATATAATGGCTAGCATTCAGTTAAAATAACTTATTATGCAACGAATCGTATTCTGAATGCTTGTACTCCACTTGAATTCAACGTAATACAATGAATAGCTGCAAAAACAACACTATTCAACTCAAATTCATTGATATGACATAAATCAGTCCCTAAAAGAGCCTATTCTCTTAAACTTAATCAATATACTGACAAAGCGATGTGTAATTATAGGTATTACATTAAAACGCAATCAAATGTCCCTAATATATCGCCAAATATCAATTTTCGATTGAAATACATCAACATAGCAAACATTGGGTGTGCAATTAGAGTATAATATTAAAAAATCTGCATATAGACAAGATCAAAGTTAAATTGCATATATTCTCTTCAAATAAAATAAAAACTAACTGAATACTCACATAATTGCTTGTATTCAGTTAAAATAATTTGTTATGCAATTAATCATACTCTGAATATTTGTACTCCACTTCAATTTAACGTAATGCAATGAATAGCTGTAAAAATATCACTATTCAACTCAATTTCATTTATATGTCATAAATCAGTCCCTAAAGGAGCCTGTTCTCTTAAAATTGATTGATATACTGACAAAAAGATGTGTAATTGTAGGTATTACATTAACACGCAATCAAATGTCCCTAATAGATCGCCAAATATCAATTTTCATTTGAAATATATCAATATACAAAATATTAGACGTGTAATCAGAGTATTATGTTAAAAAATCTTTATATAGACAAATCAAAGTCAAATTTCATATATTCTCTTCAAATATAATAAAAACTAATTGAATACTCACACAATTGCTTGTATTCAGTTAAAATAACTTATTATGCATTGAGTCATATTCTGAATGCTTGTACTCCACTTGAATTCAACGTAATACAATAAATAGCGGCAAAAATATAACAATTCAACACAAATTCATTGATATGTCATAAATCAGTCTTTAAAAGAGCCTATTCTCTTACAATAGATTCATATACAAACATAATGATGTGTTATTGTAGGTATTACATTAAAACGCAATTAAATGTCCCCAATAGATTGCCAAATATCCATTTTCGAGTGAAATACATTAATATAGCAAACATTAGGTGTGTAATCAGAGTATTATGTTAAAAAACCTTCATATAGACAAGATCAAAGTCAAATTGCGTATATTCTCTTCAAATACAACAAAAACTAATTGAATACTCACACAATTGCGTGTATTCGGTTAAAATAACTTATTATGCAATGAATCGTACTCTGAATGCTCGTACTTCATTTGAATTCAACGTCAATTCAACTCTAATTCAATGATATGTCATAAATCAGTTCCTAAAAGTGCCTATTCTCTTAAAATTGATCGATATACTGACAAAAAGATATTTATTTTTAGGAATTACATTAAAACGCAATCAAAAGTTCCTAATAGATGCCAAATATCGATTTCCAATTAAAACACATCAATATAGCAAATCTTAGTCATTTAATCAGCGTATTATGTTAAAATACCTTCATATAGACAATATCGAAGTCAAATTACTAATATTCTCTTCAAACATAAAAAAAAACTAATTGAATACTCATATAATGGCTAGCATTCAGTTAAAATAATTTATTATGTAATAAATTGTACTCCAAATGCTTACATTACACTTGAATTCAACGTGATGCTATGAATAACTATAAAAACATCACCATTCAACTCAAATTCATTCATATGTCATAAATTAGTCTTTAAAACATCCTATTCTGTTAAAATTGATCGATATACTGACAAAAAAATATGTACTTGTAGGTGTTACATTAAAACTCAATCAAATGACCCTAATAGTTCGCCAAATTTAATTTTTGATTGAAATACATCAATATAACAAACATTAGTTGTGTAATCAGAGTTTTATGTTAAAATACCTTCGCATGGACAAGATCAAAGTCAAATTGCATATATTCTCTTCAAATATAATAAAAATGATTGAATACTCACACAATTGCTTGCATTCAAATATAATAATTTATTATACAATGAATCGTACTCTAAATACTTGTACTCCATTGAATTCAAAGTAATACCATGAATAGCTGCAAACACGTCACTATTCAACTCAAATTCATTGATATGTCAAAAATCAGTCTCCAAAAGAGCCTATTCGCTTAAATTTAATCGATATACTGATAAAAAGATATGTAATTATAAGTATTACAACAAAACGGAATCAAACGTCTCTAATAGATCGCCAAATATCAATTTTCGAATGAAATACATCAATATAGCAAACATTAGGTGTAATCAGAGTATAATATTAAACAATCTTCATATAGACAAGATCAAAGTCAAATTGCATATATTCTCTTCAAATACAATAAAAACTAATTGAATACTCACACAATTGCTTGTATTCAATTAAAATAACTAATTATGCAATGAATCGTACTCTGAATGCTTGTACTCCACTTGAATTCAACGAAATGCAATGAATAGCAGCAAAAACATCATTATTCAACTCAAATTCATTGATATGTCATAAATCAATCTCTAAAAGAGCCTATTCTCTTAAAATTGATCGATATACTGACAAAAAGATGTGTAATTATTGATATTATATTAAAACACAATCCAATGTCCCTAATAGATCGTCAAATATCAATTTTCGATTGAAATACAATAATATAGCAAACATTAGGTGTGTAATCAGAGTATTACGTTAAAAAACCTTCATATAGACAAGATCAAAATTAAATTGCATATATTCTCTTCAAATACGTTGAAAACTATTTGAATACTCACACAATTACTTGTATTCAGTTAAAATAACTAATTATGCCATGAATTGTACTCTAAATGCTTGTACTCCACCTGAATTCAATGTAATG
>JAEMOT010001874.1:150970-162274 GCA_019297695.1 Apostasia ramifera | reverse complement strand
TAATTAATTAATTTTATTTTTTATTATATATATTTTTTAAGTAAATTGATAAATTTTACGACGAGATTAAATTAATTTTTTTGTTGAAATGCTTTTGATTTTATATATAATAAATTGAATTTAATTTCAGATATCTAATACAAAAATTTTAATTAATTAATTAATTATATATATAATGACACCTTATTCTAACATAAGACAAGCAAAAGGGTTGATTGCGTATCACGCTGGCGATTGCCGTATCACACAAGCGGATATGCTCGGGCATTATCACTCATCAGGCAGAAGGCAGCCCACGTGCATGTACGTCAGCTTTTTTTTTTAGCAAAATTAGTGCTAATTAATAATTATCACTTTGTGATTTCTAAAATTTCAAAAACCACTCACAAAAAAAATCAAACCAAAATAAAATTCGAGATAAAAATTATATTTGAGATTAAATTTAAACTAAAATAGACATAATTTTTAATAAAAAAATTATGTAAAATATAAAATTAAATTTTATTTATATAAAAAATGTAATAAAAATAAGAGCATGCAGTCTGTTTCACGCAGACATTTAAGAGCACGCAACCTGTTTGTGCGCAGGCTGTTGCGTGCTTGGCTGTGGGACACTTCGCAGCAAACTCAGGATGAGCGTACAACGAGCTCCTGACGAGCTCACGATTATTTAAATATTGGGATAAAATAATAAATTTATAAAATATTTATTTTAATTTTATTTTTTAGGGTGATTAAATTAATAGTATATTGAATAAAAAATATTATATAAAATACGATTGAAAGCTTTTTAGTAACAATTAAAATACTAATAATTTAAAAGAATTTATTTGATATGATTTTAAATTTGTGAATCTTCGTTTGGTAGATATATTTCAAAAACTTAAGTGAAAATTACCTTAAAAAAGTAAAATAAGATGAAAGGTAATTAATATAATAAAAATAAATTAAAAGTATTACCCCTTTTAAACATATTAATATTTTTTAAATAAATAATATTTTATTAACTATATAAATATTTGAATTATAATAATGTTTACACTACATTTAACCAAACGTACGTTAAAAATTTTTTAATTTAATATTAAAATATGTTAAATTTTATTCGAGATAATCAGTACAGTACTTCAAAATCTAACCAAATTATATATTCTTTTTAGGATTTATATTTTAAAATTTATGATTTTAAGATTAACTTTTTAGTATTAAAGTAGCATAGTACATGAGATTTAATATTTTTTATTTTAAATTGTAATTTTAAGATTTAAAATTTCTACTGTAATAATTTTTAATTAAAAAAATGTAAAATTTATAATATTTTATAAATAAAATACCATATACCTCCAAATATATTTTAGCGGTTTGCATGATTTTTGAAAAACATATCACTTTCAAAGCACAAATCAAATCCTTTTTAATTATTTAGATATTTTTTAAGATTTGTGAAGCAGCACCCACTATGATCTTTTTGAAGTCCTGCTAAGGAATATTTATAGGTAATTTAAGGCAGTATTTTGCAGGCTTCAAGTTAAAATAAAATACAGTTACTAGTTCTTGAAAGATCATTACTAATAGCAAGAAGAGAATGCGTAAATTTTTAATTTGTTAGGTTATTGGAAACCAGCTGATTGGTTGTGGGTTACTAGAAACCTAGAACTTTTTGTTAAATGGAACTGAAAGTGATATCGCAATAAAAACAGCTCCTAAGGGATGCTAATGTGGCGGTCTTCATCCAATTGAGTTGCTGCGATTGGCACAATTGAGGCCTCTTCTGAAGTGAGAATTAACAAACAAAATTGCCACGTCATCAAGCTATAGCACATTGGTAAAATTTTTCTTAATCTTATGACGGGTCACTTGAACTATATTTTCGAATAAATTTGAGAGACTTACTTAGGTTGAGTCCAATGACAGAATAACTCAAAGCTAGACGAGCAGGAAGATCAAACAGATCTCTAGCAAGTAAACTTTTGAAATCTCATAGTATTATTCTATTATCCCATGTCACTACCCAGGCCCTCTAATCGTTAATTCATTAATGAGAATCTTCTAACTTATCAAATCTCACTTATTATGTTCTTATTATAAATACCTTCATTTATGGTGAGAAGGGGGTTTCAAATTTTAAACTCTGATTCTCCAAGCATACTAGGCATTGTTCGATTGAAACTTTCCAGTTCTATTCAACTAGCTTTCTCTAGCAAAATTTTCTGAGACAACTAGCAGCTTGTCTCAACCCTTTTTCTCTTTTTTAAATATACTTTTTATTATCTCTTAATTCTTTTGATAATCATTCTCAATTTTTTTAATTTTTAATTTGAAATTCTCACTCAAACATGGGATTAGTGACTTTTGCACCAATTATCTTAGAATTAAAAGCAAGCCAATAGTTCTTATCTCATGAATATTCTATTAAAATCTTGAGGAGCTTGAGCATTTTATCCTCTTCAAATAGTCATTATAGGATGTTTACACCTGAATTTAGCGTAGTATCTCGGCCATAAATGTAGTACCCAAAGATCTTTTCAATTTCTATTATCTGTCATCACGTACGATATTTATTTTATCGGTCACAATATTTGATTAATCATACTTTTCCTTTACAGGTTTAAAATCTCGGCCGCGAGGGTTCGACATTCTATGACCTCGGCCATAATATTTGAGCTTAAGCACCCCCAATAACATCAGCTACTATGCCTTCTCCCTTAATTGTCGTTATCTGTTTAGGGGGGATTATCATGTCAGCATAGATTTCACTAAATAAAGATTCCCACTAGTCACAGAAATTAAAGGACTGTTTATTTGTAAGGTTAAATTTAATAAGATTAAAATTAAACTTAGATAGAGATATTTTTTATTGAAAGTTGTGAATGATGTGAAATAAAATTAGTTATTATGTTGAGATTGTTGGTTCCTCCTTTGTGGTAATATTGTGATTTTGATGTTTAATAATATGTTTAAGTTAATTTGTACTAACATAATTATTTAGTATTTTTAATCTCAGGTTTATTAAAGTTGCATCTCAATTTTATACTAAAATTGAGATCTAATTAAGTTGGAGAGAAAGGCTCAAGTATTGAAGATCAAGTGAAGCATATGTTATTATTGTTACTTTTCTTTTTACTTGAGAGTAGAATTATTGTACGGTTGATCTTGACTGTTAGAATAGTCTGGATACGAGTTTAAGCACTTAGAATCTCTGCGAGTTAACTAGATAATCTTAAAAGTTTAAACTCTCTTAATTATGTGGCCTAATAGTGGTGAGATTGCTCTAGATATTTTCTTTTGGTTGTGATAGCTCTAGGGCAGCTTTGGGATAGTTGAAGGATGATCTTCAATAGTGAGGTCGACTTGAGGTCGACTCGAGGTCAACCTTCAGCAGCGACCCTTAACAGAAACTTTAGTCATTTTTGAAGATTTTTTGAGGTCGACCTGAGGTCGACCCGAGATCGACCTTCAGCAGCGACCCTCGACAGAAACTTTGGTCATCTTGGAGGATTTTTCCAGGTCGACCTGGAGGCGACCTCAGTAGTGAGGTCGACCTGAGATCGACCTTGGAAGTGACCGTTAGCCTATTGTTATTCTCCAACGGCTAGCTGGGGGTCGACCTAAGGTCGACCTCCAGGTCTTTTCCAGCCCCTTTTTTTAGCCGTTGGAGCTCTTGTTATATAAGGAGATAGGGGTTGTTGGTGTAACATCCCGGGCCCAAAGATAAAAGTGAAATTAATAAAAAGAAATTTACCCGTTACTTTATTTTATCGTTTCTGTTTATATGCTGATATTGTACTTGCTATACAAATTATGTTATGTTTGTTTAATAATTATTGTTCATACTGTATTATTCTATCTTTTTATCCTACATGCATGTTTAATTAAAATCTATGTAATACATGTTTAATTATTTATTATTTTTATTATATCATGTTAATATGCTATTATTATTATTGTCATTATTAGTATTATTATTATTTAATATTTTTATTTAAAGGCTTTGTTAGTGTACAACCTACGAGTCTGTTCTAACAGACTCTCTGTCACTAACGTGGCAGTATTGGAGCACTTGATCACGGGAATGAGGAGAATATCAGTCAAGAGAAAAATTAGTTTATTGCTTTATTTCCTAAAGAATGAATATTTACTTATGTGTTCAGTTGAGACTATTGTAGTAGCTTTTGATCTATTTAGTTTTCTTCCGCTATTGATTTAATCTTCCTTCTCTCCTAACTTAGATAAATTTTTAGTGTGACGGCTAGGGTCGTCACAGTTGGTGTACTACTCTTGGCTCATAAAATTCTCTAAGTGCTCCCAACATTCACCTTCATTCTCCACCATCCTAAGAGTTGATAAAAACATTCAAGTGGAGTTTCAATCAAGATTCAAGGCGATCTAGGTGAACTTGGACTCAAGTGCTCAAACTCTTCATCAACTCTTCTTCTAGCTTTCAAAATTCAATCATAAGAAGGAAGAGTGAGTGATTTTCTTTCTTTATAATATTTTAGTTGTTCTTTTCTGCCTTCACTGTGTGTGTGAAGAGGGCCTCCAAATAAGGGTTGGAGGAGGTGAGTGAGTGAATCCTCACTTAAAAGTGAGGAGGGCCTCTACTGAATGGATAGAGGAGGATTTGTATGGGCTTCTCCGCCTAAACCAAGGAGTGTGTTATAGTGATATCTTTCCGATCGGGGTTAGGTGGATTAGGCTCTAATTTGAGCCGAACCACGTTATATCATGTGTTCTTTGTGGATGTGATATTTTTTTCTTGTCTGCACTTATATTTGCTTCCGTTTGTATTTTGCACTAACTGTTATATTTAGTAAATTAAATTAAATTTAAATTATGTCTATTCACCCCCTCTTTAGACGTCATACTTGATCCTACAGAGATATGTCAGGAATGTAATATAAATTATTTATTATTTTAATAATATATGTATTATATAGGATACAAAATAAAGTTAATTTTTGATATTATATTTTATATGTAATGTGATATGCTTGATTAAAATTAAATTAAGTTAATTTTATTGATCAAACAAATGAGGTTTAAAAGTAAAATATTATTTTGAAATAAAAATCATGATACTGAATAGTGCAATTATATGTAAATATTTATTATATTTACATATATCATATATATATATATATATTTAAAATTTTTATTTATATATTATTTTTATAAAGTTATAATTATAAGTTAATATATGTAAAAAAATAATATTTAAAATTTTAGAAGGCATAATTTTTATTCACTTGGGTAAATTTAAGATTAAAATAATGGCGTTATAAAAGTTAGTGAGTTGGTAAATAATTATATTTGTAAATAAAGAAGATATGAGGGATATTCGCGTAATTCAAAAAGTGAGGTTTCAAGAAAAACAAGGAAGATGGGGTCCACCGGAGGCTGACAGGCACTTGGAGCTGGGACAAGACGATTAAGAACCGTACCTATCGATCAGTGCGCGACAGTACGACAGCCATGTGGGCCACACCAGGCCCACTGCAGCCCACTACGGCCCACCACCTTTTTTTTATTTATTAATATAATAATCTCTTTTCTATTGTTATTTTTTAATAATCTCCTTTTTTTTGTGTAAAAAAATTTTTCCTTCACATCATGCTCATAATTTTAAAAACATGATAGACAAATTTTAAAATTTATTATATAAATTATTATGATCTTTCTATAATAGTATTTCTTAAATACTGTTAAAATTATGAAAAAATACTTTTTACCATTTCACATTTCCGATCTCTTACATTAGAATTTTCTGAGCATCTTCGATCAGGCGTCCGCGTGCTGCCCGCCACGCTGCCAGCCACGTGCTATCGGCCAGCTGCACGCGGATTCCCGCCTGGGGTACAATTATAATTTCACATTAAAAAAATTATGATTTCTTAATTAAAATTTTGACTAACGGAATGTTTAACGGAAGATGTTTAATTGGATCTTATTGGAAGTTTTTTATCAGTATTAAGAACCATAATGATCTATACAATAAGTTTTGGGGACTTGTTTGGCATATTTTCAAAATTGTGAACCTACTTGATAGTCGAAAATCTCAGAGGCCTAAGTAGAATTACCCTTAAAAAAATAATGATACTATCTCAACATTTATTAGATTTATGTGATCCAAGGACAAAACATTTGAAAATAATCGAAAAAAATTGAAATGTAAAAGTATTTGACGAAATAACTAAAAGTTAGCAATATGAGTATAACAAATAATGATGGTCTTTATCTATGGTGTTAAAAATATCCGAAACTCGAAACTCGCTCGAAATTAGTTCGATTTTTGAATCGACTTGAAATTGATTCAAAAATTTTGAATTGAATCATGAGCTAAGAATTTTAGCTTGAAGTTAATTTCAAGTCAATTTCGAGTTGGGCTTAGTTCGCTTGAAATATGATTTTATTTGGCTCGAAATTATATGCACGGCATAAATAATATTGATGTATAATATAAATATATATATATAAATAAAATATTATTATATGTAATTTAGCTAGTGGTACAGTGGAGGAGATTTAAAATTTATTTTCCTCAAGTCTAGGGTTCAAATCTTCTTGAGCACATTATATTTTAATATTTAATTTATAATTGCGAGTCGGCTCGAATCATATCTCATTTTGATTCCATTTTGATTTCGAGTCTAACCAAACTCAAAATTTTTAATTTTGAGTTGAATTTGACTCGCCCAAAATTGGTCTGATAATAACCCAATCTTCATCTAGAATAGTAACGATAGATATTAATAATGAAACGCACTCCTAAATTGATTCATATTAATATTTTGAGATTCATTTAAATTATTAAGTAAAATCTTAGTTTTAAAAAAATGTGCTTGAAAAATGATTTAATTTCAGACTTAACTAAGATTTAATTTTAGTCAAATTCAAGCCGATTAATCTAAGCTACAAAATGTAAAGTTTTGATTTGAATTTTTTTTTTAGTTTGAGTCAAGTAAAAAAAAAAAAATATATATATATATATATATATATATATATATATTTAATGTGTATTTAAATTTTAATCTTTTTGTTTAAAACATCAACACAATTTAATACATAAAACATATTATGTATTCTAAAAAAATTTAAATATATTTATGTATATTTATACATCGCGTAGGTAATGGACTTTAATTGAGTAGATTATTAGTTAAATTAATTTTATTTTAAATAAATTAAATTAATTTTGAATTTTTTTCAGAATATTTATTACCCTCATCCAGTTTGTGGCCCTCGTTTGTTCGACTTGATTTTTAACGCACGTGGGCAGACTGCCAGCCAGGCCGTATTTTTTAAAATCTTTTAAACCCCTTTAGAGTAATACATAAAAAAAGGAAAAAATAAATAAAAATTATATAAAAAATCTTTCATTTGAAAAATAACAACTTCAATTACCTTACGTATATACATATATTAAAATTTATTTTCTCCAAAAAAATTCCAAAAATCAAATTTTAATATGAAACATAATTTTTATAAGATTATATGTTTTCTTTTATTCTCCTCCAATCATTTGACATTTGAGTAAAAAATAATAAAATGTGAAATTCAAAATTTGAATCATTTAACTTTGAAATATATGTCTATCAAAAAAATGTTTTAATATATGAAATGATCATGTTGAGAATTAGATTTTAATTTTAGCCATTGGCGCGAGGATCAAAATCAGAACTAAAATAATATTAATTTAAAAAATAATAATAATAATATTAAATAAATTTTTTTAATTATTCTCCCCGAATTTTAATATAAAAAAATATTCTTTAACTTCAAATACTCAATAATTTTTAATAAAAAAATTAACTTTATTTTACATCCTAGATCAAAATTCTCAATTCGAATATTTTGGTTTAAGATGTGAAATACAATAGATATTTTTATTAAAAATTATTGAGTATGTGAAGTAAAATAATATTTTTTTATATTAAAACTTATGTAGAATAATTAAAAAAAATATTTATTATTATTATTATTATTCTTTTTTAAATAAGTACTATTTTGATTCTGATTTTAGTCCTCGCACCAAATAATGCTTTAAAGTATTATATTATACTTTAGTTAGAAATTTATTATTATTTTTTTAATCTATCTTTAGCTTATTTTATTAAATGAACTAAATATATATATTATATGACACAACTTCCAACAGTTGAATGCAAGCCTCATCTTTTTTGTTGACATCCATAATCTTAATTGTTGACTTTTGAATCAAATTTCAAACTAAAAATAATAATAATTTGGACTTTTGAATCAAAATTCAACTAAAAATAATAATAATTTCAAAGGATTACAAGAGCACTAGAAAATGTTACATTAAAAGCTGCATCATACAAAATAAATTAATTAATTAATATTATTTGAAAATTTTAAGTAATTGAAGACGGTTGCATGAGGCTTCAATGGCGTTGAAATCATAAATATCGACTTAAGCGAGCTGTTAAGACGGGAAACAATCAAAGAGTTTTTACGTGGAAACTGACTGGCGGAAAAACCACGGCTCCTTTTCGAGGAGGCTTGACATATCACTAGATATGCCTTTCTAAGAATTATAGAGTATACAAAGGATTTTTTGGATTTCAGCCCCTTTGAAGGCTTTGTACAGGAAGTATATATACCCTGGGCCTGTTATGTCTAGTCACTTTCAGCCGAATAATCTATAGCCCTAATGACAGCTCAATTAATGCCTACGGACGGCTAGTACGTGACTCCGGCTAGTACGTGACTCCTGCTGTACGACGTGTCAGCAGTTACGGTCTGTCGGTGGGAAAGCCGCACATTCCCTCAGAGCAGTACGGTTCCCAACAGTCAGATGTCACGTCGGGTCTTTGTTCTTCGAGATGCTACTTTTTCGGCGTCTGCTGTTCGGGCTGATACCTTTCTTGTTCGACTCGAGGGCCTTGCCTACATGGCTTCTGTGTGACTTTCCACGTGGACGGTCCAGATGAGGAAGCGTGGATCCAATTACAACATGTCCCCCCGATAGTCGTGAGGCGCATTGATGCGCGTGCCAGGTTGCCACGTGTACCGGAGTGGCCTATAAATATTTGTGACACCGGTTGGGTCTTCTGTTGATCAGAGGAGAAACTGGTGTGATGAATCTCTTCTCAGGAGTATCTGACAGTCTTCAAGGTGGGAACCCTGGGACTAAGGTTCCGGGTAAGCCGGACCAAGCCGACGCAAGGCGCCCGTCTGTTGGGGAAGAGGCATCGAAGAAGCCGAGGATCCGTCTTTCCAGCGCAGGGGAAGGCGCACGCGTGACGTCTAGGTCCTCCTTGAATGATGCACGAGCAGCTCCTTCGGTGGAGGTGCGATCACGGTGGCTGACGACGAAGTGCAGCCAATTAAGGAAAGTGCGGGGAATTTGCCTTCTGCGCCGTCTCTGGGGGTTCGGGAGGCGCCTTCATCGGAGCAGGGCAACGTGTTCCCCGTGACCTCCTCTTCGGGCCCATCTGGCAGTCCGGGGCCTTTGTCAGGTCAGAGAGGCCCTGGGTCCGTCAGTTCGACCGCGCAGTATTTTGCGCGAAACGTCTATTCTCATCTTGACAAGATCAAGGAGTATGTAGCGAGCAGAGATCAGGCAACAGCCCTCGAACAGAAGGCAGCGATCTCTGAGCAGAAGATGGAAGAAATTCTTTCTCTTCTTCGGAGATTGGAACCGTCTGAGGCGGAGAAGACGATCGCTGACTTAGAGTCGAAATGCGTTCGCCTTGAGGGCGACCTGGAGATGGTGACCGCCCAAGTTGAGGAGTTGATGAGGGAGAGGGGGACGTTGATGTCCCGAGTCGAAGAGCTAGAGGAGGAGAACCGTCATCGAAGAGAGTTTGCCTGGACTATTCGGGATCTGCTTACAGAGTCAGAGTCGGGATTTTCCTTATAGTCTCTCTCTTTTTTTTTTTGACTATGTAAGAAAAAAAAAATTTAAATGGAATGTTCGTGACATGCGTCCTGTATTTTATATATACATATATATATTTTTTTGGAAAAACGAGGTGGAGTTCGCGCCAGTCCGTCTTGAAATTTGGGTTTGGGCGGTTAGGTGTCAGTCCTCGGGGATTGGAACCGTCGGTTCCAAGGACTATAAAAAAGGAGGTGAGGGATTGAGCATCGGCTCTCTATTTGCTTCTTTCGCTCGTTCCTCTGTTTCTCCCCTTTTTATTTCTAAGAGAAAAAATGGTTAAGAAATCGCGCAGCAGAGTAAAGGATATGTGGGCTGACTACCATGCTCTTCGGGGCGAGCTGTGCGTCTTACCGCCGCACACTTTCGAGACGGAGGTGCTGCAAGTATGGGGGGGGGGAACCGGAAGTTGGTCTGGAGATGCCCCCAGTGCCAGATTTACTCGAAAATACCTAGACAACCAGCAGGTCAACTACACCCTATAACCAGTTCTTGGCCTTTTTCGATGTGGGGCCTTGACTTCTTGGGACCATTCCCAAAATCTGGAAAGAACCTACGCCATGTACTGCTAGCAACGGATTATTTTTCGAAATGGGTCGAAGCAAAGGCAATGGCCCAACTAACGGGCACAGGGGTCAAAAACTTCATATGGACACAGCTCGTATGCAGGTTCGGCGTCCCCCTCTCCCTGATCTGCGATAATGGAACCGCCTTTACCAGCCGGGCCGTTCGCAATCTGTGCTCTAAAAACGGTATCAACCTGAGTTTCGCATCAGTTAGACACCCGCAGTCGAACGGCCAGGCAGAGGCGTCGAACAAAAACTTCCTCAACACCCTGAGAAAGCGAATCGACAAGATTGGCTCATCATGGGCAGCAGAACTCCTGGCAGCCATCTGGGGGCTCAACTGCACGCCGACTGCAGCAACGGGTCAAACGCCGTTTTCACTTATTTTTGGGGGAGAAGCTCTCATCCCAGTCGAATTAGAAGTCTACTCTCCCCGAGTCGAAAATGCCAGCACTTTCGACCCACCTGCTCTTCTTGATTGGCAAAAACAAAACGAGAGCGCAAGGAGGTTCGAACTCGACCTCCTCGAAGAAGACAGAGAATTGGCAGCTTTTCGACAAGCGGAACACAAGCGAAGGATCAAAAAATACTACAACAAATACGTCTACAGGAGACCATTCCAACAAGAAGACCTGGTCTTGAAATTAAAAAACAACGTTGGCCGAGACATGACACCAGGAAAACTCAGCTCCAATTGGGAAGGCCCTTTCGTCATCCACAAAGTGCTCGGCCCCAACACTTACAAACTATCAAGGCATGATGAGACTCTCCTGCCAAGGACCTGGAGCGGCAACGACATCAAGAAGTTTTACTCATAAAATCTCTGTATCAGTGTTT
>JAEMOT010001874.1:100707-143961 GCA_019297695.1 Apostasia ramifera | reverse complement strand
ATTAAAAATGTATGTAAAAGTATGCCAATGATAATAAATAATATTATTTACCTAAATTTTTTTGCTTTGACTTGTTGAAAATTTTTCATCGTGGCGTGCTTCAGTAGATTTAGTTTTTAGTCGCTTTAAAAAAAATAACATAACCTCTTTATTGCACTCCAAAGTTTAGCATCCAAACTGCCTCTGATAGCAACAGGTAACAATTGTTGCATTAACACGTGACAATCATGCGATTTCAAATTAATTAATTTCAATTCTCTGAGATTTACGTGACTTTTCAGGTTTGAAGAATAACTATCTGGCATCTTTAACTCATACAAAATCTTACAGAATCGCTTCTTCTCCTCTTTTGTGAATGTATAACATGCATGTAGAAGACATGTTCGACTGCCATAGACCTTAGGAGCAAGCTGCTGTCGAATCCCCATACTTACCATATCTAATCGTGCATTTATACTATCTTTACTTTTTCCAATGGCATTTAATAGTGTACCAATAATACTTTCACAAATATTTTTTTCTATATGCATGACATCTAAATTATGACGCACATGCAAATATTCCCAATACTCAAGGTCAAAAAATATTGATCTTCTTTTCCAACAATTTGTTTTTGGAGGATCTTGACCTATGGTGCTCAAAACTTATATCAACTCTTTCCCATTAAGTGGGTGTGGAGCCTTGTCAAACTCAACATTACCATCGAAAGCTTTCTTTTTTTTGCGAAACACATGATCTCGAGGCAACCACTTTCTGTGATATATGTAACATAATTTCCTTCCATATTTTAAATACTGTGCATTAGTCTTATCACCACAAATAACATATACATAATAACCTTTAACACTACATCCCGCCAAATTACCATAAGCTGGATAGTCATTCACAGTCCATATAAGTGCTGCCCTTAATGTAAATAGCTCATACCGGTAAGCATCATATGTCTGCACTCCTTCTTTTCATAACTTTTTAAGATCATCTATAAGTAGAGAAAAATAAACATCTATTTTATTTTCAGGTTGCTTCGGTCCAGATATCAACAAAGTCAACATGATAAATTTACATTTCATGCATAAATTAGGAGGTAAATTGTAAATAACCAAGAAAACAGGCCAACAACTGTGCTGACTACTTTGAACACTGTGCGGATTAAACCCATCAGTGCACAGCCCAAGTCTTAAATTCTTCGGATCTTCAGCAAAATTTGGAAATCTAATATCGAAAGATTTCCATTGTGATGAATCAGCAATGTGTCGCATTATTCTATCAAATACACGTCCTTCACCATCAGCATGCCAAGTAAAATTTTTAGCATATTTTTTATTTTGGAATAGTCTTACAAAGCGCGGTATCAGGGGCAAATACCACAAAACTTTTTCTGGAATTTCGACTTTTTCTTTAATGCCATCTGCACACAGCTTTCACCTTGACTTCCCACATTCTGGACATTATTCTAATCCACTATACTTATTCTGATATAAAATACAATCATTAGGGCATGCATTGATCTTCTCGTAATGCATTCCTAACTTACGAAGCATTTTTTTTGCTTCGTAAGTTGAATTCGGAAGTTGATTGAGAGCTGGTAACATATCTTTTAAAAGAATAAGCAACTCTGTAAAACACTTGTTGCTTAAACCATTTGCTGCCTTTAAGTTAAACAAATGCATTAGTGCGGAAAGTTAGTAAAATTTTTACAGTTAGGATATAATGGACTCTTAGCCTCTTGAAGCAACTCTTCAAACTGTTCTAGAGCTTCTGATAAATTATTTTCAATATCCCAAACTAGATCTTCCATTCTATCTTTCTCGATTGTATTTTCAATATTAACATTAGCACATATAGATGACGTACTTCTCTCAATATTATTCATTTTATTTGTTACAGATTCACCGTGCCAAATCCATCTTTCATAAGTCTCATCAAATCCATGAAAAAATAAATGATCTTTCACAATATTGGCTTCAAATAATTTCATATTTTCACATCTCAAACATGGACATCTTATTCTGCCATTAACTAAGCATTCATTCTTCAGTGCAAAATCTATAAAGGAATTTACTCCATTATCATATTCAAATGATCGTCTATCCATTTTAATCCAAGATCGATCTATATATAACTACTTATATGATAAGGCATAATATAATTAATATAATTAATATGTGTTAATTAATTCAGCTTACATACAAAATAAATTCTACTTATACATCAGAATGAACATGTAAATAAACTGAAAAAAATGGAATAAGTATTATTTACTTTATGTGAAATTAAGCAGAAATGATAGTTGAAATTTTGAAATTAACCTGAAAAAATAATAACAAAATTAAAAAACAAGAAATTAGATTTACCTTAAGAAATTAATTCTTTAAAACAAATATTTCGGCCAAAAACAAAAATGAAGAAGAGGAAGAAAAAAATGATGGAAGAAGGTGAAGTTTGCTATATCCGACTTCGGCAGGGGTGTAAGGCCGGGAATAAGGCTAGATCCGGGGTCGGTCGACGTCAGCGAGTGAGTAGGGCCGCGAATGCGGCTAGATCTGGCGTCGGGTAGGGTGTAGGGCCGCAATAAGGCTAGATCCAGCATTGGTGAGGGTGTAGGCCGACGTCGGCGTAGAAGTAGGGTTTTTTCGTTTGAAACAAATGAGCAAAATGAAGTCCAAAGAGCGTATATAAAACCTTTAGTCGGCGTCGGCGAAGGAGTAGGGCTGCGAATGCACCTAGATTTGGCGTCGGGTAGGGTGTAGGGCCGCAATGAGGCTAGATCCAGCGTTGGTGAGTGTGTAGACCGACGTCGGCGTAGAAGTAGGGTTTTTCCGTTTGAAACAAATGAGCAAAATGAAGAGACCAAAGTGCATATAAAGCCTTTAGACGGCGGTTGGCGAAGCCAACCGCCGTCTATATGTACCAATTTCAGGTCGACCCGAGGTCGACCCGAGGTCTACCTGCCTCCGCGACCCTCAACAGAAACTTTGGGTCATCATGGGGATTTTTTCAAGTCGCCCTGAGGTCGACCCGGTAGTACATTAGACGACGGTTGGCCAACCGCCGTCTACAGTTGTCGACCCGAGGTCGACCTGCCGCAGCGACCCTCAACAGAAACTTTGGTCATCTAGGGGGATTTTTTCAGGTCGACCTGAGGTCGACCCGAGGTATACAGGGCGGTTGAAGCTTCCAACCGCCCTCTAAAGTACTGACTTTAGACGACGGTTGCTTAAGAGAACCGCCATCTAAAAGTATCTACAGCAGTTCACATTGTCAACCGCCGTATAATGTTTTGTCGAAAAAATTTTACAGCGATTTCTCTTTTTAACCGCTGTTATAAATATGTCGTAAAATATATATATTGTACTAGTGACATTAAGGTCACTTCCTATTGCTTTCATATCACATCCTAAAATAAATAGTGCTTACATTTCACATCTCCAATTGATTTAAATGAATAATTTCTAAATAAAAGGACATTTTTATTTCCATTCATTAACTTGAACTAATATATAAAAATTTATATATTTTAACATAAAAATAAAAATATTATATATATAATACTAAAATTTTAAAAATTATATTTCACATGATATTTTAAAAAAATTATAAATTAAACTATTAATATATTTTCAAAACCTATTTTACTATATATAATTTACAGATTTATAATAAAAATTTTCAATTTTTTTTAGATAAAAGACTTTCATTATATACCACTAATTTATGAAATAAATAATATTTAGAATATAATATTAAAATTAAATATTTTAAATTATATTTCATAATTTTAATGTTTAACATTTGAAATATAATACAATTTTATTTAAAATTAGTAATAAAATATATAAAAAAAAATTATAATTAAAATATCTTTAGTATAATATTTTATTGTTATTTTTAATCATAAAATATCTTAGAACGTAATTTTTTTAAAATTTTTATAAAAAAAAATAATTAAAATTTAAAGTTTTAAACAACTCTCTGAACTCATCCTACTTTTTAAAGTTCTCTCCGATCCTCTCCCTCCTCCCCGTTCCCTTCGGCATCACATCTTGATAGACTGCAGGGACAGCGCGAAGCAGTCAAGAGGCAGAGAGAGAGAGACAGAGGCATGGTGGCGTGGTCGCCGGCGTCGGAGGCGGGAAAGTGGCTGGGGTTCGTGACGGCGGTTTGGGTGCAGTGCATCTCCGGCAACAACTACACCTTCTCCAACTACTCCCACGCGGTGAAATCGCTGATGGGGCTGACGCAGTTGCAGCTTAACAACCTCTCCGTGGCCAAGGACGTCGGGAAGGCCTTCGGCCTCCTCGCCGGGCTCGCCTCCGACCGCGTCCCCACCTCCGTCCTCCTACTCGTTGGCTCCGTCGAGGGCCTTGTCGGCTACGGTGCCCAGTGGCTCGTCGTCCGGCAGTCGATTCCTCCGCTTCCCTACTGGCAGGTAGATTGTTAAATTCAGGCAATTGCTGTGACTTCTTGGTAATTTGGCGTACGTCCTTCGTCTTCTCCAGATGTGCGTTTTCTTGTGCCTGGGCGGCAACAGCACGACGTGGATGAACACGGCGGTGCTAGTGACATGCATCCGAAACTTCAGGCGCAACAGGGGTCCGGTCGCCGGGATCCTCAAGGGTTACGTGGGCCTCAGCACCGCTATCTTTACCGACCTCTGCTCTGCTCTGTTCGCCGACGATCAAGCCTCATTCCTCCTCATGCTCGCAGTCGTTCCTGCCGCCGTCTGCGCCATCTCCATGATCTTCCTCCGGGAGTATCCGCCGTCAGCTGCCGGAGACGAGACTGATGGCTTCTTCGGGTGGATTAACGTGGCCGCGGTGGTGATAGCGGTATACCTCTTGATCTTTGATCTCACCGGCCAGCACGGCGCCATGGTGAGGCAGATCTTCTCAGCAGGTCTAGTCGCCCTCCTCGCCGCGCCTGCAGCCGTCCCGGCATTTCTCTGGTTCACGAATCGGAATGCAGACACAGAGTTGGCCGATGCTCAGATCAGGGAGTCGCTCCTCACCGGAGCCAGCGAGGGGGAGAGAGTTCCGGTGATAGGTAAAGTAGACAGCCTGCGGGTGGAGATCGGAGACGATCACACGATATGGGAGGCGATGAGAAGAGTGGAGTTCTGGGTGCTGTTCCTGTCGTTCCTCTGCGGGGTGGGGACGGGGCTTGCTGTGATGAACAACATGGGGCAGATGGGGATCGCCTTGGGGTACACCGACGTCTCCATCTTCGTCTCCATGACCAGCATCTGGGGATTCTTCGGCCGCATCGCCTCCGGCTCCATCTCCGAGCACTTCTTCAAGTAATCCCTCTCTCTATTGATAACTCTCGCCAGATATAGGGTTTCGGGCTGCAGGAACAGGGCAATTTTCAAAACCCCTTTCAAATTTCAGGAAGTACGGCGCACCGAGACCTCTCTGGAACGCGGCGTCCCAGATCCTGATGGCTGGCGGCTACGTGATAATGGCGATCGCCCTCCCGGGCTCCCTCTACATCGGCTCCGTGGTCGTCGGGATCTGCTACGGCGTCCGCCTCGCCGTCACCGTGCCGACGGCGTCGGAGCTCTTCGGCCTCAGGTACTACGGCCTGATCTACAACATCTTGATCCTGAACCTCCCCCTCGGCTCCTTCCTCTTCTCCGGCCTCCTCGCCGGCCTCCTCTACGACACTCAGGCCACGCCGACCGCCGGCGGCGGGAACACCTGCGTCGGCGGGCACTGCTACCGCCTCGTCTTCGTCATCATGGCGTTCGCCTGCACCGTCGGGTTCGGGCTTGACGTGCTGCTCGCCGTGATGACGAAGGATTTGTACCGGAAGATTCATGCAGGGAAGAAGACGAAGAGAGCTGAGCGGAGGTGATTTTTGAGCTTAAGGTAGAGTGCAGATCAGATGAAGCACTGTGTATTATTTTGAGCTTATGCGCTTAGTACGGCTATACGACCCTCATAATATAAAATAAAAATAAATTATTTTTAAGGGAGAATTAAATATAAGTTACCTTAACTACAAAAAAAAAAATTAAGTATTTTATTATTAAAATAAAATATTACACATATTATATCAAAATTTTCTAAAATTATATATTTTATATAATATTTTTTTAAAAAAATTATAAAATATGAAACTTATCTTATTATTTATAATTTACAAAAACATAATAAAGGTTTTTTTTTCTCATTAAATTTAATCTAAAATTAATTTTATATATAATTAATTTATAACATAAATAACACTTAAAGCATAATATTAAAAATTAAAATTTTAATTTCAGAATTTAATTTTTAACGTTGAAGTAATACTGAATATAAAATTTAATATCTTGAAACATAATATATGTTTTTAGTTTCTAGTGTTTAAAATTTAGAGTATAATATGATTTTATTTAAAAATATCATAAAATTTATAATTTTATAATATTAATATTTTATTTTTAATAATAAAATACCTATATTTTTGTAATTAAGTCATTTTCATACAAATGTTAAAAGTATTTGAAACTTGAAATCCATTCAAAATTCGTTTGATTTTTAAATTAATTTGAAATTTATTTGAAATTTTTAAATTGAAGTATGAGATAGAGAATTTGGTCATTTTTAGTTGATCTGATTTCTTTAAAATATGGTTTAATTTAACTCAAAATTATACTTATAATATAAATATTTTTTATTATATAAGTTTGATTTTTTTGTTAAATATTAATTTCATTTTAAATTTAATATAAATATAAATATTATAATTTAAAATTTTATTTTATATTTTGAATGTTTTTTAATATTAAAATAATTTTTTTTTCATTTAATTTAACACATAAAATATTTTTTATTTAAAAAAATTCAAACTAAATAGGCCTATAATATATAAATAAAATAATTTTACATATAATTTATCATCGAGTCATCTTCATTATAGAACACTCGTGGCCTGATCAAATCAAGGGTCCTATGGCCAAAATCAACCATCCATTTAGGTTGATGAATTTCTTCATCTTAATTGAAAGATCTTAAACTAAATTAATTGAGATAGGGGTTTCAAGAATTTCAAAAATAATAATAAAATAAAATTGACTCTGGGCACAAACTATTTTAATCTAAATTTAAACTATAAATTACAGTATACATAAATTTCAAACACTAAATTAATAATATATCAAATTATATACAAATATTTTAACATTAAAATAAATTTTATTTCATTATCTTCTATAAAATTTATAATACCAAATTGTTTTATTTTTCATTCTCTACACATTTTAAATAAATTTTATTTTAATTTTTCATAAATTTTAATATAAAAACATGTCAAAAATTTACTGTTATTATAAATTTTGGTTATTGAATCAGCATTTCGTGAAATATATTAATCATAAATGTAACAATGTCAGCTTTTATCTTGATCGTTATGTAAATATTTTTTTTGATTCTCAAATAATTTTACTATATTTTAATACAAATCTATTTTTAATATATAATTATTATATTACATCACAAATAAATATAAAATTTTAAACACAAATAATTTAAAATAATCTTTTAATTGTCTTTCACTTATGTCTTTTATGTTCATGCTAAATTTATAAAAAATATTATTAAAAATGACGTTAATCCATCAATATGACTCAGTATGAAATATCAACTAGACATAAGCTACATAAAATATTTATTAAGCTTTTATAATTACAAATTTATTATCTTAAAATTCAAGAGAATTATTATATGCATTCATAATAACATAAATTTATATCAAATAAACAAATAATATAATAGCAATAACTTTAATAATTATGCATGTTTAAATTATATAATAGATAATATCAAATAAGAATTTATAATATAATATTATTAAATAATTACGCATGTATATAATGATTTTTTTATGAATAATTAAATAGTATATATGCAGGATGGATAACAGCTTAACATAATATGAATACTAAATATAAATAAATATAATATAATTTATCTAATAATTATAATTTAAACATATTAACAGAATAAATATAAAAATATAATTAATATGTAAGTTTTTTTTTAATTAATTTTATTTTACTCTTTTGGGCTCGTAAATCTGTTGCAGTTAGACCATATTTGAGAGCTAAAAAATCAAAAATACATATTAATTCACATACCTCTTTAATCCAAAAAAAAAAAGTTAATTGTGTTATTTCATGCCTTAACTTGGGTGCTTCCTAGGATTTATTTAAACTTTGAGTCATAATTCGAGTTTCAAGTTTTTTTTAGTCGAGTTAGAGCTAAATTAGCAGAAATGAAGATGTTATGGTGAATAAGCGAATATATATAAAAGAATAATATATGCAATAAATATATTCGTAAAAAGGTTGAAGAAGTCTCAATTAAAGATAAGTACATAGATAGTTGACTTAGATGATATAAATATATAAATCGTAGCTCCAATAAGAGGAGTTTAGTTATTGGACAAAAAAATATTATAAATAATAAATACATAGAAATTATAAAAAATAATTTTATATATTTGAAATTAAATATAGAATTATTATTTGATATAGTGTAATAAAAATAAAAAATTTATGTAACTAATTTGTAAGTAATTTGGCTATGGTGGTTGTTGTTGTATTATTATTATTTTTAATTTAAGGTTAAAATAGCTGTTTCAATCTCAACTTAACAATAAAAACAGAAAAAGGATTTATCAAATAAGTAGAAAGAACCTGAGGGACCTAAATTTAACATTTCGAACATTACGACGTAAATGAATGTTGACAAATTATGGAGACCTGTAAGCAATTTATCCCAATTCCGGATTTGAGGTCCTCTCACAATGCCCGCTACCAATCCGAGTACCCGTCCGTCCTCACGAGCGAAAGGAAGAAGAAGAGGTAGAGCAGATCGGCCATGGAGGACTGGGAGGGAGGCGGCGGCGGTGATAGAGGATTCAGCCTGGGGAAGAAGCATTCGGAGGAGGGAGAAGTGGATTACAAGACTAAGGCAGGCACGGCATGGAGCCATTCGTACCTCAACCAGAAGCCATGGCATCCCCTCTCGTACCCAAACCAGCGTCGCAAATGGATCGCGGAGCAGACCCACGCCAACCGCGAGCGCCGTGCGGAGGAAGTTGCGCGGGAGGTCTTTTCTCCTCTCTTAGTGTTTCTATCTCGCTTTAGTTTTGATCTAGGGTTTCCTTGATCTCTTTGAAGTGGTACCCATTAGCAGTTTAACATTGTTCTCTTTTGCAGTTTGCCCAGGAGCAGGAGTTCTTCCGCCAGACTGCTCTCTTCTCTAAGAAAGAGAAGGAAAAGGTGCTCTTTACTGGTCTGTTTCGAACTTGATGATATTTTTTTGAGGTTTCAAGAACATTCAGAAGGTTAGCATTGAGATGTGGTTGGTAATCGGATGCATAGGAAATCGAGAATCTTATTCGGTCTTTGCAATAAGCAGCCAAGTATACTGGATATTGAACAAAATCAAAAGCATTTATGAAATTACAATATACTTTTCTACAGAACAATCTGTGGAAAAATAAGCAGATTCTTCCTTTCTATTACTTCCCACTGTGCACGCAAAAGGCAATTAAAGCAGAAGAATTTATAGGAAAGAAAACTTTTGCCAACATGCAAATGGCCTTGAATTGGTTTTGTTCTGATGTAGCCGCTTTACTAAGGATTCAGTCAACGGATTTAGCTTCTGTTGTTGTGGAAACTTTTTTAGTTTTTCATACAGTTATTATGGTGTTTGGTTGCTTCCTTTGTTTAGCCATGTCACTTATGCTTGTATTTGCTAATTGGGCACTTATTTCAGATGGAAATGATGAAAGCAGTTAGTTTCATGTATGTACGTCCACCTGGTTATAATGCTGAAAGTGCAAAAGCTGCAGAGCTTGCAGAGGAGAAGAAAAATTCACATGAAAGTAATGCTGCTCAAGATTTTTCTACTGCAATGACTAGCCATTCAATGTACTGCTGTCATTTAATTTATTCATCAGTAAATTTGCAACTTCCTTACTGTTTTTGGTCCAACTCTTAATTATTTTGGCATATCTTTTTGTAGAACGTAATGTGTCTTCTTGCAGGCATGAACCAAAATCTGGACACAACAAGGCTGGTGAAGACAAAAAGTCTAGGCCAAAAGATGTTTTTGGTCGATCATTACCCACTGAGAATGAATTTGAAGTTCTGAAAAATGCTCCAAGGTGAAAGTGTGCCATGCATCTTTAATTATGCCAATTGGCTATATGGCTATTGCAGTTTTTTAGATCGCTTGCTCAGAGAATATGTCTGTTATTCTGCAGCGGAAAACAATAACTAATTACACCATGGTGTTTAAGCATATTTTGCGATGAAAATGATATTTAGAAAGGCTTATTGAACGTACACCTTTTAATTGTTTGAATTGATGTTGGTGGCCAGGCTTTTAGTAGGCATGCTAATTTTATTTTTTGTGCGGCCTTATATTTGATATGCATATTGCGAATTGGATATTCTTTTGTAAAGCAGTTTCTGCCGAAGAAAAAGCTGTTTTTTCCTCTAATTATTGCACCTTTCTGTTTAACTTGAAAATGCATGTACAAGTATACTTATTTCATTATTTTGAGGTCTTTTATCATGATGAAACAAGTTGTTCTAATTGCTGTAGTGAATTTCCTTTTTTTCAAGCATGAGTTGCCAGTTGTGAGATGAATGAGGACACTACTGAAATTTAGGAGGATATTTTGAGTCTAAAAAGTTTGAAGGAGTTTTCTCATCCAAATTGTATTTACTCTTCTTATGTTTTCATTAGACTCCTACGTAATCAAAATTTAATCCGGTAACCTAGTCAAACCTAGATATGAAATATCCTAATATTTCCCTTGTAAATATATGTGAAGTTTATTTGCCTCACGCATTAAGTTTGCTGCATGAGCATGTGCATGGACCTACACGCACACAGTTGTGTAAAAGATCTCGACAGGAATATGAGAAAGAAAAGAATTGGGCTTTCTTTGTTTTTGCTTTTACCTATTGGTTTGTTTGTTGGTGCAAGTATTTCTTGTAAGCTGAAGTTTTCTTGGAATTTTCTACATAGCGTTTTTCTGTTTTGTTTATCTTTCTATCTGGAATTATACCATGGAAACTAAAGCCAAATTCTTGAACCCTCAACAAAATTTCAGCATCATTTGACTTTAGGTTCTTTTGGATTTTTTTTTTGAAGGAAGTTTCTTTTGGATTTAGGATAACTAAGTTCTATTGATTTGCCTGTTTCCAATTTGGTATATTTATTTGTCTATGTGCTGCTCTATTTTTTGCATTGCTTTGCTGTTTTTATTATGAATTTGTTTAAGGCTTATTGGTACCATAGAAAAGAGATGCGCTTTTATTAAACCTATGTATTTGATTTCTTTTCTAACCATAATATGGACTCAACAAATGGTTCATTTCTTTATTAATATATATATATATATTAATACATAGTAAAAACAAAGCATTAATCTCAAACTAGTTCTAGTCAGCATAGATTTTTCTTTTCCAGTTCTATCTCAGGGCATGCCTCTCTTTAAGCTCAAATGAGTAATTATTGTCTAATCATCATATCTCAAATAGTTTTTGGTATTCCTTCTCACTCATTTTACTATCGTGATTCGAAGAAACACAAATGAGAAATTACAAGTTATATGGAAACTAAAGCCAAATTCTTGAACCCACCCTTAAAAACATTTCAGCATCATTTGACTTTTATGTTCTTTTGATTTTTTTTGAAGGAAGGTTCTTTTGGATTTAGGATAACTAAGTTCTATTGATCTGCCTGTTTCCAATTTAGTATATTTATTTGTCTATGTGCTGCTCTATTTTTTGCACTGCTTTTCTGTTTTTATTATGAATTTGTTTATGGCTTATTGATACCATAGAAAAGAGATGCGCTTTTATTAAACCTATATATTTCATTTCTTTTCTAACCATAATATGGACTCAACAAACGGTACATTTCTTTATTAACATATATATTAATACATAGTAAAACATAAATTATAATATATCTCAAACTAGTTCTAGTCAGCATAGATTTTTCTTTTCCAGTTCTATCTCAAGGCAGGCCTCTTTTTAAGCTCAAGTGAGTAATTATTGTCTAATTATCATATCTCAAATAGTTTTTGGTATTCCTTCTCACTCATTTTACTATCGTGATTCGAAGAAACACAAATGAAAAATTACAATTTATATGGAAACTAAAGCCAAATTCTTGAACCGTCATCAAGATTTCAGCATCATTGGACTTTAGGTTCTTTTGGATTTTTTTTTTTGAAGGAAGGTTCTTTTGGATTTAGGATAACTAAGTTAACTAAGTTCTATTGATTTGCCTGTTTCCAATTTGGTATATTTATTTGTCTATGTGCTACTCTATTTTTTGCACTGCTTTTGTGTTTTTATTATGAATTTGTTTAAGGCTTATTGGTACCATAGAAAAGAGATGCGCTTTTATTAAACCTATATATTTCATCTATTTTTTAACCATAATATGGGCTCAACAAACGGTTCATTTCTTTATTAACATATATATTAATACATAGTAAAACAAAGCATTAATCTCAAACTAGTTCTCGTCAGCATAGAATTTTCTTTTCCAGTTCTATCTCAAGGCATGCCTCTCTTTAAGCTCAAGTGAGTAATTATTGTCTAATTATCATATCTCAAATAGTTTTTGGTATTCCTTCTCGCTCATTTTACTATTGTGATTCGAAGAAACACAAATGAGAAATTACAAGTTATATGGAAACTAAAGCCAAATTCTTGAACCCTCAACAAAATTTCAGCGTCATTTGACTTTAGGTTCTTTTGGAATTTTTTTTTTTAAGGAAGGTTCTTTTGGACATGTATAAAGGAGCTGTTACCTGTGTTTGGACACAAGAAGGTTTGACTAAGGATTTTCCTATTACAGTTGGATTACGCCAAGGCTCGGTTTTAAGTCCGTATTTTTTTTGCTTTGATTATGGAAGTCATGACTGGACATATCCATACTAAGGTGGATATGTGAATATATACGAAAGGATAGAATGAGAAATGAGTATATCCGAAAGAAAGCTAGTGTTGTACCAATTGAGGATAAACTTAGAGAAAGTCGGCTTAGATAGTTTGGACATATAAATCGTAGGCCGATTGAAGCTCTAGTTAGAAAAATTGAGTTATTAGATTTTGCCCATGTACAAAGAGGAAGAGGGAGACCAAAGAAGACATGACAAAAAACTATAAAGAGTAATCTTAGTTACTTAGACTTAGATAAGAATTTGGTAACTGATAGAGCGCAATGGAAACAAAGGATTCATGTAGCCGATCCCACCTAGTGGGATTAAGGCTTGGTTGTTGTTGTTGTAAAGGAAGGTTCTTTTGGATTTAGGATAACTAAGTTCTATTGATTTGCCTGTTTTCAATTTGGTATATATATTTGTCTATGTGCTGCTCTATTTTTTGCTCTACTTTTCTGTTTTTATTATGAATTTGTTTAAAACTTAATTGTACCATAGAAAAGAGATGTGCTTTTATTAAACTCATTTCTTTTCTAACCATAATATGGACTCAACAAATGGTTCATTTCTTTTTTAATACATGGTAAAAACAAAGCATTAATCTCAAACTAGTTCTAGTCAGCATAGATTTTTCTTTTCCAGTTCTATTTTAAGGTGTCGCTCTTTAAGCTCAAGTGAGTAATTATTGTCTAATTATGATATCTCAAATAGTTTTTGGTATTCCTTCTCACTCATTTTATTATCGTGATCCGAAGAAACACAAATGAGAAATTACAAGTTATATGAAAAGTAAAGCCAAATTCTTGAACCCTCATCAAGATTTCAGCATCATTTGACTTTAGGTTCTTTTGGATTTCCAGTTCTCAAGGCATGCCTCTCTTTAAGCTTAAGTGAGTAATCATTGTCTATTTATCATATCTCAAAATAGTTTTTGGTATTCCTTTTTACTCCTTTTACTATCGTGATTCGAAGAAGCACATATGAGAAGTTACAAGTTATACGTTGGTTTTCAATCTACCAACTCTCATTTACTTGGGCTTGCTACCAATTAAGATTAAACAATATTTAAGGATGTTAATGAGGACTGGTGGAGTTGGTACAAGTTTGCCTAAATCCACGCAACCCCTACTTGCATCTGCCCCATCCCTGCCTTCGGTGGGAAATGGGAACATATTACCCTATGTAGAAAAAATTCCACCGGGATCTCCCCATTTTCCCTTATTTAAACCTAATCAGATTGAGTATTAGGTTTAAATAGTTAAGATTTTTTCTTTATTTAGAGCTAATTAAAAAAATCTTTCTGTTGTACACCTAAGGGTAATCAGGGTAGGTTTTATCAAACCCACATTTGCCCTACACCCTTGTTGATAACAAGAAAAGAATCGTCTCTATCATGAGGTTTCTTTTTACTCTGATAAACTAACTCCATTCTTAAAGAAAAAAATGTAAGCCGTTTTATAAATAAATATCTTGTATGTTTGGCTTGTTAAAGTACTATTGTTAGTTAACTCTAGCCTTTTTTTGATGTATCCTATGATCCTAGACAGGTTAGAAACTGGTATGCCTTCAAGGGTAAAACCATTTGGAGTGGAGATACGCAATGTTAGATGTGTGAGGTGTGGAACATTTGGGCATCAGAGTGGGGACCGTGAGTGTCTTTTGAAAGATGCTATAATGCCTAACGAGGAAAGTCGGTTGAAAAGAGATGATCCTTTAACAGCTATAATGGCACAAACAAGTTCTGCTGAGGTAAGTATTCCATTTTTCTCGTATGAACTCTTGCATCAACTAGCCAATGGCCAAAAATAAAAGTAAAAAATCTTTGTGGAAATTAAGTACTGGTGGTTGTTATCTAAAGATTTCCTCTACGAGCTATCTTTATTGTTGCAAAAAAAATATGGGAAAATTTCTTAAAGTTCTCTAAGATATTTGGGTTTTTACACATTGATCCATGAATATTGAGTCATTACCTTTAGGTCCTTGAGATAAATGTTTTGTTGTCATGTCGTCATTCTTTATCTTAGCTAATTGCATGCTTGGCTCAAATTGTGGAAATCGTTAAAAGATTCACCTTTGCAAGGTTTTAATATTTTATAAGTTCATTTGGTGAGACTGTAGTTGTAGGTGATGAGTAAATAATTAGATAATAAAATAAGAATTTCATGAGATTTAATATTGCATGTGATGGAAGAACCACACGGTAATAGAACATTAATCTTAGGGATCTAAATGTAATGATTCAAAATTCATCAATTGATATGCAAAAACTCTAATATCTTAAGGACCTACAGCAATTTACACAAGATAATCTAACCTTGACATAAATTTACTGAAAATAAGTACTACTTATTTGCTTATCAATTAATTCTATGACTGAAATTTGTTGTTGTCCTTTAGACCTTCCTAAGAGGGATGTGACTTAGGAATTAAAAAATTTTCAAATAATTTAAATTTGAGTAATTAAGTATGTATACTTCAAAGGTATTTAAAGTAGAGATGAAGTGATATAAGTCGAAGGTAAAAAAGTCAAAAACTAGGCAAACAAAAGAAATTGATCAATTTTACTAAATTGATTGGAAGCCTTTGGAAAAACGTAGATCACAGAGCAAAAAGGTTGATTTATACAATTTGATCGTAACTGTAATAAAGCGCAATAATGACACAAAAAGAAACTGTGAGAGATGATTTAGATACTTTATAACTTAATTATATCAAAGTAATTTAAGTGTAAATTTGAGTTAAACTCAGATTTAATTTAGGATATATATATCATGTTTTAAACGTAAGTGATGATAAAAAGGAGATGGTCAATTTATAGTGGTTTGGCCTTTCTGGCTTGCTACACTCCACCCTACTTCTCAAATGGGAATAATCCATTAAGTCATTGACTTTTTACAGGAATCAAAGCTGAGTAAATTTACTTACAATGTACTCCTTTTAGGCTAAGAAGCTAACCTCAAGATTTTTTTATGGGATCAAATCTAACCCACAATGAATCTTTACTTGGTTCAATTCTAATTCTAGATTAAGTTGAAAAAACAATAAGAAATGGCCAAGTGAACTTGCTTAGTATAAAAACAAATATGATAGTGCCAAGTAGGATTGATTTGCCCTTAAAATATGCTAAAATATTTTAAAAAATCTTCAGCTTAAAGTACAAGGTTTGAGCAAAAAGTACTAGAGTTGGTACACGTCAACTTTGCTTTTTCCTATTGAAGAAAGAGACAAAATAGGAGAAGAAAAGAACGTTATAGATTTTTCATTGAGAAGGAAAGATTATCCATAAAAAAGCTTAAAAGTATATTAAATGAAATATTTTAAGCCAGCAAAAATAATAGGATTCAGTGGTCAAAAACATAACCATGTTGACGTGGCAGTTCAAGTGATTTGCTCAAATTGGTTGGTTGAGCTGTGAAGGCCAGAAAATGGGACTATTTGAGGGGATTTTTAGCTAGATAAGTTGATATGATAAGACGAGGTTTAATGCTAATAAATGCAAATCCATGTAGGGTAAAATCAACTAAGATAACACGAGTAAAATTTCTTGGTAAAACTAACACATTTACATAATAGTCCTAAGGAAGAAAAAAGATAACAAAAATTGAGAGCAGCTTATCTTTCGATTTCATGTTCTCTGTTGTCTAAACTATAATTAACCTATAAAATTATGTTTGGAAGAAGATTAATTTTACTCCTGAAATAATTGTAATTATTAAAATTAATGAAGTTCAACATTTCTCATTCTTTTTTATTCATTATGACAGTTTTACTATAACATGAGTAAAATTTCTTAGTAAAACTAACATATTTGCATAATAGTCTTAAGGAAGAAAAAGGGTAATAAAAATTTAGTGCAACTTATCTTTCGGTTTGATGTTCTCCTTCGTCTAAACTATAATTAACCTATAAAAACATGTTTAGAAGAAGAATAGTTTTACTCCTAAAGTAATTGTAATTATCAACCTCAATGAGGTTCAACATTTCTCATTCTTTTGTATTCATTATGATAGTTGTTTTACTATAATTGAGTTTATTCTAATTGGATTATTATTTAATAGATTTGGCTGTCCATTTATATGGACTAGTTTCCTACATCAAACATTAAAAGCAAATATTTATATGCATCATATTATTTGAATGGGGAAGAAATGGAATATGCATTTTTTAAGATCATCTTTTTTTGCTTTTTACATTGTGTAGAAATCTGGGGAGGTTGGTTGATGGGAGTTATAGCTTACATTTATCTAGCTTACTAGGGCTGTTGCACTTTTAATGATTTTTGGTAGTCATAAAAATTAGCTATGGCTAGGAAAAAACTTTTTTCTCATTAAAAAAAGGAACATTTATATACATAACATTTTATATTATCATATTTACATATTAACTCTTATTTTTAAATATTACACTATATATACAATATATTACACTCCACACTTTTTTAGCTGCACATTATAATATTTAAAGAATCGGTGTGAAATATGTAAATATGATAGTTTGGAGTGTTTTATATGTAATTATCTGTAAAAAAAATGTTTATATCTTTCTTAAAGTCTAATATAAAAATTTAATTTTGTTTCTCATCTTATGCAATTTCTTTTATCAATTATGAGAATTGTTTTACTTTAGTTGGGTTTATTCTAATTGGGTAGGATAGAACAGATTTGGCCGTTCATCCATTTGGACTAGTTACATAAAGTTTGAATATTTATATATATCATTCCATAAGAATGAGAATATGCATTTTTTAAGAAGAGTCTGCTTGCTTTTTTCTTGAAGGGGGCTGGGGAGGTTCGTTTATGGGAAGGATGACATTTTCTGATTATTATTATACCAACATTCATCTATTCCACTATACCTATTTCACTTTTAACAACTGTGTTACCTTTGCGATCTTCTATGTAGCCTGTGAAGTGGGAACTGAAACAAAAACCAGGCATGAGCCCGCCTCGTGGTGGCTTTCAACCTGATGACCCGAACCAACAAATTGTAGCAGAAGAAATATTCGACGAATACGGAGGTAAGTTCACTTAGAATGCATCTTTTAGGAATCTGCCGCTTTCCTTCTGTTAAGAGTTAGCTTCTTTGATTGTCATAGGATTTCTTTGCGGTGGTGACATCCCGGCTCTGCTTTCAAACTTCTCCAATAGTAAATCAAAGAGGCACCCCAAGCACAAAAGCAAGCATGAGCGTGATGAATCCTCAGATGTCAGACAGAATAAGACTTCTAAGAACAAAATGCATCACAAATCATATGCAGAAGTTGACAGAGAGAACAGCAGGTTGAAGAATTATCATAACAGCTCTTCAGACACTGAGGTTGAGAAGGATAAAAGAAGGGGTTCGAGAAAGAAGCTTGGCGTTCATTCATCAGATTCCGAAGATCCTAGAGAGACTAGGATGGGGCGGTGGCGGAGGGAAGATGAGATTGAAAGGGGGAAGAATAGGAGGCCAGCAGGAAACTATGAAAAATCATCTGATCATGCGTTCATTGATAGGAAAAAGCAGCATTTAAGAAACAAGCATGACTGTTTCTCTGAATCTGAAGATCAGATAAAGAAGAAGAGATCAAATGGCAAGCCAAGGAAGAAGAGGAAACATTCAGTATCAAGCGATTCTGAAAGCTCTGACTCGGATCACAAGCATCAACATAAGAGTAGACATCCTCATCATAGCAGGCATGATTGATTACACATCCTTGTAGTGTTTTTTTTTTTTTTTGAGAAATACACATGCATGTGTTTGATGGCCATTTTCCTTACATGAAAATAAGTTTTTATTAATATTCATTTTTAATTGTAGATTGATGCTTAAACTATTGGGGTGAGTCCTCAACCCCGCCTTGTGCCCAGAGGCTTGGTGGGGGTTTAACTCCTGAGTGTTGTATGTGTGTAATATAAGAAGAGAAATTCTTGCTTTCTTCCTGTATTGAGATAGTTTTTTTTTTTTTTTTTTACTCTTGGTTATCATAATTTCTTTTACTTCACTTTAAAATTCTGATAGTAATACGGTTTGAACTTGAGACCCTTGATATCTAGGCAAGTTCTTTCCCTATTGAGCTAAAAAGGTTGAGAGAGATGGTCAATACATGATATTCATTGATACTAGTATTGGTATCAAAATAAGTTGCGGTTATGTTGATACTGGGTTTGGTATCATATTGATGGGGGAGAAAAGGAGCACCAAGAGTTAGCAGTTCGCGGTGTTTCTCACTACCAACTTAGAGGAGGGGGCAAAGATCGTCCAGAAAAACATACGAGGATATAAGGTGATGCAAGGATAGCTTCTTCTTCGTCCACCGGAGGGTCAGAGAGAAGGGGTTTCACTAGTACTCCAAAATATTTGGTCAGAGGACTAATACAACAAGAAAAAGGGAGAATACAAGCTTTTTGTGTGTCCCTCTAGAGCAGAGGTATTTACCGTACTACTAGCACATTAAATGAAGATTTTGACCCTATAGGTTGATTTGTCCAAAAAAATCTCAATTTTAATCTAGTCATTTACCCCCTTAATTTTCCAAAAAAAAGGGAAAGATTTTATTTAATTGTTATGGACATATATGAAATCAAAATAAATATGCCCATGTGATTTTTGGCATCAAAGTTGGCAGGCGCTAAAGATTCTAAGCACTTGGTGTCAAAGCAATTTAGCTATTTGCAGTACAAACTAAATAATAATTGAGGTACATTATATATAATGATAAAAATAACATAAATTACACACAAGTCAATAATATTATTAAAAGTGTATGAAACAATCCATGTTTAGGCATTTTGTATATAAAGCATGTGTAGGGCTCAACAACTTATGGTTTGATATATGTGAGTTTAAGTAGTCGAACTAGTGTTCTATTATGAATATTCTTAATTCTCTTCTCAAATTTGTAAATTCATTTTTCAGAAGAGGTTTGGTGAATATATCAGCTAAATTAACTTTAGATCCAATATGTTCTAATATTATATCACTTCTAGCTGCATGATCTCTAATGAAGTGATGTTTCACTTCAATGTGCTTGATTCTAGAGTAATTTATGGGATTTTTGGTCAAGTTTATTGTACTAATATTATCACATAGAACTAACACATTCTTAGAGTTCAAATCATAGTCCTCTAAGGTGTGCATCATCCATAAAAATTGGTCTACGCAACTACCAGCTACAACATATTCAGCCTCAGTGGATGACAGTGCCACACAATTTTGTTTCCTACTATACTAACTTATAAGGGAGGAACTAAGAAATTGACAACCTCCGCTAGTACTTTTTCTATCTAATTTACATACTGCGTAATCTGAATCAGTATATCCAATTAAATCAAATGTGCTTGTTCTAGCATACCATAGGCCTACATTAACCGTACCCTTTAAGATACTTTAAAATTCGCTTAACGGCAACTAAATGTGACTCTTTTGAATTTGATTGAAACTTTGCACATAGACAAACAGAAAACATAATATCGGGTCTACTAGCAGTCCAATAGAGAAAACTCCCTATCATACTTCTATATAATTTTTGGTCAACGCACTTACCTCCTTCATCACTGGCAAGCTTTGCATTAGTTGCCATTGGAGTAGTTATTTTCTTTGATTTTTTCATTCCAAATTTCTTCACTAGTTCATTGATATATTTTTCTTGGGAGATGTAGATTCCTTCTTTAGTTTGCTTAACTGTAATCCCAAGAAGAATGTAAGCTCACCTACAAGGGTTTCAAACTCACTCTCTATGAGAGTGGTAAACTTATTCAACAAAGCCTTGTTAGTAGAACCAAAAACTATATCATCTACATAAACTTGTGTAATAAAAATATTTTTATCTATATTTTTATTAAATAATATGGGGTCTATTGTTCCACGATTAAAGCCTCTAGATAGCAAAAAAGTCGAAAGTCTCTCATACTAAGTTCTAAGAGCTTGTTTTAATCCATAAAGTGCTTTCTTTAGTTTGAAAATATGATCAGAAAAATCAATATTCTCAAAACCTGGTGGCTGTTTAACAAAAACAAGTTCTTTAATAAAATCATTCAGAAAAGCACTTTTCACATTCATTTGATATAATTTAAAACCACGATGTGCGGCAAATTCCAGAAAAATGTGAATCGACTCGAGACGAGTTACAGGAGCATACGTCTCATCATAGTCAAGACCTTCAACTTGGTTGAAATATTGGGCCACTAGTTTAACCTTATTTCTAACCACGATCCCATTTTCATCTAATTTGTTCTTACAAACCCAACGAGTACCAATAATTGGGTAATCATTCGGTTTTGGAACTAATTTTCAAACTTGGTTGCATTCAAATTGAGCAAGTTCCTCTTACATGGCAATAATCCAATCTGGATCGCCCAATGCTTTATCGATACTTTTAGGCTCAATTTGAGAAATTAATGCAAAATTATTATCTAATTGCCTAAAAGATGACCTAGTTCTCACACCATAAGATGAGTCACCTAAAACTTAATCTAAAGGGTGTTTAGAAAGTATCTTCCAAGCTTGAGGTGGAGGTGGAGCATAGGTGTAGGATGAGCTTGTTTCACTTTTTTGTTGAATTTGATTTTTAAGTTCATCCACATACCCATGGATTTGGACTTGATTTAGCTTCTTGGCTACCTCCTCTTCAATGTCATCATCTATAGGGGAATATCTTGGATAAACGAAGTTAGGTTCATCAAATGCGACATTAGATGTTTCCTCAATTTCTAGTGTCCGCTTATTATAGACACGGTAAGCTTTACTAGTGAGAGAATATCCAACAAAAATTTCTTTATCTGCTTTTGGTGGAAACTTACCCAAATAATTTTTGGTATTTAGAGAATAAATCTTACATCCAAATACTCTAAAGTAGTGGATCTTAGCTTTCTTTCCATTCCAAAGTTCATATGGAGTTTTCATCAAAATTGGTCTAAGTTACACTCGATTTTGGATATAACATGCCGTACTAATGACTTCGACCCAAAAGTATTTTGGCTACGAATATTCATTAATCATGGCACATGCTGCCTCTTGAAGGGCTCGATTTTTTTTTCTACAACACCATTTTGTTGAGGTGTTTTAGGATTAGAAAATTTCATGCAAATATCTATTAGCTTTGTAAAAATTTTAAAAATTAAAGTTGTAAAATTCACCACCGTGATCACTATGAATTCGGTTGACCTTGACACTTTTTTTATTTTCAGTTTTTTTACAAAAATTAATGAATTTTTCAAGATTATATTTTTATGTCCAAGAAATAGTGTTCAACTAAACCTACTATAATCATCAACAATAACTAAAACATACCTACTACCACTAATGGACACTACTCCGTGCGAATCTAATAAATCTAAATGAAGTAATTCAAGAGGTTGAGAAGAACTTACCAACTCTTTGGCCTTATGTGAGCATCTAATTTGCTTACATTTTTAGTATGCATCACATAATTTGTTCTTTTCATATTTCACCTTGGGAAGTCTATCTACATGATCATATTTTAAGAGCTTGGAGAGAAGCTTCATATTGGAGTGTCATTCTCCTATGCCATAATCAAGCTTCTTCTTCTTTTGACATCAAACACTTAACAGAATTGTTAGTAGCAATGGGTAAGTCAATTGTGTACGCATTTTCATCTGTACTACCAACTTAAATGGTGAAGTCGGACTCAATGTGTTTGATAATGCATTTAGTAGAATGAACTTCTACTAAATAGCCATTATCACACAATTGACTTACACTAAGGAGGTTATGTTTCAAACCTTCAACTAATAGCATATTTAATAAAAATAAATTAGGTTCTACATGAATTAAGTCATAACCTACTATGGATTCTTGACTATTATCACCAAAAGAAACCTTACCTTTATTCTTAAAATTGATGGAGGAGAATTTGGAGGCATCACCGGTCATATGACGTGAACAACTACTATCAAGATACCATAGGTTGCCAGCGACCCTACTACTTAAGCACACTTATTTACAAACAAAAACTAAAGATTTTGGTACCCAAAAACAATTAGGTCCAATGGAGTTAGAAATTCTTAGGTACCCATGCCTTTAATCCTTTCTTATGAGCACGTCCTCTAAATAGGTTCAAAAACATGAATGACCCTAAGGATTTCTTGATGAGAGATTTAATTCCGCTTTTCATAATCAAAGAGGCATATGCCTTCTCTTTATGAGTGGAATCATATCCAATTCCAGCCTTATTGTATATTGCTCTTTGGTTTTCAAGTATCATATCTAGATACTTGGACTCCTTAGTGAATACTTTAAGGTCTCTTCCAAGGCTTTCAACTTTAAATTTTAAATCATGATTTTCTTTCTTAAGTTTTTTAACTTGAGAAAAATCACATGATTTCTCATCTAAAGTCACTTGAGAGGTAGTAGAAAATAAAGCGTTAATTAAAGATTCTCTCTCAAATTTAAGAAAATTTAACTTCTTATGGAGCCCTCTAATCTTAGACTTGAATAGCTTTAACTCATCCATCAATTCACAAATAAAATCTTGCATATTATCAAATGAAAAATTATTTACCTCTAGATCTTTTTCTGAATCGTTTTCATCATGTGTTTTGGCCATCAATGCAAAATATGCTATATGCTTTTTGGTAGCATCACTGTCGGATGAAGATGACAAATCCGAGTTATCCCAAGTGGCAGCTAATACTTTCTTTTTCTTCTTAGCTTTATCCTTGCCTTCATACTCTTTTTGGATATTTAGGCATTCATCTCGAAAGTGACCTGATTTTTTACAACCAAAGCATATAATATTTTTGTCTCCAATTATTATTATAATTATTTCTCTCGTGATCCTTAATATTTTTCCTATTTCTATCCCTTCTAGACCCCCCAATCATTTTCTTCATATCATCTTTACTAAACTTCTTTCCTCTCCTTATCATTCTTCTAACCATATGAGCTACAATTTTGGCTTCTGGATCACTATTCTCATCACTATCACTAGAAGAAGATATCTCAACTTGGGCTTTCTTGGAGAGTTTAGGTGAAGGTGGTGATGAAGGTTTCTTTGATACTTCTTCTTCTGCCACTAGAGCTATGCCTTTTTTTACTTCTTTCTCTCCACCATACCTAGTTTCATGAAGTTTCATATGACTAAATAACTCATCAATTTTATATGTGTCATAGTTTTGAGAAACTCCTATAGCTTCAATTTTGCCAATCTATAATTGAGTTCTAGGAAAAGCTTCCAATACATTACACACAATTTCTCTATTATCTAAAATCTCACCTAGTCATACAAGTTCATGATAAATCTCTTTGAATTTAGAATGTATTTGGGCTACATATTCACCTTCTCTCATCTTAAAATTATCAAATTGATTTTTATAGAGAGCTTTTTTTGCTATCTTTACCTCAGATATTCCCTCATGTAATTCAATCAATCAATTTCACATTCATTGGTCTATTGGCTCTTCTTGCCATTGCGAAGACACCGGAAGAACGACAAACATCTATCACCAGCCTTGGAGATGAATCTTCCCAGACTGTTGACTCGTCCTGTGAGCTTCTGAATCTCCTTAGTGATCGGAGAGAAGGCATGCTGAGGACCGCCGTGATTTTATCTGGGTTAGCCTCTATCCCCCTGACCGATATTAGGCAGCACAAGAGTTTTCCTGAAGCCTCACCGAAGGTACATTTGGCGGGATTGAGCTTGAGATTGAACTTTTGGAGAGTGTCGAAAGTCACTCTGAGGTCCGCAAGATGTTCCTCCATGCTCCGACTTTTGACCGTCGTCAACGTATGCTTCCAGATTTCTCCCCTTTTGCCCTCTGAACACGGCGTCGATCATGCACTGATAAGTGACACCGACATTCTTGAGACCAAAAGGCCTGACATCGTAGCAATACGTGCCAAAATTCGTGATGAAGGTAGTTTTCTCTTCGTCCTTTTTAGCCATTCAGATTTGGTGGTATCCTGAGAAAGCATCTAGGAAACTCATCGCATTGTACTCGGAGGTGCAATCCATCATTGTATCGATGTGTGGTAGAGGGTATGCATCTTTGGGACAAGCTTGATTGAGTGCTCGAAAGTTTACACACATTCTCTACTTTTCGTTGGCTTTCTCTACCATGACAATATTGGTAAGCCATTGTGGGTATCGAATTTCCCTGATGTAGCTTGCTTTCAACAGTTTGTTAACCTCTTTTTCGACAGCGTTCTGCCTTTCTCCTGTCATGACTCTTTTATTTTGCTTTGTGGGAGTGACATCAGCAGATACATTCAAATGATATTCACAGGTAGCCCTATCGACTCTCGAGATATCTTCGAGGGACCAAGCAAAGACATCTATATACTCAGAAAGCAGAACAGTGACACCTGCTTGTTGATTTGCATTTATGGAAGAAGATATATTTACAATTATAGAAGAACCTTCTCCCCCTACTGGTACATTGATAACACCCTCTTGTGATATGACAGTTTGAGACTCCCTCAGGTCCAGCTGGTCAACAACGAGCTACGCAGAGATTTAGTAACATCAGGTGGCCTGCCGGAGGTCTCCCCTGATGGTGATAACGCCGCTAGAGGTAGGAAAGTTCGCGCAGAGATGGGACGTAGAGATCACCATTCTGAAAGAGTTGAGCGTTTTTCTCCCGAGGATGGCATTGTAGCTGACTTGGCTCTGATAACCGCGAAGTTCACTATGCTCATAGCGTGGCCGTTGTCGTCACAGAAAGAGACCAACGGAGAGATGAATCCCAACGGCTAAACCCTCTCCCCAGAGAAACCCAGCAAAGTAGTTCCTGCATGGAGAAGGTTCATTTTCTTGAGGCTCATCTGGAGGAAGGCGGATTCAAATAGGATATCGGCCCACTTCCTGAGTCGAGGAGTACTCGCCGAACGTCAAAGTCGGCGACACGGGCAGTGACCACTATCGGGTCGTTGTGAGGGTTGCCCAGGCGACGAAGATCTTCATGACAGAAAATGAGTGGGATGGAAGAAGAGGGCTGATGAGAGATGCCGCCTACTTCGATCACCTAGCAGCGTGCAGCGACAGGGTCAACGCTAAAGATGATGTTGATTGTCATTGTTGTGGGGGGATAGGACCGCATCGGTCGACTAGGGTCAGGAGGTGGTGAGATCCGGGTTAGAGCCCTCACGTCCGCTGAGGCCTTGCCCTTCTGTGCGGCATTGGATGTTGGGGCCATCAGCATGAACTCTTCTAGCTTGCCCTGATCCGCCAGCTTGTTGAGCAGGGCCCTCAATGCTCGGCACTTATGAAGCTTGTGCCCATAGTTCCCGTGGAACTCACAGTAGTTGTCCGGGTCCATTCCGGTTGGCGGCGTCGGTTTGAGTCCTGGAGGACGAACCCAGCCTTGCTTTACAGCCACCGCATATACTTCAGTAAGTGGTCGGGAGAAGAAGTGCTTCTGCTCATGGGCCTGTCTCGGCCTCCTCTCGTCGCTGCCATGATTCCTGCCTCTGCGGGTCATCGTGGATGATGATTCGTGACCCTGATGTTTCCTCTTCTTCTCTTTCTTGACTCCGGAAATATCGGGTGGAGAGGCTTCGGCATCTTCCAATAGCACAAACTAGCTGGCCCTGGCTACCAGCTCCGGATAGCTCCGAGGTTTGGCCAGTTGGAGGGACTTGGACAAGTCACAGCTCTTGAGGCCTCTCTAATAGTTGTGCAGGCCACGGCAAGATCTACGTCTTTTGCTTCTACAATTGCGACGAAGAAGCGATTGGTGTAGTTTCGTAGACTTTTCTTTTTGCCCTGTTTGATGTCGATGAGCACCATGTCGAAGACGACCATTCGGGTTCTGCCGATGAAGCGGGCGATCAACTTCCATTTCAAATATTCATAAGAGCAAATGTGACCCCTAGGTAACTTGACGAACCAGCTAAAAGCCGTTCCTTTCAGAGTGTTGGTCAAGATGTGGTACTTGGTGGCTTCGTCGGGTTGACGATAGCGAACAACGGCCTCGAACCCCTGAATGTGCTCGCAGGGACCTGTAGTACCTCTGTAGGCTTCAAGTCGAGGTGGTCTGAAGTCCTCTGGAACTGGCGTCTGCCGGATAGCGTCGGAGAAAGGAGCATTGCTATCCAGCGGGATAAAGAAAAGGTCAAGTCCATATTGGAGGACCTAAGCACCCGGGAAAAGGGGATTCCGTCCAGTAAGGAAAGGAGGGAAAACAGGAGGAAAGAAGGCAGACTGTGGCAGCGGACATGGTGGAAAAGAATTTTGGTGGACTTTTTGGGGAGGAATAGGATGTCTGGGCGGCCGAGAAGAGCCAGACGACTGAACGGATGGTGCCGTGATCAGTGGGAGGGGAACAGGAGCCGCCGCAACCGGCGGGTGAGGTGTCGGGGCCACCGCAACCGGCGGGTGAGGTGTCGGGGCCACCGCAACCGGTGCGAGAGGATCACGGGCCGCTGCAATCGGAGGGAGAGGGTCTCGGGCAGCCGCAACCTCGGGAGAGGTGCAGACAGCAGTATGGCAGTGCAAACTGGCTGAGTCTACCTGAGGATCACTACCTATTGGGCTGTAAGGCCAGTAACCAGGTCGGTGAGGTTCGCCAGTATCCCCTGCAACTCTATAATGCGGGTATCTCTGAAGGAAGAAGTAGATCCGGCGCGATGCCGGAATGTTGAAGCTGAGACTTCATCACCTAGCACCCTGACAGAGGGTTCACCTGCGCGTGTGTTGTGGGCTGCGGAGTTGGTTCTGCGTGTCCTAGCCACCATCTTCTCGGAGTCTCAATGAAAGTACTAGAAAAATATTGACGTGGGAAGCAGGGGGTTCCCAAGAGAAAGAGAGAGAGAGTCCCGAGAGACAGTGGCACGCAATGAGCTAAGCCTGTTAACTGAGGCTTAAATGAGAATAATATGCATCCAGAACAGCACACAGGTATTTAAGGTGATTCAGGAAGAAAATTCTCTACATCCACCGAGCAATCAGCGGGAGATGATTTCACTAGAAAAAGGAAGGCAGTGGCCGCAAAGACCAGTACAATGAGCTAATAGAAGAAGAAGAAGAAGATCCCCCTTGAAGCCTATTCAAGAGTATTTATAGGCAGAAGGTAGTGGAGCTCAGTCCGGGTTTCCCGGAGCAGGATAATATAAACAAATGCTGAGTCCGCACTAGGGGTCCCACCATGCCGGCCACTAAGGAAGCTGGGAGTGGTGGAAGTAGAGCTTGGCTTCTTGATCTTGGTGATCCTTCTAGAGGTCCGTGATTGTTGAAGCATGCGGGCCCTTGGTTTGCTTGACGGGAAGAGGCGTGCTGCGTTGGAAACTGTGCAGTCGTGGCATGCCGATGGCGACAGGTACAGCTAGGAGTTATCGTCATTGATGTTGTTGGGGTGGTCTTCGAATCGTCGTGGACGATGGTTAGCCAAACTCTTATGGCCGAGGTTTGGGACTTGCGAGAATAATAATAAATAAATAAGAAGTTAGTGCCGGCTTGGCGTCACGTGTACGGCTGGGATGCAGCGGTGAAACCACATGTTAATAATATATAACAATAATAATATGAAAAAAAACTACATTTGCCTCAATTTGATTAACCTGGGGCTTACTTAAATATATTTTATCAGCCAAATAAAAGAAGTGACATATCACTTGCCTCCTTAATGAAGGCTACAAGCCTTCATTCTCTCCAAGAGACACTGCATAATACACACCACATATGCTAATTTGAGATTCCAAAATATTGCAATCTTTTATTACTTTTTTTAAATATACATTATAATTTTAAAAAAATTTATTAACATACTAAATATCCATTTTGCAATATTTACCCTCTTCTTCAGTAATGGTCAAACTGTAATTTACAATCAAATTAAGATATGTGAAATGAAATATTCAAAATTGAGTATTAAATACATGAATAATGATATATATGGTAAATTACGTTTGGGTCCCTAAATTTAGGATATAATAATACTAATTTATATTTTTAAACTTTTAATATTTGAGTCTTTGATTTTTAAAATTATAACATCTAAATACTTTTCTAAATTTTTTATTACTAAATTTTTTTAAAAATTTTAATTATACTCTCACCTCTCTCTCCACCGGCAGCGGAGAGGGGAGGAATATTGAATAATTATAATTTTAAAAGAAAATTAATAATTAAAATTCAGAAAACAACCGATATGTTAAAATTTTAAAAATTAGAAACCCAAATATTACAACTTTGAAAACGTAGACTTAAGTGTTATTATATCCTAAGCTCAGAAACTTACGTGTAATATCAGTAAACAGAACTAAGCATAACATAACCTCTTCTTTTCCAATGTTTCAAAGATACATGAGGGTGCAGTTAATCCAATTTCCAACTATTACACAGACTCAACTATATATAACCATGCATGGAATCATCTGAAGTCATTTTCTGGTGATGTTGTCATCTTCAATAACTTGTTGGAATCATCCTTCTTGATTGTAGCCTTGGCAGGCTTCTTCATACCCTTTTTCTGTGCTCTCTTAAAACTCTGCAATATTTGTTCTCCTCTCTTCTGCTTTGCAGATACAACTTCAGCAATGGCTTTCTGAATTGCTTCTTTAGCTACACAATATAACTCCGGAGAGGTTGCCCCTTCTTTAGCACATCTAACAGCATCGCGGTAAAGATCAGCATACCTTGCAGCTGAAGACTCCTCGCTGTTGGCTCGAGTTTCAACCCCAAATTCTTCAAATATGTAAGCACTCTTAGCATTTTTCGTCCACCTCTTCAAGATGTACTCGTTCGGAAGTGCTCGGACGCCTGCAATCATGAAAACCCGCAGTACGTGCCGACACAAAATTCCGGATACTTCAAACATTGAGCAACTGCATTGGGCTTTGTTTTCAGAAGGGTTGAATGTCACAGTGTAAGCCCCCGCAACATCCTCATTTCTCGCCACTTGATACTTCCCGTGCGTTCCATCCTCTATTTTGTCGACATGGTAACCAAGAGATTCGACAAATTCCTCCTGAAACTTCTCGAACATTATCCTAGTATAGATACCAGATGCCTGCTTTTCCATTGGTGATGCAGTCCTAAGAAACGGTTTCTCAAACAAAGTTATGTAGTCTGCTTGAGCTTCCTTCTCGCAACTATTTGCAATAGACTGCCCAAATTGCCTCACAGCCACCCGCAACGGGGTCTTCGTATTGCAGTACTTCTCAACCACCTTATCGAAAGTTTCGGATCTTAGTGATGCAGAGGCCCCTACACAGAATGTGTCCCTCAAGTAAAGAGGTACCCACTTATCACAAATACCAAACAAAGATTGAAAATAGGCGTTATCCCTCAAATCATACTTATTGATTATGGAACTCCAGCGAGATTCAAATAACTCGATGGTTCTGCACTCTTCTACACATCCTGTTAGTTCCTCTTCAAATATAGTATGAGATTCGCATAATTCAGGCAATTCATCTAGGAGTGTACTTAGAATATGCTTTCTGCAGAAAATAAGCCTGGTGTTTGGAAGTACCTTCGCAGCTGCATTTGCGATGGCCCAGCTGAAAATGGAAACTAATGAGACTGGATAATGTGAAAGCATTGCAGCAAGCCATTGTTCGAAGAGCCAAATAAACGATGCTTCCGACTCGTCTACAAGAAGAGCACATCCAAAGATAACAGGCTGCAGGTGATGGTTAACACCAGTAAACAGAAGTAGAGGCATGAAATCCTTATTGTTCTTGTAACTGAAATCAAGAGTTACAGAGTCTCCAAAATAGTGATATGCCATCCTAGCTTTAGCATCTGCCCAGAAGATATTGGTCATACAGTTATTCTGCTCATACTGTAAAGCATAGAAGAATGCAGGATTATCCATTTGTGTCTTCTTGAAATATTCAAGGAGATTCTGGGCATCCTCTGGCCCCAAGTCATTGTACCGAATCTCCCTAGGATAACCTTGTGAGTCTTGACTGCTCAACAGAAGATTGCGCGTATCCGAAAAGTTTTTGGCGATTACGAGTATCTCGCCCTGGGAGCGAACGCAACGCACCTTGCTGTGAGGAGATGGTGCCAGCTCGTGTGTGTGATCCAGTTCGAGTTTGGAGACCATCCAAACATCAGCATCTTTTCTAACAATCTCAAACAAAGCATTGCAGCCTTCTCTAGAAGGATCTGGCACCAGCCCCTTTCTTCCATCGTCACCATTTTCATCTCTTCCAGAATGGTATCTGTGCTTTGAACACACCAGCTTCAGCATCTTGAGGGATTCATCGTGTAATGAACGACGCGACTGCCTTACACGAGCTTCAAATCCCATGCGACTCGCATATGCATAATAGAATGTTTTTGCCATTTCAAGAGATTCAAATTCCATCCCAACGTAAGGCACCAATTCAGCATCACCCTCCGTGGCGATGTAATGCACCTTGCTGGGCATTCCGACTTCATGATTATGCTCCTTGATGAGCTTCGTTACCACCCATTTCTCGTCTCCTCTTCGAATCACTTCAAGCATAGCCTTGCAACCTTCTCTTATTGATGCAGCCCTCTTTCTCGTCTTCTTCCCAGCAATGATGCGTTTCTCCCTGCTAAACCCTTCTTTGGAGCAAACGAATCTCAGCATTATAATAGACTCATTGCATTTTGATCTGCGAGATCTGGCGATTCGAACCGAGAATCCCACTTTCCCAGCATAGGCGATGTAGAATGTTTTTGCTGCCTCGCCAGAATCAAATTCCATACCCACATAGGGCTCTATCCTTGGATCAACTTCCACCAAGCACAGCTCTCTCCGAACTGGCTGCTCACTGAACTCCAATTGCGGCTCAATCTGCTGTTCATGGTGTTGAATTGAGTTTTCTGGTTCGACGACGACGTGAGGGCTGACGCCGAATGTTGCCCAGAAGTTGATATTGTCGTCCAGGTCTACATGGCCTTCCATGAGACCATTGCCAGCGTTACCGCTGCCATCCATCTATCTACAGAAATCAAGACTGCAAGAAACGAGCTTGATCAGAACCAACTATCTCACCACTCTCCTGCCACCATCAGATTTTAGCTCAACAAATAGAGTAAGAAAGACTAAAATTTGCCAGATCCCTCGCAGTCAATAAGCAAAACCCACTCAAGGAAGAGAATTTACTGAAACATGAAGCTTGCAATCAAACGAGGTGGAGTCTACAAGACAAGAAATTGATTCACAACGATAGTTGCAGTCAATCACAAAATCTTGCATCAAGTCACTGTTCGAAGCGAGGATACAACCGAGACGATGAAACCCTAACAAAAATCGGCAGCTGACGTTCGCAGAAGGGATCGAATTAGGGTTAGCGGGGAACGGAGGGAAAAGGGAGAAGTTGAGAGACGAAAGACTCACGAGAGGGGCGAGGACCGCCGCCGACCTCCCGCTACTCCAGTTCGCTTACGGTGCTCCTCCTCGCCGCAGCCAGCCGTCACGCCCGCACGAATCCTCTCCGTTCGCCTTTGGAGTGACGATACTCTAAAGCTTACCGCATTGCAGCGCAAACAGTTGAGCATAGGGGGCCAGGGCGAGGACCGAGGACTGTGCACTTTTGCGCTAAAACCTTAATTTTTCGGGAATTTACGTAAATACTCTTAAAACTTTATCACATATTAATCCCTAATCAGACTATTTAAATTACTGGAATACAATTTTTTTTATCTTTGGATACCGAAAATTGAATATTCTAAAGATGCTAATAAAACTAAGGCTTTGGTGCGTGTATTAAAGTCAGGATCAAAATAATATTATTTTAAAAAATATATTATTTAAATATTTTAATTTAAAATGTAAAATAAAATTAATATTTTTATTAAAAATTATTAAATATATGAAGTAAAATAATATTTTTTTACATTAAAATTTAAAAATAATTACCTACATACTATACAATTTAATTTTATTTATGTCTTACTCATTCATTCTTAATTAATTATACTATGCACACTCAAAATATTATAAAAACTTAATACATATATTTTAATTTATTTTTATTATAATGAGTAATCATAATTTTTCAATAACCTAATTATAGTTAGATTACAAAAAATTTGGGCCGTTCATCATATTATTTTAAGAGTATTTAAATATATTTTGAGTGAAAATCTTAAAATCTTAATGTTTAGGTGGCGGCAAAGGAAGGAAACATTCGCGATATGAATTGATTTTAGGAGAAATCAACGCTTTAGTGTGGTATTGAGAAAGAGAAAAAATATGTATTATTAAGAGTAAAAATATAATTTTAATGATTTACTAACAGAATATTTTTTTTTAAATAGATTTTAATTAAAGTTTAATTTAAATGTGTGTATATATAATATTTAATGATATATAATTAATGATTTACTAACAGAATATTTTTTAAAAAAATATGTGTAATAATTGAAGTTTATGTAAAATTATTTAGGTTAGTAAGAATTTTTAATATTTTATTATTATTATATTTTAAATAATTTTAAATTTTTATAATATTAATAATTTATTTGATCTTTTGTTTTGAGGTCGTGGCCGCTTTCATTTTCAGTAAAATTTCGGATGAAAGGTCGCCGACAAGACGTGTTTCGGACGAGATCTCCGAAACAGATCACGAAAAACCGAAACTCTTTAACCGCTTACTGTTTCTCCAAATCAAATATCTACCAGTCGGCTATCCACGTGTAAGCATCTGGTGAGCCGTCACTCTTCATATTCTACGGATCTGGTCGAGGGATGCGGGGGGCTGAAGGGAACATTTGTTTTTTGTTTATTTTGAAAGGAGAGCTGAAGGGATTTCTCCGGCGGAGATCTACGGCGGAGTCCATGGTTTCTTGCGGTCCGATGTCGCCGCCGGCGCTGATTCGCTTGGTGCAGGTCGGGAACGGAGCGACTTCGTGGATCCCGATCCTGCCTTGCATCAACTGAATCGGCGACGGAGTGCGACGATCTCTGGAGCTCGTGACGACAGATCGCTGCTTGTTTCTTTTCCGAGCTCGAGCTTCACCTGTTTGACGGTACGAATTGCTCTCTTGGCTTGGTTAAAGTTGCGATTATCATCGTCTTCTATTTTCGGTAAGTTTCCGGATCTTTCTCTTTTGTTTGGTAATAATAATTTTAAGTTTTGGTTTTAAAAACCTGATTGCGAGCTTTTGATGCTGTTTTGCATTTGGTTTCTTTTTGAATGCTACTTATACTGCTTGTAGAAAGTTTTATTGATATGATAATTTTAATGCTCCTTGAACACATGGTTTGATCATCCTGCTTGTCAAGAATTCTTGGACATGGTCAAAATCATACATAACTTACTAGTGCCACAAGAATATAGACGATCCACTTTTACATTGCTGACGATCTAATATCGTAGAGTTAGCGATAAACCTAGGTAATGATTTTTTGCTCTCTGTTGTGAATTGCTAAAATTTATGTTACTCAGCTATCTAAACTTTTGTTTATATTTATGAACCTAAGCTATCTGTTTATGAAAAGATCTGTCAACGCGTCATGGAGTGATTAAACCAAGTACAGGCGGGGCTAAAAAAGGAAAGAGCAGGGAAATAAATGAGGCCAGAATTTACGTAGAAAACCTAGGAATGGGAAAAAACCACAGCACAGGGAAAAGCTTCATTATCTCTTTTTGTTCCCTAGAGGGATTGCAAGAAGTTACCTCGCTTGAGGGTGATTAAAATGGTTCTTCTCTCTCTTGTGAGGAGCTGATCTCCCTTGATCTTCATTGAGATTCGTTTTTATAGGGTCTGACATTTTCGACAGTTATGTGCTACACATCCTTGAAACTAACTGGGTTAGTGGATGAGTTGATGGTTGGAGGCAGTTTAAAGCAGTTGAAGGTAGCTTAGCAGAGGACATTGCGGCGCTGAGGTGGCCTAGATCTTTTGTTGTGGTGATGGAAGAGGTTCGCCCTTTCCTTGTATGGTGGGTTACGAAGAAAGCATTATATTATCATGGTTTACAAGGCATTCAAGGAGTTTCCTGTTAGAGTGGCTTATTAGAAAGGCTAATGAGTTTCCTTGTAGAGTATTTTACGGGGAAGGACATATCTGCAATTAACAAAATGGGCTACAAACCCAGCTTTATTGGCATGCAAACATTTTGTTGAAGTATTCCTACTAGGAGGAAAACAATTGAATAAAGGTTTATTTTTTGTAGTCTGGTTACGGGGATGGCATTATATCGCCAACTCTATCTGTTGTAGTTCATCAGTAGTCTAGTTTTGTCTTCTTTAAGTTGTACAAACTTCTGTAATCCAAAGTCAAATGAAGGTTTGCTTTCGTCTTTGAGGGTATTGTAAAAAAATCTCTTGTTTTGCTTTTTTTTCTTTAAATTTACCTCTGAATATCACAATTTTCTCCACCTCACTTTGAAATTGTGGTGGTGGATTCAAGCCGGAGACCCTTAGTATTTAGGCAAGCTCCTTCCCTACTGTGTTAGGTTGTATCTTAGTATTGAAACCTTGTAATAGCACCAACATGATCCGAGTAACTTGTTCACATATACGGTTGATATTGAGCATTGATTTGGGCTAATTATCTAAAATTATTAAATGTATATGCAAAGTGATAAACTAGATGTTTAACAAGTTTTTCAGCTGTAATTGGTCAAGGTTGACACAGTTTACTACAAACATGTTGGTATGGCAAGCCATTAATTGTTCATCGTTATCATCCACATTTCATATTTTCTCATTGTTATCTAGAATCTAGATAGAGAGAACAAGAACAAAAATCTATCCTTCTTGATTAATTATTGGGTTAGTTTGAATATCTTTCATTCTTAATTTACAGTAGAATTGAGATATTTATAAAGAATATAAATTTCTATAATATCCGGATATGTCATACCTAAGAATGACATCAGTAGCTAGGTAATAAATTGCATTGTTATAATGCCTTTCAGAAGATTAAGATAAGGACTAAGGCTTTATTTGTAGTAAAATTAGAGGCTACATGATGCTGCACGGGGAACAATTTGGGTCGATCCTACGCCACCAATTCTAGGATAATGCTTAAGTTACAAATTATATATATTTTTAGATGCAAATGGAGAGGAGATTAAACAAAACTTTCCAAATTATATTAAATATAAATATTTGCATATTTATATAAGTGTCATGAATTACATGTGATGATTAAAATTCTAACCAAATAAATTCAGGAAACTTATGCAATAAGATATCTACACTATCAAACTCCAAGATGAATTACTGCATACATATTTACCTTGAAATTCTAGCACATGAAAATTTTGTCCAAACGATTCAATATGTAAAAGCCTTCACCAAACAATGGAAGCACGCCGAACGCAGTCACCTGCTGCAGTGCCGGCGACAAATCCGTGACCGCCTGCCCGGATTTCCTTAACCTCTACTCTGAAGGTAGGTTTGCTCACAGAAAATCAAAACGCCCCCTTTTTCGTAGCTCTGTCGGCCATTTTATAGGAGAGGGAGAGTTAGGGGAACCAACCTCATACGAAGAATCGCCAGAGGAAGAGCGCTGTTGTGGAGGAAGTGGCCGGTGACGTGCGCGAGTGCTGAGGAGCGGCCGGCGACGTGCGCGGAAGGCCGGCGACGTGTGCGGAAGGATCGGCTGCGAGTGACTAGAGAAGAGCCCGATCTCATTAAGAAATTAGGGCTGTTTAATTTTTGTGGAGAAATTGTAGGTGAGTCCTCCAATTTTGCTTTTTCACAAACAAACTCAATTATACTTTATCCCTTCACCAACAGAGCCAATTGTTTTTAATTTGAATCAAATTTTGTCCAAACGATTCAATATGTAAAAGCCTTCACCAAACAATGGAAGCACGCCGAACGCAGTCACCTGCTGCAGTGCCGGCGACAAATCCGTGACCGCCTGCCCGGATTTCCTTAACCTCTGCTCTGAAGGTACGTTTGCTCACAGAAAATCAAAACGCCCCCTTTTTTGTAGCTCTGTCGACCATTTTATAGGAGAGGGAGAGTTAGGGGAACCAACCTCATACGAAGAATCGCCGGAGGAAGAGCGCTGTTGTGGAGGAAGTGGCCGGTGACGTGCGCGAGTGCTGAGGAGCAGCCGGCGACGTGCGCGGAAGGCCGGCGACGTGTGCGGAAGGGTCGGCTGCGAGCGACTAGAGAAGAGCCCGATCTCATTAAGAAATTAGGGCTGTTTAATTTTTGTGGAGAAATTGCAAGTGAGTCCTCCAATTTTGCTTTTTCACAAACAAACTCAATTATACTTTACCCCTTCACCAACAGAGCCAATTGTTTTTAATTTGAATCAAATTTGATTCGAATCGAATCCAACTCAATCCAATTAGAATCAAACTAACTCAAAATGACCCTAAAAAGACTCATTTTGATCCCAATTGATCTCAATTAAACTTGACTCAATATACCTGAGTTCAATTGAATCAAAACCAAATTAATTTGATTAAATTGAATCTAATTTGACTCAATTTGAATATAAATAATTCAATTTGAATCTAGTTAACCCAAATTAATTAAATAAGACTCAATAAATACAGGACACCAAAGTGGGCATTCTCACCGACATAAAATATATTGTTTGACTCAATAAGCCACCCAAATAAAATGTGCAGAAATGAAGATAACTATATACAAAATTAGAATAGATATAATTTATGTTCGAGACCGTAAATTATATCTATGATGTCAATGTGTCTGACAAGCACTGCATCAATCCTCCCCGGCTTCGAAAAATTCGACTCTGTCGAAGATTGTTACAGATACTCCTCCAAAAGACTAGGATGCAGATGTGCGAGCTCTTCATGTACCAATCACGAATCCTCTATAGATGGAAGATCTCTCCACCTGATAAGGTACCTGTGTAGTAAATCATCAGTGGTAAAGACAGTCTGATCATCTAGTATGGCTTCCGACATAGGAAGTGCTGGTGGCATCATCGGCTTAGGAGGGAGTGAGACCACAGACTTCGAGGCTATTCTTTATTCACTGGAAGAAGGAACATCAAGATAGGGACTAGGGACGACAGTGGAAGATGTAGGTAAAACTGAGTCAGTGGAGGGCACAAGATCAATATGAGGAACTGGATCAAGAAGCGGCTCATGATATGGTGTAAGATCTGATACATTAAATGTTGGATTTATTCCCATGTGTTCAGACAGTTCATGTTCATATACATTTGAGCTAATCTTCCTGAGAATTCGATAAGGTCCTATCTTTTTGCAGTAAGTTTCTTAGACTTCCCATGAGAAAATCTAACTAGATTTGCATGGACCATCACATAATCATCTACATGAAATTTCATAATATTTTTATGTGAATCTACATTAATTTTATATTTAACGTAATTTAAAGATAACTTTCGCCTAATCTCCTCATGTAAATTATGAATATGCTGTGCGATGATGCAAACTCACTAGTTCTATATGACACAGATAACTCAATAAGATCTATAGATTTTCTAGGCTCATAACCTGTAACTATCATGAAAGGACTCATGTCAGTCGACCTATTGACTGAGCTATTATAAGCAAACTCAATAACTTATGCTAGTAGCTAATATGACCGATGCACTCGACACTAATGATGTCAACCTAACAAACTAACTCAGATAACTAATAATGACCTACTAAAGTAAGACGCAACATGACTCAAGTATGACATAACTAAACTTCTAGAGGCTATCTTAGAAGCACTACAGATTTAACACAAAAGTCGAAGAAACCGTCATCAGATAAATCCCCTAAGCAAACTACACTGGCAGCTTCAAGAGAATTAATCGAAAAATCCGGTCTCCAGTAAGGGTAGCCTTCATTCTTTAAAAAAGGAAGAACAAACTTAATCATAACAAAGAAGATTCTCAGTACATGGGACATGGTAGATATGCTTGTAGCAAGCCTGAAATTGTCTACCCGTTCTAACAAGCATGATAACATCAAATGAAGACTTTTATTCTTGTTCTTTTGAATAACAAAGTCCAAAGGCTTCAAATTAACAGCCATCAATTGGTCCTCATAATTTCTCTTTGTATCACTACTAAACAAAGAGTGCATATAGCAACTTAACTCAGAGACGAACACGATAAAAGTGGGGGAAACAATAATTGCTTATTCATTAGAAACCATACCACTACTAGGTATTCTTACATTCTCAATATTGGTGTTGCCATTAAAATCTCTTAGGGAGAGTTTTGAATGTGGTAACATGGACTCATAAGGGGTAGGACCTGACACATATCGCATCACACTTAATTGAAAAAAATCTAACTCCTCGTATTGTGGGACACCTAACTAGGAAGAATCTAACCCCTCCTTGACCTCGCTAAAAGGCTTTTCCTGATGGTTATCAGATGACTTTGATTCAAAAAGTGAGGGTCCAACTATTGAAGCCTTTTTAACTTCCAATTCAGAAATGTCCATTTTAAATAGTGAATTTGAATAACAAGTACTGTAACTCAAGGTAGATATATCTATTAAAGTAGATGGAGTAGTCTCGTTAGAAACTAGACAAGTGTCACAAGTAGAAGCCTCCAAAGTCTCAACAAAACTCAATTCTTGGAGCTCAGGTAAAAGTGCATTCTCTTCCTTTTGGGAATATGATGAGGCAACTACTACTAGATCAGAAGTCATGACACTCACATTCTCAAACTCAAGACTACTTCTTTTCTTCTTGAGTACATGATTTTGTAGGTCACCCAATATGTCATTAGTTCCATCAACATGCCAGTCAATAGAAAGCTTACTCGTGTTAGTGGAATCGATATGCATCGATCCAAAGTTTTTCTTAGACCTAATAGCTTCGATTCTAATGAGTCGGTCACTCAACTCTTCAATTTATTGACATATCTTAAGGAGGGTCTCACACTGTTGAGAATCAACAAGCTCTTTTTCAGTCAATCCTCTATCTTCATGAGAAAAGACATTGCATTCTTGTACTCTCGGGGTATGATCAAAGTCATCTCTTCTTCTGGGTGGAGTCTTCTTATCGTAAGCTCTTAGTGCGCAGTAGGAGCCATACTCACTATAAGGCCCGTATTTCTCGTAGGGATTATAGTCACTATAATCAATATAGCGATCGTATATATTGTAGTAATCATACGCATTATAATAGTCATATTCACTATGAAGTGAAAAATCTACTTGCCTAATAGAAGCATGATAGTAATCAGGCCCATAATGGTATGAAACTGGAATGCAATAATGAGAATATCGTGGCGTTTCAAATACTTCAGTTCTCTCTCTCAATCTATGTTGGTGTAACCTCCTATCATAATCACGAAGGGATGGATGAGACCGATATCGTTCATCTGTTTGTCCCCTAGAGAGATAACTAGTCCTATATGAATATCTAAATTTATATGCCATGACGATCTTTCTCTCTTTTTTTTTTTTAATGCAATGCAAGATGGACTCTAAAATGACTAAATAAGGTGACACGAACAAGGATCGGGTACTACTAGGGAGTAGTACTCAACCTGCTCTGATACCAAGCTGATGCAGTGCGAGGAACAATTTGGGTCGATCCTACGCCACCAATTCTAGGATAATGCTTAAGTTACGAATTATATATATTTTTAGATGCAAATGGAGAGGAGATTAAACAAAACTTTCCAAATTATATTAAATATAAATATTTGCATATTTATATAAGTGTCATGAATTACATGTGATGATTAAAATTCTAACCAAATAAATTCACGAAACTTATGCAATAAGATATCTACACTATCAAACTCCAAGATGAATTACTGCATACATATTTACCTTGAAATTTCAGCACATGAAAATTTTGTCCAAACGATTCAATATGTAAAAGCCTTCACCAAATAAGAATTTCACAATTCGGGTTTGAAGAGAGGTGTAATATGGAGTAAACAGTGAATTTGATTCTAATTGCCAAACAAAGAAACTTCATCATCAATTATATCTTGCTGTGAAGGAAATTGACAGGGAAACATCATTGGAGAAATTAAATCTATTTGAGGACATAGAGACCAGCAGGAATTTAATGGAAACAGTTGATCCGAGAATGTAATTCTAACAACACCACGAAAGGGAAAACAGGGAAACACACAATACAAGATTTGGAAAATTAAGAAGCCTGGAAGCAAACCAAAGAACTCAGCCTCTGATCTCGAAGCATCAGCCCTCTGTCGTAGCCTCAGTCGCAACCGAATCGCTCCTGAAACAAGCTGCAGCCACCTGCTCGGCTCGAACAATGGAAGCACGCCGAACGCAGCTGCCTGTTGCAGTGCCGGGGACAAATCCATGACCGCCTGCCCAGATTTCCTCAACCTCTGCTCTGAAGGTAGGTTTGCTCACGGAAAATCAAAAATGCCCCCTTTTTCGTAGCTCCGTCAGCCATTTTATAGGAGAGGGAGAGTTAGGGGAACCAACCTCATACGAAGAATCGGCAGAGGAAGAGCTGTTGTGGAGGAAGCGGCCGGTGACGTGCGCGAGTGCTGCGGAGCTGCCGGCGACGTGCGCGGAAGGGTCGGGCGAGGGACCAGAGAAGAGCCCGATCTCATTAAGAAATTAGGGCTGTTTAATTTTTGTGGAGAAATTGCAGGCGAGTCCTCTAATTTTGCTTCTTCACAAACAAACCCAATCATGCTTTACCCCTTCACCAACAAAGCCAATTGTTTTTAATTTGAATCAAATTTAATTCAAATCGAATCCAACTCAATCCAATTAGAATCAAACCGACTCAAAATGACCCTAACAAGACTCATTTTGATTCCAATTGATCTCAGTTGAACTTGACTATATACCTGAGTTCAATTGAATCAAAATCAAATTAATTTGATTAATTTGACTTAATTTGAATATAAATAATTCAATTTCAATCTAATTAATCCAAATTAATTAAATAAGACTCAAAATAAATACAGGACACCAAAGTGGGCATTCCCACCGACATAAAACATATTATTTGACTCAATAAGTCACCCAAATAAAATGTGCAGAAATGAAGACAACTATATATAAAATTAGAATAGATATAATTTACGGTCTCGGACCTAAATTATATCTATGGTGTTGATGTGTCTAACTAAGCGTTGCATCATTACATCTATTTGTAGATGCTGAAATCCTAGAACTACTGCAGGAACAAAGCTGTTGGCATAATTATCTTGCTCATTTAAAAACAGTCAGTCTGTTCTTTTTTTACTTGGATTGCAGTTGCTGAATAGTTGGACTAATGCTATATTTACTGAATCAAATTATGTATTAACCATAACTTTAATCAAATCAGATCTTCTCTTTAAATGTAGAGTATTTGGCATCAAATGAGATATGCTCTTTAAAGCCTTGAAGGTCTGATTTGATTTGCAATAAATTGTTATGCATTTTCGCCTTCAAAAGAGATCAGACAAGATCGACGACGAGAAAGCATAACAAAAAATATTAAAAGTTTTTTTTTGTTTTGATAAAAGACTAGCAGAAGGGCATAGTTTTAAGAATATGATCTTGGGGAATTCTAGCTGTAAAAGAGTTTTCAGTAGCTGAATAAGTAATTGTAAAAGACTTTAAGGTTGAAGAGCATGAGTCGCATATTTATGCTGAAGACTTGAGATTAATATCTTGTTGCTACGAGTACCAAGGAGTTAATGTGTCGTCAATCAAACTATTTTTTTTTTTCATAATCATATTAAACTTACTGTCTATCAAACTTTGGTTGTTGATCTCTCGATTCTACACCGAAGATGAATCCTTGTTTATAGGGGAGATTTCCTTGTTGCTGTATGTAATCAACTGATTGCTCTGTTCTTTTCTATTTTCCCCTCATGAGACCAAAAAAGCTTTGCAGTTGATGCTCAAGGACATGAGCATTTTTTCCCTATGTGAATCTGTTTGATGTCGGCTTATTTTCTTAAATACTTTTAACGTATAGTTGATGTTTAACGTATAACCCATTGGGAAGATATTCGGTAAGGATTGGCTATCAATTTCTTCGAGCCATTATCTATAACATTGGACCAACCCTTGTAGGAGTGCCGAAATATGATTGAAGTTGGGGCTCTATATATTGTGAATTTAAAGCTACTTGGAGAGTTAAATTTGAGTAAGATAAAGCATATTGCGTGATGCCGTCGTAAGAACTTTCTCCCAACTCTGCACAACCTGCGCGGGTGAAGGATCGTGGATGCTCCAATCAATTGCTTGCTTTGCTGCGCCAAGCTAGAAACTATTGAACATGTCTTCTACGGGTGCTCTTTTGCTAGAAAGGTGTGTGAGGCTCTATTTGGCGCAAAGACCAAAACAGGACCAAAACAGGACCAAAATAGTACTAATTTAAAGAATAATAATAATAATAATAATAAATAAATTATTTTAATTATTTTACACAAATTTTAATATAAAAAATAATATTTTTTACTTCACATACTCAATAATTTTTAATAAAAATATAAATTTTATCTCACATCTTAGATCAAAATAC
>JAEMOT010001874.1:20393-100587 GCA_019297695.1 Apostasia ramifera | reverse complement strand
TAGAATGTGAAATAAATTTGATATTTTTATTTTAAATTGTTGAGTATATAAAGCAAAATAATATTTTTTATATTTGAATTTGTGTAAAATGATTTAAAATATTTATTTATTATTATTATTATTATTATTGTTTTTTAAATTAGTACCATTTTGGTTCTGTTTTGGTCCTGTTTTGATTCTCGCGCCAAACAAGGCAAAGTGCGCTTAAAAGTTTTCAATTCTTTCTTCTCTCTGCCATCCCAAAAGAGAAGGTGATGCAATAGTGAAGGATACCCATCCTTCGTATTACATGCACTAACTCAGAATTGTTAAAAGTTGTTACCATTGTGATTTCTATAAAAAAAAAATTAAGATAATATAAATTAAAATTATTTATTTTTTTATTTTAAACTTAAAAATTAGGAATAATCCCATCTAGACCCTGAGATTATCTTTTCCACACAAACCCCTAAAATGTAAAATACGGTGCATGTGGCTGCCTAGTGCCGTGCTGCAGTTGTGCTTAGGCTGCACATACAATTGGCTATCGGCACCTCTCCTCTCTTTTGTGCAGCGGTGGGTTGGTGGCGGCGATGGGTACGGTTGACAGCGAGAAGCCGAATGCGGTGGCGATGTGCTGACGAGGGCTACAGCATGCAAGTTGGGTGCTTGAAGAAAAGAGTGAGAGGAGGGAAAGTAAAAGAGAGTTAAAGTATAATGATAAATATAAATTTATTTTATTTAAAATAATTGAAAAGTTAAAATGAAAAGTTTGATGGAATCCTTCTGATTACCTAGGTGGAAGCTTTTTTGGGCCTGATAGAAATTAGAGGACCTATAGATGATGTATTTTATGTTTTAGGTATCTTTCTGAAAAATGAGTTTAACCTTTGGGATAAGATTGAACTGAGGGTAAATTACCTCTGATTCTCTCTGAATTTGGAGTATAATTTTGTGCATGTTCATATTTTAAAAATTTTAATATTTGAGTTCATGAGTTTTATTATATTCATCAAATAGTTTTTTAAAAAAAAATTATTATTAAATATTTAAAATTACAATTCTACTCTTTATCTTTTTCAAACCTCCTCCTATTTTCTTTTATCTAAATGTGTATGCGATGTAGAGATCTAAAAGAGAGAGAGATAGGAGGTGAGTGGGCCCTTGACTCCCGTTGGCCCTACGCCAGTGCGCAGCCACTTTACTGGAGAGAGAGGTGGGAGTTTGGAAGAAATCAAAGAGGAGGGAGCAAGCGACTCCCTTCTTCTGCCAAAGACCCTGGGGTGAGAAGGTTAAAATTAGAATTTTTAAAAAAATTTAATAATAAAAAAGGGCAAATTACACTCAAGTTTCTGAGTTTAAGTGTTATTATCACATGTCCACATTTTTAAAATTTAACATCGAGGTCCCTAGGTTTTCAAGAATTATCATCTGAGTCTTTTTTTATTTTTTTATTATTAAAAAATATTAAANCGCACGAGGCCGCCGGAGGCGGCACGAGGCTGTGCGATGACCGGCGGCTGTCAGATCTGGTGGAGAGAGGGAGGGTAGGGGTATAATGGTAATTTAAATATTTTTTAATAATAAAAAAATAAAAAAAGGACCTAGATGATAATTCTTGAAAACTTAGGGACCCCGATGTTATAATTTAAAAAACGTGGATATGTGTGATAATAACACTTAAGCTCAAGAACCTGGGTGTAATTTGCTCATAAAAAAATAAAAATTTAAATTATACTTTAGACTGAGAGACTTATGTGTAATTTATCCTCAAACGAATGGAATGTGGGGCCATCATGGTTTGATGGATGAGCCGGCAGGTGTTTCATGCCTGACAGTCTGGAGGCCTCCCAGCTGCACGTGCTTTGTTCAGCTTTTGCAGCCAATTCTCATTTCAAATTGAAACTTTTAATTCTTTTTTTTTCAAAAAAAAAATAATTTTGAAGCTTAGAGCAACCCATTCTTCCAAACACAATGCAATTATTATTATGGAAAAAAAAATCAAGGCAATTATTGAGTTTCTTGCTAAGCTATTTGTTGTTACAAAAATTTAGGACTGCCCGACAAATGTTCGTTTTTCTTTTTCATTGTCGACAAATGTTCTTTTGAACACACAATGTAGTCATAAAGAATAAAAAAAAGAAGAGAGGACTAAGCTTTATATGAAAAAACTAATGTGAAAAAACAATAGTTATATTACAAGCAACTCGAAGAATTCATGACGTAAAAGAGATTATAGAGGATGGTCTTCTGAGCTTTGGCCCCATAGAAAACTATCAATTTAGCTTTCATTCACTCATTGTTGTTGTACATAGTGAAGCTCACAACTCATTGTAGATACTTTTGTGCTTGCATCCAAAAGTGTATTTACTTAGATAGAATAAATATTTCATTTTGCGTTTATTTTGTATGAAATAATTATTTTTATATTTATTTTAATAAAATAACTATTATATAAAAAATTTTATTTTATATTTCATGAAATAATTATTCTTTTTATCAACCCAATGAATAACTATTTTTAATTATTTTTTATACATAAAATATTATTATAAAATTACTCTTATTTATATATATATATATATATTATGTGTACATATATTATATAATATATTCATCCAATTATTTATATATAATTAAATTTAATAATAATATTAAATAACATAAAATTTTACTAAATTATATTCATAAATATTTTAGTATTTTTTTTTAATTTATTATTTAATATTCTATTTCATTCAAATAAATAAAAAAAATAACATTTATTATCATTTTATGGTAAAACTCTGATCTCATCTCATACAGAGGAGATAGGAAGATCACACAGTATAACAAATTGGCTCTCAAATTTTTGACAGAATCATCAGCTTTAATGGATTACATTCCAATCAACTGATATTTCAAGTCAAAAAAAGACCAAGAAATGAAATAAAAAAAAAAAACATGCCAAAAATTGATAAAATAAATGAAAACTATAGACATGCATTCTAAAAAAACTGATATCTAAGTCAGAAGAAATTCATCTCTTTGATTTGCATGATTTTCAACTTCAATAATTTGTTAGAAATAATTCAATTTCATGAATTGTCAACAAGAAGAATTATCAAAGAATTAGTCACAATTTCAACATGAAAAATTGAGGTCAAGCATGTCAATAACAACTAATCAAAAGTTGGCTTAAGGTAATTCAAATTGAATTGTCAGCTTTACATCTTATAACTAACTCAACATCACATAGCTAGCCTTTTTGAATGATGAAGCTTCACTGAATTTTATGGAAATGATGAACAAAGTTGCCTCATATAATATAATAAGTTGCAGCAAGAAACAAGAGCAACACAGAATTTGCTGCTTTATCAAAACAAATAAGAAACAAAATAAAAGAAACAATAAATTGAAAATCAAATGCATTAAAACGAGCTTAATCATTCAAAAAGTCATTTAATTTAAATCTTCATGGAAGTAGAAAACTCTGATCCGCATATATTTCTTCTACAAACTGGGCATACCCTGCAATAAAGAACAGCAAGATAAACAGAAATGTGCATAGATGTAAGTTTTTTTTTTTTTTGCATTTAAATTAAGCTACAACAAAATTGCCTATAATCACTATCAACAGTAATCATATGTCTGACATTATTTCAATGTTTAAAGTTTCACCATTGTTTATCATTCTAATATCAATAGAATCAATAGTTGATATTTCACAAATGATGCAGATTCGGAGAAGTGCAAAACAAAATTCAGTTTCATTATTGAGTTCAAATTAATTCTAGCAATCATGGCTAGAAAGTCATAAATCTTTAAAATCCAACACAATTTTCAATAGCTGCAAAAAAGTTACATCCTCCACAAATTTTAATATAATAAAAATAAGGGTAAATATCATCTAGATCCCTGAGGTTAAGGAATGATATCATATAGGTATATGATTTCAAAAATCTTTCAATAAAATTCCTGAAAGTTGACATTAATATTTCAATCAGATCCTTTTAATTATTTCTATAATTTTTATTCATTCTTTAAACAATTTATTTTAAATAAAATTTTTAAATATAAAATGATAAAAATACCCTCTCCCTTCTCCAACACCGCAAAGAAATGACGGTGTTAGCGACGGCACACAAAGATGTTTGGGTGAGATTCTCGACCATGTGTGGTGGCCCTGCTCGAATACCCTGTGCAAAAGTAGGACGGGAGATAGGAGGAAAAAGGAGATTGAGAGAAGGGTATAACAGCAATTTTATATTTTTTTATTTTTAATGAAAAGACTTAATTGAAATATTAATGTCAACCTAAGTGAACTTATTAAAAGATTTTTAAAATTATTAACTTGATATTATTCCTCTAATCTCATAAAGCTAGATGATATTTCTCTTAAAACTATAATAATAATTATGAACCAAAGTATAAAAGGGAAATTGATCTGCACGTTCCAACAATTTATTCTATCACACTTTTAGTCAAATATCTATAATCCATTGCATTACCTCATCAGCAGATATTAAAGGGTCTATTTGTTTGTAAGGTTAAAATTAAATTTGAATAAATATTTTTTTTTATTGAAAATTGTGAATGATGTGAAATAAAATTAGTTGTTATGTTGAGATGTATGAGGGATGTGATATAAAGTTAATTATTATATTGGGATATGTGAGGGATGTGATAAGTTAGTTATTATTTTAGTAATGTGTGTAGGATGTGAAATAAAGTTAATTTTTAATATTAAATTTTATGTGTGATGTGATATGCCTGGTTAAAATTAAACCAGGCTAATTTTTAACGGCCAAACAACGAGACCTAAAAGATTACCATTCAGACTATGAATAAGACAAAAGGTATCACTTGTGAAGAAAACAACAGGAAATTTGCGAACTTCATGAGCATATTCCATATAATCAATTAAACAAAACACACACAAACCTGTGGATTTCTTTCAGCCATTTATCGATGCAATTGATATGAAATTCATGCTGGCATGGCAGTATTCTGATCAAATCTCCAGCTTCGTACTCCACAAGACAAATGTAGCATCTGCCAAAACAAGTCTGCATATGTTACAAATCCATAGATGCTCATGACAGAGTATCTGATCAAGCTAGCTTAATGATAGTGAAGATACTGGGAACTCTGATTCCCTAACAAAATAAAACTTTGATCAAAACTTAAAAGGGCTCACGGCTTCAACCCTTCTAAGCCCAATTCAGTTAAGTGAATCTGTTGAACATATTTTCTTCGCCGGATGAAACCAAATCCATAAAAATGACTTCAAGCTATTTTGAAGTTATAAGCTGAAACTATCTACAATATAGTTGCAAGTGGTACTGCTTCACCTATCCAAAAATGCTTCAAGATCTGAACCCAATTCTACTTATTTTGAAGCTGAAACTATTGAACTAACAATTAGAGGCTTATACACACAAGAAGGTTCTAAAGAAGCAATGAGAGTTGCTCACTGTGAAAGCTCCTGCTCCAACTGTGTTTTTGACCTCACATATACTTTTGTTGGAATGCCATCAACGACCTCTTTTGGTGCAGGAAGAGACCCAATAGTAGAATTGGATTGAGACGATGAAAGGACTGCAGATTGCTGATGGATCTCATCCAAAACCTATGTGACAACATGTTAATATACTAGAACTAAACTTCAGGAACATGACAGGTATGAAACAAGTTAACCTCGAACAGAGCCTCTGCCAGCATTACAATTCTTGAGATGCTAGAGCTGGTGCTTGTATCGTTGTTAATATTAGTACGCCGTGAACTGCATGTGCAGAAACCTGTTCGGTGCTGACCAGAGGAGATGCATGATCTATCATGGCCTGACAAGTTCTCAAACCTGCTCCCCAGTCGCTGAAGAGCACGAACCTGCCGGTTAAAAGTTGATTCCATGAGTATAGAAAATACTATAACAATAAAGTCATAATTTCAAACTAGTTAAGGTCTGTTACACCTATTCTTTATTCAGCTCTAAACAACAATCTCTGCATGCGAGCCCATGAATATAAGCATATTGGGAATAGAAGTTGCATGGCCAATGGAAATTTGCAGACAAGCAACAGTAAATTTGCCAATAATTCCTAAGTTTGTTACCTGGGATCTTATTCGCCTTCTTCTCTCGAGGAAAGCTGATCTACGCTCCAGCAGATCATGATTACTTGCACTTCTAAACTGTGAAGTTTCGGAGGCATGACGTTCGTCATTTCTGTAAGCACTATTAGAATGGGTGCGTGGTGTTTCATTAATTCTAGTAGAAAATGAATTTCGTGATGTGTTGGCCAATGCTTGATGGAGGACCTGACTATTGGACCTTATCAGTGATCTTTCTTCGAGCAGCAATGCACCTAATAAACCCTCAGATAATGTAGTTCTCCTTACAACTCTATCCCGGAGCCGTCCGACGCTGAGTGTTCGGCTAAATCGCATGCTTCCTTCCAACGGACCATGTGGGCTGTTGCGCCTACATCGGGGTATCATTCCTGAATTCTCAGTGTCCAGTGGATTCCTAAGGGAACTTTCACTTCCAGCTTCCATACTTACATTACCTCTAAGATCATCATCATTATTTTCAGCTGCCGTTCTTTCCAGGATACGTGAAGAGCCATCATATCCAGTTCGAATACAATCTCCTGATGACCTAAAATTCCTGGATCTACGTATTGGGAAACCAAATTTATCTGGAATGAAAGTAAAAGGGCAATGCAAGCATCCAGTCAGACTTGAAGGTCGATCAGCAAAGGATTCTGTCTGCGAACTGCTGCAACCAGAATCGATTTTTCGCATACTGCATTCCTCTTCCCTGTTTACGTCAACGGAGTTATTAGCATTCGCAGAAGTTGTTTTAGGAGCTTGATGAATGCTAAGGCCACCACAGGTACTATGAGCTTCTTGGTCTGGACACTCTGCAGCTTCCTCTGTACATGTAATGCCCCTGGAACTCCTGATTCTTTTTCCTATCTAAAAGCCAGAGCCAGTGCATCATGAAAGCTTTGCAGCTAAAATCGAAGTTTACATCATGCATTTCGTCAACCAAATAACGTTTCAAAAATTTAAATAGGTAGAAGCATCATGTCAAGTACAATGATCACGTAATAAGAAATGGAACTTACACACATTTGGCAAACACTACTAAGCAACCTAAATTTAAGTTTAAGCCAACCATACCTTAAGCACACCCAAATAGTGCTGGGGAGTTTAAGCGGTTTTAGATTTAATCAGCTTAGAACCCTTTAAGCTGCTTGAAATATAAGCCACTCGAATGATGGCTTAGAAGTTTAATTTGCTTCAAAGTTTATGCATTTTAAAAACTTAAATTGCTTATACTTATTTCTAAGTTGTTGTAGCATAGCATAATACTGACAATCAAGCACTTGTGGATCCAAAACTTGGGCTCAATGACATGAATACTCAAGCACAAAACGAAAAAGAAAAATGGTGTCAATGTTGTGTTAAGGGAATAGGGATAGGGATCAATAGCATAAAAAAAACCAAATAATATAATAACTATTCACAAAATAGAAAATCTATGTAAACATGAATGCCTCGTATACTTTCAACATTGTACATCCATTTATGTGTTCATTAGTCAATCAAAATCTGGAATGTGTCAAGCCAAATAAAGTCAAGTATGAAGACAATGAGCAAGCATCAACTTCAGGAGAAGTTTGATGCAATTGGAGGAAGAGTTCTCTTCATGCCAGTCTTCAATTCCTCTACATTTTTTGAAGAAAACTCACATGGACAATGTTTCTAGTATATGGAGCACGTCTTTCAGTAATGGCAAATCTCAAGTAACGGGTAGACCAAGTAAAACTTCAAACTACGATTATGGTTTCACCACCACTGATCAAAGTAGATAAATGGATCACAAATAATCAGATCCAAACACTGAAATCTTAGGAAAAAGCAAATGTCGAGTGATCTGAAGAAAAAAGGGAACATTAGATGCTTCGAGGAACACCTGCTCATCGGAAAGATTTGGAAAGGAGCCAAAGCAAGAAGTGCTGAGACCTCCACGTCTCCTAGATGCTCTTGATCTCCGGCCTCCGTCTTCCGCCAATCTGCTGCTGCCCGATCCCATCGTTTCCTCTCAAAACAATCCAAATGTAGCTCCGATTACAGGATGACTCTCCGATTAGTGACAGAAACGCTAAAAAGGAAGAAGACAAAGTGAGGAGCGGAGAAGGCGCCGGGCTTTCTCAGCTAAAAGACATTGGGAATTTGGGAGGCAGGATAGGGAGGAGGTACACTTACCGAGTTGGTTTTTAGGTTTGATGTAATCTACTTCCATAGTTCCATTTGAACAGAGAGAGAGAGAGAGAGAGAGAGAGAGAGAGACATTGAAGGACGCCATTTCTCTTTGGGAAGAAGAGTGGGGAGCAGGAGGGGGGACAGAGCTGTTCGCGCCCGCAGTGGCGCTTCGTTGGCCGGATCTGGGCGGGATCAACTGTACGACATCAAACATCAGACAGCAATATTCCGTGATTTTAGGAGAAAATCAATTTTTGGGGAAATAATACCCTAATAAAGCTTTGGTCAAAGCAGAGCCACGTGCTTCAGAATTACATCCAAGTCCTAAAATAAGAAACTTATTTAATGAAGACTCCAAGATTTTAGGTGGAAATGACAAAGAAGCGTGTGCTGACAAATTCCTAACAAGCCTAAAGACTATTTGTTTGGTTCGAATTTTTTTAATAAAAAAAATTAATTTTTTAATTTTAATAAAAAAAAAAAAAATTTTACTACTAAAAAATATGTAAAATGTGAAATACTTTAAATTCTAATATTTTTATTTACATTAGATGTGAAATAAAATTAATTTTTATAGTTGAAATTTATGATGGTTAAAAATTTTATCTCAAACCAAACGAATTATATACATTTTAAAATTATGAGATTTATTAGATCAAAATAAATAATATTTATTCTAAGTTAAGCTATTTACATATAATATTAAAGTTAATTCATGTGCTCTTTTTAGCAATGATAAAAAAAATTTAGTAAGGAGACGGTCTTAGAATGTATATAAAATTTGAGAAATATGTATAATATTATTAGGAAAAATCTCATAAATAAATATATTTTAAATTTATGAAACTTATGAGATCAAAATGGGCGATATCTACAATATAATATGTTCAACTTTCTTCAACCCACTACCAATAACATGGCTATAAAGCTCAAATTTATTTTTTTTTCATATTACAAGGAGGTTTAAATACTGGAACTTAGATTTCTAATAACCTACTACTACCTGTGCCAACGTGTTATTTAAAGAAAAATACTTTATAATTCTCATAAATAATCTCAAATATTTAATTTATAAATAAAAAAGTTAAATTTATTTATGTGGCAGTTGCATCATTTAAGAATTTTTAATTGATTTTAATATTTAAAAATATTTATGAAAAATGTGTGACTTTATTTTTACTTAAAATACTTTTACTTCTATAAAATATAAAATGATCTTTCAAATTTTTTTTTCCTTCTTACTTTTTGATCCTTTAACATTAATTTTCTTATAGTTGAAGAAAGTTAAGAATATGAGGATTTGTTATCTCATCAAATGTTAGTGAAGAATTTTTGAATAGTAATTTTGAGAGTTCTATCTAGAGAGAATTCTTTAATAATTTTTAGGAAATTAGTTTAATATTATTTTGATATTATATTATGTTTATTTAGAGGAAATAATTATTTATTTTGATGATATGTGTAACTATCATTTTAAAAAATTGCAGAATCATTACTAAAAAAAATAATATTTAGACATTATAATATTTAAATGATATTTAAATATCATGATATATAGATAGCATGATACAACCAGTGGCGAAGCCACAGAGAAATCAGGGGGTGCAATTGCACCCCATGATTTTTTTTATATTTAAACACCTAATTTTTTTTTTAAATTTTAGTCCCGAATTTCGTGTAATAAATATCATATCATAAATTATAGTAATAAATTAAAAAAAATATTAAATTAACAAATTATTTAGATAACTTATAATTTCAATTTTTCATAAATTATTTAACATATAAATTATATAAATAGACTTTATACTGGTGAAAACTCATTCAATTTAAAAAATTTATTTACGTATCTTATATTTAAATTAAAAAACTATTATATATTTTTAATAAATAATCAATAAATTGATCATAATTTAGATTTTTAATTCACTAAATTATTTAATAGATAAGCACTTAATTTATTGAATAATCTAGTGTATTAAAATTTTAATTTATAAATAGCTATTTTATTGGTTAGTTATTTGAGATATGTAACAAAACTCTTAAATCAAAATCTTTTATTTTAAATAAAATATAGTAAAAAATTTAATTTTTTTTATAATTTAAATAATTTTAAATTATTATAATATTATTATAAATAGATTATTTGACCCCCTAGTTTGAGGTCTTGATTCCGCCACTTGATACAACGTCAAAATAATATTGAATCAAATGCCTCCATCATGCTATCTAAATATCATGGCATTTACATATCATATTTTGATTAATAATTTTATAATTTTTAGAAAATTATCTAAAAATATTATTAAATAAATAATTATTTTTTTAAATTACATGATATAATATTAAATTATGTGCACCCTTAGATTAATCCCATATAAATAAATACAAGATTTAGTCTCGTGTAGACAAGTGTCAAGAGATATGTCGGTTATATATAAGAATATATTTTTACTTTTATAAATGTGTTTTGAGATTGTGCGACTCATAGGGCAATAACTACAAAAATTTTTTTGTTATAAATCCAATGTGAAGTCCCCAATGCAATATAGCACTTTTTTTTATTTTTTAAAATTATTTATTTATAGAAGTGATTTATAATATTTAATATTCAGATCTCGTAATATAACTTACATCTTCAATTTCGTATTTTGAATTACTCGAATATAACTTATAAATTATATTAAATTAACATAATAAAAAATTTATTAAATAATAAAAGAGAAAAAGAGAGAGGAGGAGAGGGTGGTCGCCCTGCCCCCTCACCAATAGGCAACTCCCTACCCTCCTCTGCTAGTGAGTAGTTTTTTGTCGATTATTTGCCTAAGTTAAAAAAATAATTATAAAAAATTCTGAATTATAACATTTTAAAAATACTTAAAATATTATAAATTTATGTAATATTGTATGATAAAGTTAGAGATCTAAATATAATTTATTCAAAAAGGAAAAAATTATGGTCTCTAGATTTGAAGTGGTATATCGCTTTGATTCCCAAGTTTTAAGAAACTCTTCGTTAAAAGAAACATAAAAAATAATAATTAGAACTTGAACTACACGTTTAAGCTTTTTTTAATTGTCCTTTTTTTTAAACAAACAAATTTATTTTTTTATGTCTCATATTTTTTCAGATATTAAAATAATTTTATTTTTAATTAAATTTATTAAAAATATTTTTTTTTACACCCAACCAAAAGTGGGGTGGTTGTCATTTTCCTCTTGTTTTTTTTTTAAAATAAAAAATAAATTATCATTATTGAAGCCTCCTGACATCTGGATAGATGACTAACTTGAGATTTATATATATAGGTATTAACAATGTCAATAATATGTTCTAAAATTTATTATATTCTAAGGTAAGTTCTTTGTGTTAGTTTAAAGTTAATAAAAATTTAAAATTTAAAAAAAAAATATTTAGTTTATTATTATCTTGATATTATATCATACAATCTAAATATTATTTTCTGATTAATAATTCTATAATTTTATAAAAAATTATTTATACTTGTTATTGAACTAAGGAATTATTTTTTTCTATATAACACAACATAATATTAAAATAATATTAAACAAAATGTCTCCTAAATAATATGCCATTTATTATTTTATAGTTTTGAAATATAACTAAATCAAGCTCTTCCAAAAAAAAATAATTATTTTGGAAAAATACTAATCATGATATTAAATTATCCAACAAATAATCCTATTTAAAAAATATTTTAAAGCTATCCTCTATCCTTTAAAAAAAAAGAATAATTAACTACAGCCCACACAATTTAGTTTTATTTATGTTTTATCTATTTATTCTTAGTTAATTACGCTATGCACACTCAAAACATTATAAAATCTTATATACCTATATTTTAACTTATTTCTATTATAATGAGTAATCATAATTTTTTAATAACCTAATTATAATTAGATTACAAAAAATCTGGGCCGTTCATCATATTATTTTAAGGATATTTAAATATATTTTGAGTGAAAAATTTAAAATCTTAATGTTTAGGTGGCGGCAAAAGAAGGAGACATCTGCGACGTGCATTGATTTTAGGACAAATCAACGCTTTAGTGTGATATTGAGGAAGAAAAAAAATATGTACTATTAAGAGTAAAAATATAATTTAAATAATTTACTAACAGAATATTTTTTTTCAAATAGATTTTGATTAAGTTTTAACTCAAACGTGTGTATGTAAGATTTTGTAATGTTTTAAGTGTGCATAGCATAATTAACTAAGAATGAATGAGTAAGATATAAATAAAACTAAATTATATGATATGTATGTAATTAATCCTTAAAAAAAATTAATTTGCATCTAAGTTGTATGCAGTATGCATCATTTTTTTTTTTTAAGAATTTGATTCTTTTTTTAATACTAATCATCTCACATCTGTACTGCTTGATCAGTTGATGTAATTGAGTTGGCATTTCAAATTTGAAATACTTTTTTATTGTGCATTAAAATAATGTTAAATATTAATAAATATTAAACAGACAAAAGCATTAGTTGTATTATTCCTAATCTTATAAACTTAATTGATATTTATCTTAAAACAATAATGTGCATTTACATATTAAAAATTTATTGATTTAAATGATTATTTTTCATATAAAGTAGATTATATTACCACAGCCAGGTTTATGTAGTTGAAAATTTGATTTTGAAATTAAATTGGTTGCCAAGTTTGAACAGACTTGAAATTGTATTGATGTTACTATCAATACAAAAAAACAGAAAAATTGCATTAAAGTGGTTTAGAAAAAAAAAATCATTATTTTATTATTTTTATCAAGAATAAGTAGTCAAACATAAACTATGTCAACATAATCATGAATAAATAATATACATAAAAGTAGAGCATATTTTTTTTATAGCTCTTTTTATGGAAATATTTTTGATAGCCAATGACCCATTCATAGCCTAATTGAATTCATAATTGGTTATTTTATTTGAGCAACTTACCCCTGTTCAATCACCAGAATTATTCTCCAAAAGAAAAACCTTCACACTGGGGTGATAGCTTTGCTCTAGTTGTGATTGTAGGAATGACAACGGAACAAATATGAATTGGATTATGGAAAATTCATACACGCTCTATGATCTTTGAACTTTTACTTGCACCCGCCCTACTCGGTCTACCCTATCCTGCTTCTTTTTTTGCTATTATGAATAGGTGGGATTTTTTTTTTTCACAATTAAATTATCTAGCTTTAAAGCCGGTCATCTCCTACAAATTAGGGTTCTCCTCAACGCACACAACTCGATCATTTTTCGACTTCAACTGTTAGCCTTTTTCATTTCACTTGTTCTTCATCTTATTACATAATTGTTCATTTCGATCATTTCAACAAACACTTATTGCATTGTTTTCATAATAAATTTAAAACTAATTGAATTCAACAACATTTTCTTTTTCCAAATATTCAAAGTTCATGTAAAAATTTTCTCTCGACTTTTATTTATTTATAGAATTTTAGCTCTTCAGCTTTAATGATCAAAATAGTGTTATATACAAATAAATATGCTCATGAGCATCCAAATTTGTGTGAATGTTGTAATATATTTAGGTCGATACATATAATATAATACCTCTTGAGTAGGTCTCTAAGTGAACAAAATGTTTAAAAAAGTAATCTTATCTTGATTTGATTAGAGCCTATCAAATAATTTTGAACACTTAATAGAATTTAAATGGCACATAAACAAACTTCAACAAGTATATTTTTAGGTTATTCATGTTCATGAACAATCACATTTATATTTGCGAATAAGCTGTTTTAATGTTCGATAATATACTCAATATTACGTAACTCCATCTTAAAAAAAATCAATGATGCCTTTATAAAATATAATATGTGAGTTAAATTAATACATTTTTGTACAATAATAACAAACTAAGCCTTTATCCCATTATGTAGGGTCTGTTATATAAATCATTTATTTTCATTGTTTTTTATTAAATAACAAATCTTCATTTTAACTTTAAATATGTAAAATTATTTTTTATAATTTTTTGCTATTTTTTTGACATTTTTCTTTCTTTTTTAATATGAGCAAAATTTAATAATTCAATTTTCTTACTGGAGTTTTTATCACCTTACGATTTATATGTCCAAACTATTTAAGTCAACTCTCTCTGAGCTTATTCTCAATTGAGATCATTCCAACATTCTTACAGATATACTTATTTTTTTATCTTGTCATTTCACATATATTCACTCATCCACCTTAGCATCCTCATTTTTGCAATACTTATTTTATTTGTGCATTTTTACTCTATAAAATATCATTCATTATTATATAATACCACTAATTTTATCATTGTTCTAAATTAATACATTTTTATAATAACAAAAAAAAACTAGTTTTCATTAAATTTATTTGCTTATTGTATATTCATAATTATGATGACTTTTAATAACTTATATATTCTTTAACGTGTATTAACTGCACTCATTCATTGATATTTGATAAAAAAAATTAGGGATAATTACCTGCATGTCACACCATTTCACTTTATTTATGCATTACCCATCCATTTTTAGTTAATCACTCTATGCACACTCAAAATATTATAAAATCTTATATACACACACTTAAGTTAAAATTTAGTCAAAATCTATTTGAAAAAAAAAATTATTTCATTAGTAAATTATTAAAATTATATTTTTACACTTAATAGTATATTTTTTTTTCTTCCTCGATATCACACTAAAGCGCTGATCTGTCCTAAAATCAATTCACGTCACGGATATTTCCTTCTCTTACCACAACCTAAACATCAAAGTTTTAAGATTTTCACTCAAAATATATTTAAATATCCTTAAAATAATATGATGAACGGTTCAAATTTTTTGTAACCTAATTATAGTTAAGTTATTGAAAAATTATAATTGCTCATTATAATAAAAATAAGTGAAAGTATGTGTATGTAAGATTTTATAATATTTTGAGTGTGCATAACGTAATTAACTAAGAATGGATGGGTAACGCATAAATAAAGCGAAATTATGTGGTATGTAGGTAATTATCCCGATAATGCCAAACATAAGTTCATATATATGAGACAGAAATTTATCAAATTATTAAAAAAAAAAATTGTGTGCATGGTAGTATTAATCACGTTAGAAGCTTCCTTTACAATTCCTGGTCAAATTTGGAAGATTAATATTTGGGACAAATATTCAACATTTTTTTTTCTCTCCCAATTTCACATTCATAATTGTAAATTAATTAAAGGGAAATGACCTTTAAGTCCCTAAACTTTATAGTTTATTTTAATTTGACCAATAGTTTTTAAAACAGTGTTTAGCTCATGTCTTTGAAGTTACTTAACCCGTCGTATGCTAGTTCAAACTAGCTAGGGGTGAGAATTATCTGAGTTTAATTCATCTCAATTAGATTCAAATTCGAGCTAGCTCACTTTGACTTTTAATTGGCTCAAGTCTTAATCGAGTTAACTCAAACTCTCAAAAAAAATTAATTTTTTTAAAAAATACAAAATAATTTGCCTTTGCTAAGATTTAAATTCGAGTCAACCTAATAGATATTCTAACTACAACTAGCACATATTTATGTATATTAAATCAATGTATATATTATTTATATTTAAGAAATAGAGATCAATCTAAGCTCGATTCGATTCAACTATATATAACTCGTGCCTCGGCTTAATAAACTCAAATTAAGCTCAAGTTAAATATTGACCCAAACAATGAGTAATTATTAATCTTCGAGCCATACTGGTTCCTTTAATTCAAACAGACAAATTCTAAAAAAAAAACCCAATGCCACATTAGCCCAATGAAAATATATTAGATTTGAATTTATTTGTCCAGATTAATTTTAATTTATGTTACAAGAAGTCTTAAATATCATGTCGCACAATAACTTTAATAATATATATATATATTTTGAAATTCTAGATGATTTTTATGATAAAATCAAATATTATTATACCTTCCATACAATTTTAAAATATAATTAGCAATGTTCTATGTTTGGTATAAATCTTTAAACTAAAATTAATTTTATTTTAAATATAGCAAATCTTGTTGTTCTAGGGATTGAAAGAAATATAACTTCAGAGAATCAGATATGATGAAAGGACCTAACTATAAGTTAAGTTATAAATCCGGGACTGCGATGTCATTATTGAAAATCATAGATCCAAATATAGTAGTCTACAAAACGTAGAGACTAATATGCAATTTACAGTTATTTCTCTTCGTCTTCAAAGCTCACGGCTTTTCTTTCCTGGCGACATTCACAACCCCCGTCGTCTCTTTCGTCCGCTCTACTTCTCAAGTTCTACCCCCTCCCCCTCTCTTCGTCTCCATAGACCATGGCGAGGGATAGAGGGGTGAACCCAGAGTGCCCCAATGCTTCGAACCCCTTCCACATCTGCGCCGAGTATTGCCCACACGGGGCTCCTAAATCGAAGATTGTCAAAAGTAAGGGCAGATTAAGCTCATCCAGTTTCATCATTCTTTTCTAACGGGGGTTTCTTCATTTTGAGATTGCGCAGATTTGAATGGCGTTGGAGGGAAGGAGATCGGGGCGAAGATGCAGGTGAGGGCTGCAGCGCCGAACGGCGTCGGAAGCAAGGAGAACGGGGAGAAGATCGAAGGGAGGGGAAGAGCTGTGGATCCCTTGTGCGTGAACGCGTCCAATCCATTCCATGAGTGCGCAAATTACTGCACCAGGAGAAGCCCCGATGGGAAGATTTCTCCAAAGGGAGCTAAATTAGGTGAACCCTCGTTCCAATTTCCTTCCAAAAGTTTTTGCTCTCTTTGTGCCTCTTTGATCAATTAATGCTGCCTGTTGATGTATGAAGTGTTGTGTTTTTGTTGATGTCACGCAAAAAAACTCTGGAAAAAAAGAAAAGGGTTATAATATAAGCCTACATCACCTGCCAAAAGGGCCGCTTATGCTTGAAATTTATCGTTCTGATGCAACCCTACGTTAGGATGCTCTCAGTCTGATTTCGACCCAAGATAGTACTGGCTCAAGATCTGATCGAACAAAAATTTAACAGCTCAAATCAAATCAAAAGTTGATAGGTTTCAATTTTGAGTCAGCTTGAATCAGTTAAAATCAGGTTAGATTGAGCTCGAACCTATTTTGAGTTGACTCAAAATGTTGAGTTAGACCTGTTTGATTTTGATCAACCCAGCCTGTCAAGTGCACTCTATGGACCAATTTTTCTAGTAACCTTGGCTAAAGGTTCTGTATATTGTTTTTAAAAAAAATTATTTGTAGGCATTGCTGCCAAGGAAAATCAATCAAGAATCATGGGAGAAGGAACAAAAGCAATCTTCCGTTAGGCTGCAAACAACTCAATAATATTTATTAACCGTGTTTATAGAAATATAAAATAGTATTTATTGTTTTTTACAAATTGATCTAAATGAGCTAAATAATGATCCATTTTTTGGCTTAAGAATTTGAGTTGATCTCAAGCCTGCATAGGATTGGAGTGATTGACTTGAGAAGTATGTAAATTTATATAGGCTAAATTAGGGTAGTGCCTATCCTGAATTCACCATATTTTATAATTTTTTGAATTCCAAAGGGTAAGGATTGCTCCAAGTTGTGATCTTGATCTAGTCATAGGAAGAAGGTGAAGATTGCGAAGAATCAGTGAGTTACTTGCACTTACATGATTTAAAATTTCGAGTGAATGAGTCTTGAAGCTGAAGCATTTTTTTCATTGAAAATTTTTTATTAACTTCATTTTTATCTTCATCAACTTAAAATAAAAACTTCATCTTTACCTTGCATCTTAGCATTTTCAATCTTGAGCAAAGTTCACCTTGATGGATAACATTTTTTAGTCCTGAAAGCTTAGGTGCAATATTTATTGAATTATTAATATAGTAGATTAATCGAGTAAATCATTATTAACGCATTTGTTATCATCAAATTTGTCATGGGTTCAACAGTCAAACTAGTGATGAGAACTCCGGAGTTAAGTGTGCTTAAGCTGGAGTAGTTCCATAATGGGTGACTTTCTTGGGAAGTTCTCAAGTTGCGTAATTTCTTAAAGCCAAAGTGAAAAATACTTCTCCAACTCAAGCACATGTAACTATAGAGTTATCATCCTTAGCTTCATAGTTTTTCAAAAGGCATTTCTATAAGTTAGAATTACACTCTTTACTTATACAACACAGGATCTCTCCTTATTTTTTAATATGAGATGAATCATTTCTATGTCATTCTCACAACTTACTAGGCCTAAAAGCCTGCTAGAAGTTATTCCTTGAACTGGTAATATTTTTCTTTTGGGACATTATTCGGCGATCACTCCTCGCTCTCTTCGATCATGGGTCGTCACAAATTAGCAATAACCAGAGGAAGATTGTCACCATTTTATTGGTGTACGTATGATAATTGCTTGGCACATTCTTTCCATCAACCATGAAGTTGTTTGAGAAAGTGCCAAACCTATAAGCATTAGACAAGCGAAACAAATCATGTCATCCAATTCTTTCTATCAATGCGCTGAATACTGCTCTCATGGAGTTAATAACATGGACCAGGATAAGAATGCCAAATCATGTTTGTATTGTTCCAAGCTGCTTTCTTGTTACTATTTTATTTTATTTTTTGTATCTTAAAACTTTGTTTCTAAATTTATTATATATTATATGTGTATATTCAATTTTTTCCCTTTGAAAAGTAGTACTGCTAAATTCTCTCAATGGCAAACTCTTAATGGAATTTCAGCATCAGGGTTTAGCTGGTTATTGACTAACTCCTTAAACTTATATTTACTGAAATAAGTTTAGTTTCAAATTTTCAAATATTTAATTTAAATGGTGCATGACACCACTACAACAGTATATCATGTGGAAGTTGATGCAGTGAATGCAGGGGGAAGTAGGAGAGGCTCTATAGTGGTAGAGAGAAAGGACGTTGATCCTAGGTGCGTGAATGCGTCGAATCCATTTCATAGATGTGCTGAGTACTGTTCCCAGAAAATCAAGGGAGAAGCATAGATACAAAGAGGTAAATTGTACATGACATTCATCACTATAGTTAGCATTTATTATTCGATGAATTCAGTGTTTTCTCCATGTTTTTAGCCGTAAAATCTACTGTAGATTTCGAATGTTTCACAGAAACCTGAAAAAAAAAAAGAGGTTCTGCTATGAGGGTCGTGTTGTAGCTCAACTTATGATTCGGTCCACCATTATGCTGATACATTATAATTCTGTAATGTCGCAAAAAAGATTTTTCGCGTAACATCTAGCATAGGTTTTCATATTTTGTTGATAAAGTTCTGAAATTTTATTCAGATTGTGTGGTCAGATTTAAGGATTAGAAAAGCATGTGCTAAATAACAAAAGGAGCATGGTTCAATAGCTCTTGAGTTTCAATCTTGTTCTTGCAGATAGTGTAAGTTTTTGGTTTATTCTGTAGAGAAGACATAATTTAATTTTACTTTTATTTTGATGCATTTGTGTACCCAGGCTAACATCAAAACATTTAAAACTATATGCTTATTTGGTAATTTTTTAGGCAGATTTAAACAACATGTTTCATCCAAATTCTTTTAAAAATTACACATTCAACCCAAATTTAAAAATTATATTCCCTTTTAGCTTCGCAAAAATGATTTTTTATTATCTTATACGTAACATTCTGAATGTTGTCTAGTGACATATAAACATTTAAATATTTGCTCTGACAATGCTGAAAAGATATATGCATAATTTCGATAGAATTACATGTCCTTTATATAAATTTTCAATTTTTATTATGAAAATGGTATGTAATGTAATGTAAAGTTGGTTATTATTTTGAAATATAAATATATCAAATATTAGTCAGCTACTAGTAGATGTATAGAATATAAAATAAAGTTAACAAGAATTACCGACATAGCACAAAAAATTTTAAACATTATTTACTTGTCATCTTCTTCATAAAATCTGAATTATTGAATGGCTTGTAATTAAATTAGGCTTATAATATTTAGAGTTTTGCATGACATGTATGTAAAAATCTTATAAAGTTAATTATTTATTTTAAAATTTCAAAATAAAAAGCTGATTTTAATTCACATTTACACGTATTTTAATATAAAATTTATTTTATTTCACATTTTTTTAACAAATCTATCTTAAAACAAATTGGTTGATGCAGGTATTGCAGAGCCAAATTCATGTTGGAGTTGCCCATGAAGCAGTACATCTTGCATTCTTGCTAGATAGACAACATATTATTTATTTAATGCAATTCCATATTGCCTATTTATGTATGATGATGATGAACTCTACTTGCTTTGCTGAAATTTGTACATTTTTCTATTTAGCATATAATTTGTATTTCATTGATGATTAGATTCAACTTGTAATGAGTTATCAGATGCACCATTTTAGTTTGATAAAATTTTGAAGAACTAATATGAAAAAAACTAGGAATAATTACCTACATGTCACACCATTTAATTTTATTTATACATTGTTCATTCATTCTTAGTTAATTACGTTATGCACACTCAAAATATTATAAAATTTTACATATACACACTTGAATTAAAATTTAGTCAAAATTTATTTGAAAAAAAAAATATTTTGTTAGTAAATCATTAAAATTATATTTTTTACCCTTAATAGTACATATATCTTTCTTCCTTAATGCCATATTAAAGCGCTGATTTGTCTTAAAATTAATTTACGTCGCGGATGTTTCTTTTTCTTGCCACTATCAAAACATCAAAGTTTTAGGATTTTCATTCAATATATTTAAATATTTTTAAAATAATATAATGAACGACTCAGATTTTTTGTAATCCGATTATATTTAGATTATTGAAAAATTATGATTACTTATTATAATAAAAATAAGTTAAAGTGTGTGTATATAAGATTTTATAATATTTTGAGTGTGCATAGTGTAATTAATTAAGAATGAATGAGTAATATATAAATAAAATTAGTGTCGCATGTAGATAATTATCTCAAAAAATTATTATTTTATGTATATATATATATATATATATATAGAAGGAAAAATTACACATTAACTCTAAAAAAAATTTATTTATTTAATACTTAAAATTAAATATTTACATATTATTTATGTTTTAAATATTTTAAATATATGATTATGAATTGTACTTCCTCTATTAAATTATAAAAGATCTAGTCTTTATATTATTAAAGAAGAGAATGATTTAATTGTTCATCAATATGTGTGTGAATCAGTGTTTAAAATATATGATATGTATAAATATTGAAATTTAGGAATTAAATAAGTAAAGAATTTTTCTTTTAACTGTCATGTGTAATTATTCTAAAAAAAAAAATTTACATACATTTGATTTCAGAACAAATTAATTTACTTATTTTCTATGATATCAGTTACATTATTTTTCACATTATAAAGTGAATGGCATGCTATGGTGACGCCACCATTATCATTTGTCAATGGCATCACGTGAGATTGGATTCAAGGAATATATGGTTGAATATTATTTTAATATTATAATATATTTTTAAATATTTATTTTTAAATTATCTTCATAATATAAAATTTAATAATTATTTTCCATAAATAATATAATATAATATTAAAAAATAATCAACGAAATACTTCTATTACTATATTTCAAAAATTTTATTTGTTATAATTTTAGCTAGGATACATAATTATTTTCCTCCTCCCTCCCCTTTCTCTCTTTGATGATTGAAGTGCCAAGCTAATCAAATCTTAATGGGCGACTATTGGTCATCATTGACAAAGCCAATGGCTCTCTAACAATTAATAGACATTAATTATAATCTCTGACTATATATCGAGAGGCATCACTATTCACATTCTTCTTTTCTCTATTTTTTTAATAATTTTTTCTCCCAAATATTAATATATTATGAAATTTATTTCACAACTTATATAACTTCTAAAATTAATTATTGAAAGATATTTATAATAGAGAGAGAAGAGGAGAGGGGGAGGACATAGACGGAGAGAGAGAGAGAGGAAGGGCTATTGGCATCGCCCCCCTCCGCTCAGATGCACTCTGCACGAGAGGGAGGGGCGAGATGCTGACTCACCTAGCCCTCAACTCAGCGAGTCAGCGTGGGCTTGAGTGAGAAGTAAAAATAAAATTTTAAAAAATTATTAATAAAAATTTGTGATACAATAATTATATTTTAAAGAGATTCTTAGTGTTATAAATATTTTTAAAATAAAATTCATTCAATAAATTTTTTAAAATTATAAAATAAATAATAATTATGAATTAATTATTGAGACTTCTCAATAGTTAACCCAACCTTTTACCTTAACTAATTTTTATCATTCACACAAATCCAAAATTTTCATAGTAAAATATCATTTTAATCATAAAAACAGTTCCTAAATCACTTTATTATTGTATTCATTTCTGAAAAGCTAAAGCTAATTATTTGACAATTAATGTAAAACAAGTATATAATCTGTATCATAAATCGAAAAATTATTGGGTTCGGACGGCGCACTGTTCGGATGCCCAATCAGAGGACGCCATGTGCCCGGACCTACTGTATGGCACACGTGGCGTCCTCTGATTGGGTTCCGGATGGTGCGCCGTTCGAACCCAATAAATTCTCTCATAAATCACCCTGAATGAGCTTATTCAACAAAGTATTCAGCAGTGAATCTCTCTTCCCAGCCCTGCACTCTTCCCTCACTCTCCTCTGGTCCTCTCTCTCCCTCCATGCCCGCTCGAGCATCATCCTCTCCCTCTCCAACTTCTCCATCGACTTCCTCCACTCCTCCTGCAGCCTCCGCCGCTCGAGCGCCCTTCTCCCCATCGTCTCCCACCACCGAGCCTCGATCTGCTGCTGCTTCTGCAGGAAGCTCTGGAGCAGCTCGTGAATGCTTTCGCCTGTTCTGGACTTATGAACAGCTTTTTTCTTTTTGCTTCTGGTGGGCCTCTCTTCCTCGCCACTGTCGACGTGGGCGACGCCGGCGGCATCGTCATCGTCGGAGAGTTCGTCGGGAGATCTCTCTCCCAGAACTCGCTTTGGGTTCTTCTTTGATTTGGAGTCAATTGTCTCAGATTCTAGGAGGAGTTGCTTTTTTTCTTGAAATTCAGTGAATAAAGCGTGGAGTTCTTCAAAGAACGGGCATTCTCTGCCATTGTCAGCCTCCGCCGTCTCCTTCCCCTGAGATGATGCAGCAAATTAACTCCAGAATCAAAAGGATTGAATGTTAGGGATTAAATCCTCTACGTACATAACAAAAAAAGATACCAAATTTACACGATGCAATTTAGAATTGCGCCCACGAAAAAAAAAATCATATATACGTATTCACATGTAGGGGAAAGAATAAACTCTGTCAATCTTGATCCCGATACACCAAATCTCATAACAGGAAACAATGATCAAGTTTAGCGCGAATTGTTTGTGAATGAAGAACTTTACCCTCCCTGATCCATTCGACACGTGCAATCTCAAAATTCCTAAATCCTATGAAGAACACTGGAAGCTAATAAAAATTTCATCAAAAAACAGAACAGATTGATATAGGAAAACGAGCAATCGTTCTCCAGATAGAAGAAGAAGAAGAAAAAGAGCGAGGAACATGATACCTTGTATCGATTAACTAGGGTTTTCCATTTGCACTCGCACTGATCGGGGGTCCGGCGGTAGCCCTTCTCCCTCATGCGCGAAGCCGCGGCATCCCAAAGCGCTTTGTTCCGGCGATCAATCGCGACATCCCGCTCCAGCTCCGCGTGGATCGCTATCAGATCCCTGGTCTCCTGCTGCCCCCACTGTGGAACCTTCTCTTCCTTTACCTTCGCCGCCCATCCGCCGCCTCCCAGAATCTCCGCCGCCGCAGCCGGATTCAGCTTTGGCGTTAAAGCCACCACCATTCCCGCTCTTCCTCCTAGGGAATCGCCTTCCACCCCGCCCGACATCATCCTATCCGATACCTTAACCATAACCCTAGCCTTCCTCTCTTTCGTCTATCCTCCCCCCTCTCTCTCTCCCGACTTCCTTCTCCGCCAAGCCAATAATCTGGAATGGGAAACTCGTAGCCGTGTGAAAATGGAAGAGATTGGTTTTAAATAGTTTCCGAAATTCCGAAACTACCCTTTATCTTTCAAAAAACCCGAAAATTTCTGATTATTAGTGGGATAATTACACATCCGACCCAACGTTGCCCTACTTATTCATTTAACTCCTTTTTTTGATATGAACTCCCAAGGATCTATTTGTTTGTAAGTTTAAATTTAATAAAATTAAAATTAAATTTAGATAAAAATATTTTTTTTATTGAAAGTTGTGAATAATGTGAAATAAAATAAATTATTATGTTGAGATATATGAGGGATGTGATATAAGTTAGTTATTATTTTAGTAATGTGTATAAGATGCGAAATAAAATTTATTTTTAATATTAAATTTTATGTGTGATGTGATATGCTAGCTTAAAATTAAATCAAGTTAATTTTAAACTTATAAATAAATGGGGCCCAAATATTAATATTTACATCATTCCATCTTTAATCAAGGATGTGAAAATATATAATTAATACATCTTTGAAAGTAATATACATAAATTTTCAGGAGCAAATTATAATAAATGAATTTTAAGTTTATTTGATAAGATAATTAAATTGTTATATGAAATAAAATTTATGATTATATTAATTGAAATTTAGAATATCATGACTTAAAAATTCACCAAAAATTTTGTGGTAGCTACCTGCACTTGGTGAATTTTAAGTTTGGTTCATAACTTTGAGGATCCCAAAATAATTTTGCAAAAAAACTTTAAATAAATATTTATATATTTTTTTTAATAAATCTTTATAGTTTATAATAGTGAAGTAATCTTAGTTGTAACGACATTTTTATGTCTCTAGAATGCAGGGAAATAAATGGCATCTTATATCACTATCAAAAGAATGCAAGAAAATAAATAGATTGTTTTATTATCAGAAAATATTCAAAAAAGAAATGCCACTGATTCAATCTCCATCGTCAAAATCGATAGGATTATTTTATTTAGTCAATTTGTATACGTGGCGTGCCATCCGTCGCAATGTGAATGCATGGCCGCATCATCGCTTGAACAAATATGGACCGTCTGATATCCATCAAAAGTTGCAGTAAATTTGACCAATTTTTTTATTTTTAACACTTCCTTCCGTCTAATCTCCATCAAGAAGTAAATTTGACCAATCTATTCATTTTTAATTTGTTATTTCTTGGTTTTGATAATATTGCCTTTTGGGACTTTTTATTTATTAAGATCAAAATTAATTTACTTAATTTAATCAAACATATTAAATCATATATAAATTTGATATTAAAAATTAATTATATTTCATAATATATTTATAATTTAAAATAAAAAATTAATTTTATTTTACATTCTATATATATATATATCAAAATAATAATAATTTGTATTATATTCTTCATATATTTCAACTTAATAACTAATTTTATTTTATATTATTTATAATTTTTAATAAAAAAATACTTTTATTTAAATTTAGTTTTAATTTTATTAAAATTAATCATTATGTGTTTAAAATTTTTCATAATTTCACTTAATTCTTTGATCTAAAAATTTTATTTTAAGTTGATCTTTTTAGTCTTTCAAACATTATCTTTCTATCCCGTCTCTTTTTCAAGAGAGCATGGAGAAAAGAGAGAGATTTCAAGAAATTTTATCAGTCTAGTTTAATTTTTTTTTATATTTAGTTGGAGGTTATTTCGGTCATGACCATTGCCAAAATATCACGGATCTTTAGCACTTGTCGGTTCTCCGAAAAGGAAATGTATTACTAAATCTTTTATTACACATAGCACCTTAGCATCATGGGTTGGGCATTGGACATGCCACATATTATTTACCAGGTAGGGCATTGGACATGAGTTGTGTCTCGCCTCACTTGGCCTCCGTCACTATGACTTGGCTCAAACTAGCCTACGCGCCATGCTCACTCCCACACTCGGTCTAAATAAAACACAATTTTCGGTCACTAGCGGCCTTCACTGTATCAAGAAGAAGATATGTGGCTTCTTAAGTGGTTAGGACGGTTGGAATTGACCAATTGACAGTTAGCTATTGAAAAATCTAATGATGCTTTCTAATAAGGTAAAGGAAAGTGCTAATGTGTTGATTGACCTTCAGCTGAATCTGCTAGGGATCGTTGACTTTGATATTGGAAGTGTGATATCAGGGGCTTGATGCTATTTTTGCTAATCATTCATCAATATTGATGCTTGGGATCCCTTGAAACAGACCAGAATAATCATCAAACACAAGCATCGAGTACGATATTTACAACATTGTATTTGATAGTAGGTGTAGTAAATATAGAAGATTTTGATTGCCACGTGTACAGCTGTGATGTGATATTGAATTCACATTAAACACATATATAGATATTTTGTAAAACAAATAAATTATTGCTCAAAAATAATATATAAATACAAAATAATTAGATAATTGACATAGTATCATAATTAAAAAATGACAATAATCGTGATAATATTGAACTCAATGCTTTGTTATAAAAGTGTTCAAGTAAAAAATTATTTGCACATTTCACCACCACTAATTTACCTTTTTTATTACTCGTCTATTTTTTCATATATTAACGATAAATTCCTACAATTTACTCGTAATGATGTTTTAAAATTTTGTTTTAAAATTTTTCACTTATATCCTTAATATTTTTTGAATTCTTTTATTTCTGCCTCTAGAATTTAAAATAGGAACAATAAGGTCCATATATTTTTTTTCTTTTTTTTTAAAGTCCATATAGTTTTAATTTAGAGCTGAATATAAAGTAGTAAAGATTTTTAAAATTTGAGTGTGTAAATATAATTTCAAGAAAATTGTAGAAACTTATTAGTAATTTATTTATTTTTTAATTATCGCGGAGGTGCGAACATATGAAGCACGAAACGCCACCAGCATAATATTATTTTGGTAATAAATAATTTTTTTTTATCAGAATAAATAATTATTTGAAATAGAGGGCATTTATTTTAATATTATATTGATGTAACGTTATATAATTTAAATATTATGATATTTAGATGTTATTTTTTAAGTAATAATTTTATATTTTTTTAAAAAATTATTTAAAAATATTATTAAATTAAATAATTATTTTTTCTAAATAATATGAAATAATATTAAGATAATATTGAACTAAATAAATTTTAAAGAATTTTTGAATGATAATTCAAATTATTATTTTTAAATTAGAGATGTGCATTAGTACTTGAAGAACGGAGAGCAGACTGAAGCTGAAGTGAATCAATGAAATTGAGTCGGGTTTAAATTTATTTAGGTCAGCTCTGGATCTTAAAATATTTAAAACTAACTATGTGATTCGGTTCTTAGGTTTAATGTATGGATCTAGTAGAATTGAATCAATCCAATTTATATAACTGATGAAATATAAAACTCCAAAATAATTTTTATCAATTAACTTTATTTAATTTTTTTATAAATTCTAATTTAAAAAGGATATATTTGAAATATTATTCTGTGATATTAGACTAATGATGTTTGATTCATGTAATTTTGGTGTTATTGATATTATCTAAAGAAAAAATAGTTTAATTTTACGACACATAAATATTTTTTTAAAAAATTATAAAATTATTATTCAAAAGATAATATTTAGATACTATAACATAACACTAAAATAATATTAAAATAAATATTCACTAAGTATTATGATTATCATAATATTATATATTTATTTTTTAAAATTTGTGAATTAATTTTTATGTTATGTTTTTGTTATATTATATTAATTTAGATTTTATTTTATTTTAATATCTCTAGCTTTACTATACATATTATTTTATTAAAAAAATTATATTGAAATATTCTTATTATAATATTTAATAGTAGATTTATGTTTCATGTTAAAAAATATTTATTGAACTTGATCTAACTTGAATTCTATCCGATCTCAATGATTCGAATTTAAAATGAGTTTATAGATGCATAAGTTAGATTTGAGTCTGTATATAGTTAAATTAATTTAACGTGAATTGAATACGTAATAAATATAAAATTAAGCTGGACCGACTCATGCACACCCTTATTTCAAACTACATGAGGGAATTGATATAGGTTTATGCTAAAAAATAAATTGGAAAAATTTTTGAATCATAAATATAACTGATTAATTAATTAATTTAAATTAAATTAAATTTAGTATAATTTAAAATTTGATTCAATTTGACCGAAATAACCCTTGATCGTCACTTACTTGCCCCTTCGCTGCATGCCCTAATTCGGCTTCGGTCGCGCCTGTCGCCCATCGCCTAGAAAAAACCTCTCTTCTCCCCGCTCCCCTTCATTCTCTGCGTTGCCGGACTCCTCTCTTTTAGGAGAAGTGTAGAGCTTCTGCTCGTGGAAATGGTGGAAAAGAACTAGGTATCGCTCTGTGATTTCCAGCAAACGCTCCGACGATGCGGACCCACGGCGGCCGCCTCGCCCTCTTCTTTGGCCGGCGACCCCTTCGCTCAATCCTCAACGCAGACTCGCCCGCTTCTGCGGCCGACGTGAGACCGCCATCTTTTGAGGGTTCTAGTTCTCTCCTCTCACTTTAGACTGTATTACTGATCTCCTCCTGTGGCTATCTGCAGCTTAGGGGATTGACCGGGAGTACCGGTGCTGGGATATGTTCCTTTTCAAGGATTGTGGCCGATTCGCATCTGTTTGCTGGTCTGCTATCACCAATTAACTTCTACCATCTCGTTTTAATTGGTTAATAGTTCACGTGGGATGTTGTTGATTGGTTCAGGAACGTCGGGGAATGGTAGCTTGCGTCGAAGTTTTTTTGAGCAGTGCTGCCAGAATAGGTCCTTCCATGGTATGTCCTGTTGTTCCGCTAATGTCACCACTAATGTTTCTCTTTTGAGAATAATTCCTTCTGAGTGATGGCTGACTTACATATTTTGTTGGATATTGTGATGTCAAGGAACACGAGCCATGTCTGCCAGAGATTATTATGATGTTCTTGGAGTGAGCAAAAATGCAACTGCTTCAGATATTAAGAAAGCATACTATGGGGTGAGTTTAAAGTGCTTATATTTGATTCTTTTAACTTAATGAAGGCTGTAAGCATGAAATTTTTTTGTTTTGTCGTAAACTGAAGATTGATGGTACATTACTAGTAGAATTTCAATATTTTGTTTGACTGTTATAGAGGCTTGTTTGATTTCTTTTTCCTTTTGAAGAGAGTCTGAACAACGCAAATTGTTATATTTCTGTAGTGTTTGTCCTAAAAATTAGCAGGCTTGAAGTGTGAAAATAACATTTCAATGGTCAGCGCCTTCACTGACATCATCTTCACCATCATGAATCTGTATGTTTTTCATGTAATCAAAATTGTATTATATCCATGTTCAGTTTCTGGTATTGGAAGGGATTTGTATTATTGTGGAATGCGTTCTTGGTGACTGTGTGGTTGTCATTTTAATATCAAAAGAGAAATTTAAATCAGCTATCTTTGATTGAACATATAATCTGCTAAATATATCTAATTTTGTTTCTTCAAGTTCAAATTAATTGTTGGATAGGACTTTGGATTTCTCGTCCACTTCAATTTAAATCTTTTGTTGATCTTCTTACCGATCTGATTGAAGCGTATCTCTATTTGTTTATGGGTTATTTGATGGGTTAATCTCAATCGTCTGCATGGTAGCTTGATCAACCTAAAGCAAAACCATTCATTTGGTCAAAGGTTAGGAACACAGCTCAGATGCTAACCAAACTATTTAATCGGGAAAGTTCAAATTTTGTTTCGGTTAGTTGGTCAAGGTCTGTCGCATCACTTTCCACTTTAACCTAAAATCGCTCGATAAACGATGAGAAACACTTACATGATCATCTCGCTGATTAACTTGAGGATATTTAATGTCTTTTATGGACCACTTTTGGTTTCTCCTACCAATTCATGGTTAATCCTAAGTGTCCTTGGGTAGTTCGTCTTATGATGACGATGACACAAAGTGCACCATCACAAGCAACATCGTAAGATTTGCCACCGTTGCTTCTCCACTTGTTCTGAATCCATAATCCATTCGTTGTTCGATTCATGAGCAATGCGAACATCACAAGCAACATCGCCAGCACTTCGAGGAGCTATTAGAGAATGCATTCAGAATTTTGAATTGAGAGATAAGAGAAACTAGAATTAAGGAAGGGGGAGAAAATAGTTGAGTTGGAAGGAGTATTTATAGAATTTAAGAAGTTTAAAAAAATTATAAAATAAAATAATAAAACAGACCTGTTGGGGCTGCATCGGTTGGTAACCTCAATAGGAAGAAACAACAACAAAAAAAATGAAAGATGCATGAGGCCCGAGGACAATGGACCGTGTAGGCACGTGTATGCGGACATGCGGCATGGCTTGAGTCCCGTGGAAGTCGCACAGCCGTGTCCGCACCTCGTGAGCTCAGGGCGTCTTATGCCTGCTTGGAGGAGGGATCGGTTCGCTGGTCTCTAACTAGTTCCACAAATTGGTTCCCAATAGAATCGGAACCGTCGGTTCTATTAGGCTAGGGTGGGTGGAACCAATTCGGTCCACCCGGATTCAATGCTGGGGCGAATCGATTCTGGTTTAGATCTAGTTCCGAGCTGATACTGGGTGGATTTACCGAACCACCGGTTCGGTGGCTAGGCCTACTTCTACATCATCTCATGAGCTAGAGCTCCTACCTTTCTGTTTTTGTTATAAAGGTGGTCATCCCTATAATTGACCACAAAATGAGTGGAGCACTTGGTCATTTTTTCTTTGCAAATTCTATGGTTTCTTTTTCATGTCAAAATGTTCAGATTCTCTATGTAGTGCTTGGTCGTATTTGGATTGTACAGGTTCTCTTGAACCACCATGAGCTGCATTGCCTTCACTTTAAACTCTGTTTTTCTGCAAAGATTCCTTGCCAATGATTTTCGCATCAACTCTCAGTTTTCTATCAAAACCAATCTCTCAGTTTAGTCAACAACCATCATCTTGAAATAAAAAAAACCATTAACATCAATGCTTCTTCTATTAGGGGCTCCTGTGAACACGCCTCTGTACCAATGCTCGTTGAAACACCTACATCTGGAACCTCTATGGATGATCAGTTATTACAACTAATCTACGATTAATCCCAAGCATTCATGAGTAATTCATTCATCGATCATTGTCACATCTTTAATCTAGAAATATCTGGTCACCGTCGACCTGTAACTAGCTCTAACTGATCATTAGACATGTGGTATTACCCAGAGCCATACAGTCTATAGGCGCATATTTTACCAGAATACCAATCATGATTAGTTGCTTTTTAATTTTTAAACTCTTTATGTAAGTAACATTTTGTTGGGTACATTTTTTTGTTTCTTGGTTTAACGAAACAAACATATGTTGTCAACAAGTTGTATATTAAGACTTTGTTTCGCATTACTGTGTTGTATGAAGAAGCGTTTTGTAATTTAGCTGTACAAAAAGTGCTGTTGTATGAAGTTTTTTTTATTTGATTAATTGGTGTTGAAAGCCACTATCAAAAGCAGAACTGTTTAATAGAAACTGCTGTGAGCATGTGTTATATAGCTAGTTGATGTTTTTGATCAAATTGGACATATATAAGGCTTTTTTTAATTATATTTATTTTGTAGGTAGATAATTATATATATTGTTGATTTTTTATTTTTGTATATTGTTTTGTATATCATAAATTCGAGTATATGTGTATTTTTAATTATATATATATATATATTTTTAAAAGTATAATAAATATTTGTATATTGTTGGGAGATTTTTATAGTGTGTGTATAATAATTAGTAGCTATATGTCATAATTTTAATTATAATTATTTTTAATTGATAATATTTATAATGTTAACTATTTTTATTTGGTTTGGTTAGGTTTCATGAAGACCAATTGCAAAGGGCATGGAAGGATGATCTGCCTAGGTTCAAAATTATTTGTGATATTGGGAGACATTAGATAAAATATGTAGGGTAGATTTATCTTAAATTATTAAAGGCTAAAGTAGATTCCTGCAATTTTTTTTTTTTTTAAGTTTTCTTCCACAATGATTTTTTAGCTTTTGGAAAGCTGGAATTTCTTCCACAGCTGTTTTACCAAATGCGCTTTTTTAGCTTTCAATTGTTTAAAATTTGCTTTTTCTTCACCAAAAAACTATGGTCATGGGATTATATATTTTATTAGTAAAATGATGTCTTTTATGCTATTCCACCGAAGCTGCAACGGAGTAGAATGTTCTAAATATTTGCTAACAGAGCTTATGGTATGCTTAAAATTATTTTTGACGCTAGCCATTAATTGTCTGTATTTTTACCAGCTTGCAAAGAAGCTCCATCCTGATACAAACAAAGATGATCCTGATGCTGAAAGGAAGTTTCAAGAAGTTCAACGTGCATATGAGGTGTTGAGCATTTTTTTAGACTAGAACCATTTTGTTTTGTACTTCTCTGATTGAATATTTGATTTTCATTATTCTAAATGTTTATGAAACAACGCATGGACTCTTTTACTTGCTTTACAGGTTCTAAAAGATGATAAAAAGAGATCACTTTATGACGAGGTACTGGTTTTTCTTTTAATTGCTTATTTCTGCTTCTTAGTTATGTTGAAGGCCATGTTTAGCGTAACATTGCTAGTTATCTTTCATAAAATAGTTTTCTTTGTCATTCCTTGCTTTATTTGTTTAAAATTAAGAGTAAGTAAATAACAAAATAACAAACAAGTTTATTAATCAATGATTTATTACATCCAGTAAAGTTCTACCATTAAGCCATCCTTCTAGTTATGCTTTTTTATTGGTGGAAGTGCCTTTTGTCAGTGATTTCCTTGCAGAATTCACTTCTAATTGCTAATAACTCCATGGCAAAGTGAAGGCCTGTTTATTGGAATGCCAGCATCTACTTTAAATTGCTAATAAAGCCAGTGCAAAGTGTAGGTCTGTTTACTGGTAATTCCTGTGTGTAGTTTAAGAAAGTTTTACTATATGCTCACAATAATTTACGAACTAGGATGTTGTCTGGAGACAATTTGTAAACATTTTGTAAGTAATGCAGCAGTTGGAATCATTATTTGACCTTAGACATAGAAAAGTGAAGGTGGATAATGTCTTGGAGATTAGTCCTTGATGTGGTTTGATCATGTATTATCTAAGTAGTGTTTTTCTTTTCTTTGTTCTAGGAGTTCTACCTTGCAATTCACCCCCCCTGTTTTCTCCTGTTTTCTTATTTTTCCTTTATGTTTACATAACCTTTTCTATGCAGTTTTAGTTTCTATAGTTCATGTTTTTTTGGGTGGTGGTGAAACTTGGCAGGTTGGTCCTGATGCATTTGAAAAAGCTGACTCTGGTGGAGGTCCTGGTGGGCCATTTGGAGCAACTGGCAGCCCATTTGATGACTTCTTTTATGCAAATGGAATGAATGATGTATGTAAAATTTTTTAACTCAAGTCTAAGAGGGCTTTTCAACTTTCTTATATTCTAGTTTCTCTATGATCATGTAAAACACACTAAGGTTTGATCTTTTTCTAATTCATATATAGCATATATGGGAGAATTACCCACATATTCTTCAATCTATGTGAATTACAATTGTTTTGTCGTGTTTGTGTGGATTTTGGGGTCTATACATACTATTTAAGAATGAGTCGAAATACTCAATTCACATAAATGAGGGGCATGTGGGTAATTTTTCCAAGGACAATTTCATTTATTCTTCTTATATCTTATCAGATTGCATTTTTAGATGTGAAACGTTTTGTGGATTTGTGGAATTTATGTATATTTTAAAATTTTGAGGTCTAAAAATGTAATTTGATAAGATTTGTGGTGTATTTATGAAATTTCCCAATTATATATTTTCTTGTTTTATAATTTTCTGATGATATTCTGCCAAGTTTTGGGACCCTTTTGGATTGGATATACTGGGTTGTCATTATTCTTTCCAAACTCTGCAGTAGCTTGACGATTGTATATCGAGAAAAATGATAAGAACTTCCCCAATTCAAGTGCTAGCCTGTTTGCTTACTATGGGATAAATCATAAAAACCTCAGGCTTGTATTTGACATATCCCCTTGTATAAAGTTCTCATTGTCAAATCTATTGCATGGAGATGGTACTTATTTCCAAAATAAGGAATGAAAATCTGATTTCCAAAAAAACTTATTCAGATATTTTCTGGTCATGATTCTGATGATGGTGTGGAATGCAAGCATCTTTTTACTGTTTTATCTCCATTCCTGATGTTTGCTAGAAAGCTCAAAAGTCAAGCAGTGACATTTATTTGTTGTCATTACATATCCATTCCTGAACTTGTTCTCTTTTGTGTGCTTTAACAGTTCTTCAAGAACATATTCAGAACCGGAGAATTTGGTGGAGAGGATGTCAAGGTCTGCTTCTAGCTATGAGAAAGTTGTGCTTGTGCTTAGCATGATAAAGTTTTCTAGATAATGAATATTAAGCTGCAAACCTAATTATCTTGGTTGTAGGTTTCTCTTGATATATCTTTCATGGAAGCAGTTCACGGATGCACCAAAACATTGACATTTCAAACTGACCTACCTTGCGAGGCCTGTGGTATGGTATCTTCCCTTTGGAGATAACCGTGTTATACGGCAAAAAACATCATCTTCTGGGTCCCTTTGGTGAAAGGGCTAAATTGTGATTACTTTTGTCGTGTTTGAGTAAATATGTTGGATGTGAAATAAGTTAGTTTTTTATTATTAAATTTGTGTGAGAAGTGAAATAAAATTGATTGTTTTGGATATGAATAAATTGGCTTTTGTGTTGGGGTTTGTGTAAAATGTGAAATAAAAAATACTTTGTTGGAAGTGAGGGATCGTAGTTAAAAAATTCAGAGCAATTTGTATGGCTGCCAAATAGTCCTTTCACTTGTTAATATTTTCTGAGTTTGTGGGAAATTATAATTATTAATACAAAGATAATATGTAGATGGAAGTGGTGTACCCCCTGGCACCAAGCCCGAAACATGTAGATCTTGCAGAGGCTCTGGGATGGTTAGATAACCTTCTTCTCTGTAGTTCTTTGTTTTTTCTCTGTTTGCTTATTGAGTTGTGATTATTCTTTCCTTTTTCTCGAGCAGATATTTATGCAGAATGGTCCCTTTAGGATGCAGTCGACCTGTTCAAAGTGTGGTGGTTCTGGAAAAATAGTTAAGGTGTCAATCTCCTCTGAAAATGCTTATGTTTAATTAGTCAAGCATGCAGTTTTATTTCTTTAATATAGTATGTTAAAAGAACTGCAGTGATTTTCTTTTCCTGTATTTCGTTTTTTTGGTAGAATCTCTGCCAATCATGCAAAGGCCACAAAGTGGTGAGGGGAGTAAAGTCCATCAAGCTCGATATCATGCCTGGTATGCTCTTTGATATCCAGTTTGGATTTACCTCAAAATTTGTAAATTTGGTTATTTATAATTTTTCAAGTGGTCTGTCATATTCAAGTATATTACATGTACTGCTCATTCAGGAGTGGATGATGATGATACAATAAAAGTCCATGGCAGCGGTGGTGCAGACCCTGAAGGAAATAAATATGGTGATCTCTTTGTAACTGTAAAGGTATTTACTGCATTTTACTTGCAAACAATGATCTGTGGAAGCATAGTTTCTTAATAGGTATTAATGCATTGTAGGTTCGACAAGATCCAGTTTTCCGGAGAGAAAAGTCTGATATCCATGTTGATGCTGTTTTAAATGTAACCCAGGTAAAAATGCTATTCAAGAAGTGTATTTATGAGTTTTTCTTTATGGGTTGAAAGAATAATTATTTCTATTTGTAAGCTTCTTCCACTAGAAGAATCAACAATTATTTTTCTTGTTACTTGATTCATTTGAGCTTATATATATATATATATGTTGATATTGAGCTTTTTTATATTGATGTTTGTGATTTGTGCATGTAAAGCTAGCCTGTCTATAATTGTTGATCATGTAGTTTATTTTTAGAAAAATGCTATGAAGCCACAATTGGGTTAATATCGATTATTCAGTGGATCAAACACTTTACTCCACTTATTATCCAATAGATTAAACCTACAAGTAATGTTTGAGCTATGCATTGGCCATATATTGGGGTTGTGAAACAGGGCTAAAAAACTAATGTGTTTTATATTTTAGGGATAACTGCTGATTTTGCATCTAATGTATACTTGCAGGCTATCTTAGGAGGTACTATTCAGGTACCGACACTTACGGGAGACGTTGTTCTCAAGGTTTGTTTTAGTTGGCCTTCCCTTTTTGTTGTTTTTGGTTAAGAAAAAGAAAGCATGACTTACCTCAAAGGGAATAGTTCAGCAGTTTTTGAATCATACATTTGGTTGTAAAGACTGACTTTATTTGTGTTTTAACTCCCAGGTGAGGCCAGGCACTCAACCAGGTCAGAAGGTTGTTTTAAAAGGAAAAGGTAAGTATCCAATATATTAATGAATTGAAATTACAGGTAATTAAGTGGATTAAGGCTTTAATAAACTTCGATATGTCCCTGAATAACTGTCTAAAGGCAAGCCTTCAAATTCAGATACTCAGTTAGTTTGGCCTTGAATAGCTCTTTAGTTGCTCTTAAATTACTTTGATCAGTTGTCCTCTTCCGTAATTTCAGTCACCTTTTGATCCCATTCCCTTGGCAAGCTACGAAGAATTTTATTCAAAAGCTCAGGATTAGTAAAAATTTTATCTTAATAGATCACATCAGTTACAATATTATGCAGCTGTTTGCATCAATCTATGAACTATAGTTTACAGATATTGATATTGGCCTTTCATCATAGAAGATTAGGCGGCCAAAGCCTTTTGTGAGCTAATAGCTGTAGTCCAGGGCTTTTTGACAAGTTCTAAAGTGGAAAGTGTTGGCTATCTGCCACAGCCTTTCCCTCCCTCCCTCTCCCCCTCCCCCTCCCTTTCCCTCCTGCCATCTTGTTCTCTCCCTCTTAAACCCCATTTATTACATCTACTCATCCTTCATAAATGACTTCCATCTATGTTTATACTTATATAAAATATAGGGTAATTGCATCAAGGCCCCTGAGATTGAGGGTGTTGCAAATTGTTTCCAACTTTTAAAAACTCTCGAGTTTGATTGTAGTGCGTTGCAATGTAGGTCCATCCCTCTTTCAGAACCTCGTCTTTTTCAGTGATTTTTTTTGATAGAAAATGTGAAATTTAGTTTTTTTAATTAATTTGAACCGTTTACAGATTAGTATATTCATCTGTCCTGTTATTCTTTAAAAATTTAATAAAAAATCAAAAATATAATCCTCCTATCTCTTGCTTTTTTCACTCTAAAAATTTAAAACAATAAAATGTAAATATTTATATTCATAAAAGTCAAAAAGTCAACAATTGGAAATAAATTTATAACATAATGCTAAAAAAATATTAACAATTATGTTTTAATTGGGACTAAATGATAGTAATTTTACAACCTCACAGACTCAAATTGTGGTTTTAAAAAAGTTAGGATCAATTTGCAACGCACTTTCAACCTCAGTGCCTGGATGCAATTTACCCTAAAAATGTAAGAATGGCATTTTTTTCATTTTACTCTTTGCTTATCACACTCAATGATTTGTCTAAGTAGCATGCTCTCCTCCCCTGCTTCCCAGCCTTCTCTTTCTCACCTTGGGCCATTTCAGAAAGTAGTCTTAAATGCTGACATTAGGGGCTATGAAATGCTTCTAGTCTCTTATAGATCCCATGGAGGGAGGGCTGATGCAAACAGTTTTGCCCACCAAATTAGAGAATTGTTCCAATGTCAAACCCGTGATCTTCCTAAGCCATAACTAGTCAACCTAACCCTTGTGCCAAGATCCATCCTTCTGACTTATACAACGAGAAATAACATGACTTTCACCCTTTTCCATTAGGGCTTAACATGCCAAAATATATTGGCTTGCCAGATTAACATGTCAATAGTACTTTAGCTGCTTTGAATTGATTTTGAGCAAGTCAGCCTCAACTCGAAATTCGAGTTGAATTAGATTCAGGACTGTTAAATTTTTTTTAATTTCAAATCAATTTTCTATCTATATTGTATTTAATTATGTCATGTTGATCTATAAAAACGTGCATTATATGTATAAAATATGTTAGACTATAATATTTAAAAACTAATTGTAGATTTTGTATATCTCTAATATCATCGCTTTGATATAAACTATTATAGTTTATATACAGAAATTTTTTAAATATATTTTAAAAAATTTGAAATATGTATATTTATACACATAGAGTTGATGACAAGCTAACTTCAAACTACAAGAAAATTGAATTGAGCAAAATACGGGCGAGTGTCGGATGAGTTTCGATTTCTGGATACAATAGTCTACTTTACCATCATAGCCATTAAAATTTCTTTTCTCCTCACAGGGTTAAAATCAAGGAATTCAGCATTCTATGGAAATCAATTTGTTCACTTCAACGTTACAATACCAACGTAAGTTGGCTGGAATAAATGTAGTTGAAAGATAAAAAGTTTTTTCCTCACTGCAATAAGAAGATGATGTAAGACGTGCTTCATTTTTTTTCTGCAGCAATCTCACGAACAGGCAGAGAATGCTGATCGAGGAGTTTGCCAAAGAGGAACAAGGAGAAGATTTCAAGGACGCTACAGCTGCCGGAGCTTCGGGATGAGTTTCATATTTCAAACCAAACTGCTGATTCATTATTACAAGTTAAACTGAATCAAACTGCTAATAAAGTCGGTACGATTCAGTTTTGTCAGTTTTTTAGATTAACTCATTACCATAAGGAGAGATTGAATGTTGTGCTAAGTGGTGGCATGAATTTAGTTTACGGGTATATAACTTTGATTTTTATTTTCTTCGATCAATATAGAACATTGATAGATAGTTCTACAGTCTTTATAAATTATCTTGGATAAATGCCTTGTACTGTAAATTTCTTTTTTTGGTGTAATATATTTCTTGTTTCTTCTCCCAGTTAATGTGCTTTTTTTGTTCATTTTATGCTTGTAGGGCTCTTTTATGTTTGTTGGGCTTTTTTTTGGAGTAATTCCACTTGAGTTCTTGAGGTTTACTCAACTTATCACGTAAATCTATAATTTTGCAAACATATCAAACAGATCCTTAAATCTTATTGTATAGATCATCATAGTCTTTAATATTTATAAAAAGCTTTTAATAAAATTCAATTAAACAGTTTTTGTTAAATATTTTGTTAAATCAAAATTTTAATTAAAAAATTATAATTTTTTTAATGTGAAATTACAATTGTATTCCTCTCACGCTTGGACCGCAGCGTGCGGCCCCGCGCGACGCTGGCGACGCTGCGGCGACTCGCGGACACCGGCGCAGTGGGCAGCCAAAGATTGAAAATATGGAAGAATAAAATTTTTAATAGCGTTTAATAAATACCATCATAGAAGAATCACAATAACCTATACAATAAATTTTGAAGACCAATTTTGCATGTTTTCAAAATTATAAACTTGAATGACAAATTGAGTAAACCTCAAAAATCTAAATGATATTATTTCTTTTTGTTCCCACAAAATTTGTAATGAATTGGCTGCGTTGAATTTGAAATAAATTTTGTTATAATAAAATAACTAAAATGGGTGGCAGATAGATGTAGTTATATTTTTGTTGTAGGAGCTACTCTTAATGAATAATTATAGAGGTGATATTATTGAAGCATCATTTTATTTTTTTTGCTTTCCTACGTGCTTCTTTCCATCTTCAGATAAAGCTAAACTTAAAGAAAGCAGATTACAAACTGTTGTAAAAATTGGATCAAATCAGACCAGATAGTCCGGTTGATCCCCGACATTAGTGAGCGTCTCATTTGGTGCAGCACGATGTTAAAATTGAAGTGCATATTAAAATTCATTATAATGGGTTAATCATCTTTATAGTATTTTACATAATGATATTTATAAATCAAAAGAACAAATGATTTTATTGTTTTGAACTTTTATTATAATTTTTAAATTTTATCAATTCAAATCACTTTAATTTGATTACTAATCTGATCACGAGCTAGTTAGTAATTTGGTTCTTCAGTATAATTTTTACAACATTTCATAGTTTGCATCGTATATAAATTTTTTTTATAATTATTTAATATTAAATTAATAATATTTTAAATTCATATAAAATTAATTTTATCTTATATTCTATGAAAAAATAGAAAACACCCGGATCGCTTTTTATTAGATCATTCCTTCGCATCATATATTACTTAAAAAGTATTCAGTCAACATTAAACTCAATTTCTTGACACAATTTAAATATAAACGTTGATTTAGGAAATCAAATGTATAAGATCACTAACATTTCTAAACGTGTGAGTTAAAAAAGATACATTTCTAAACATGTTCATGAGATTTTTTTTTAATTTTTATTGGTTTTATGTTAAAATTTTGGAAAATTTCAGAACTTTTAAAAATGATTTAAATATCACACAATGCAAAGACCAATTTATATACTTTTAATTGTTTCAATAAATTTAAAGATGGTTTTAGCTCAAGAGAGTAAATGAACCAGATTAAAACATTAAGGATGCTATGTAGATTTAAGGGTAAATATCATGAGGTTGAAGCCTTATTTCATCCGAGTTTATGAATTTGTATTTCTTTCTAATGTGTCATTAAATTTTAACACATACTTTAAAGGATCTACAAATTTGAATTCCTTTCTAATGAGTACCTAAGGTATACACTGTTTTTTCATCATAGTCCCTCACGATTAAATTTGTGAATCAGTATATTTGGGACTCACGTGAAACCGCTGTACCCCCCAGGAACCCATCAGAAAAAGAAACTCAAATTTATGAACTGTGGAGGTTCAACCTCAGGGACCCACCAGAAAAGAATTGAAATTCGCCGACTTTGACTGAACTAAAAATCCAACCTTACGGATTTGAATGATATTTACCCAATGGAAAGAACCATGCAAACTTAGTTGAAAAAATTAAAAACACAAATCAAATTATAAGATGCATGAAATATAAAAACCTACACATAATCTAAACATTTAAAGTTGGAGCTTCATACCTCCAATTCCCAAAGTCTTCATTAGGGTTAGCTTGGATAAACCCAAAGCCTAAAGAATAATGTACCGTCAGTTCAACTATATCATGAATAATAATATCAAAAAGGTACATGATAAATGCCATCGTCATTTACAATTTCTTTCAAAAAAATACATAAATAATGTCAAAAAAAAAAAAACACAGCTGAAATGGCAGACCGTTGGATGCATTGCCTCTTAATGGAGATATCTAGCTCAATACTACTTCATATGGTATTCATACAGCTCCACTAATGGCCAAAAATTGTGATTTAATCACGAATTGCAAATAGCGTTGCTGATTACTTATTTTAGGTAATGACATTAGGAGATTTGTTTGGGAACGGGAAATGTCTCTCCTTCGAGAGTTTTATAACCCCCTTGAATCCCATGATATATTTTATGTAGCTTTCATTGGAAAAATTGTGGTGTAATTTGTAGACATAGTTTGAGTTCAGGTTGATTTGACCGCATAGAGTTTAAAAAAAAAAACCTCGAAATGAGGAGAATTAATTGTCTCCATCAGAAGAAGTATTGGTATCAAAAACTGGAACTACTGCAGATGAGAGTTCAATGTGAGAGATGCGAACAGCACCAAGCAGCTGCTCTGGCAGCTCCTCGACAGTATTTGCCTGCAGTAACATGAACAGAACAAAATATGCTTTACACATTCATCAGAAGCTTCTCTTGTTCCAGAGAATTTCATTTTCTTCATTCTGATAATAAAATTGATTTTTGATGGTTGAGACTTCCTGTGTAAGACATGTTATACTATTTAAGCACCGGTTCTTTCATTATTTGTATTACTGATTTTGGAAGGTTGAGATTTCTATATAAGACGTGTTACACGGTTAAGTAGCAGGTCTTTCATTATTTGTATCACGGTAATAATTAACATTTAATGGAATAGATGCTTCATAACTGTAAATTTAGAGAGATTTAAAAATACAAGCCTATGGAGTTACTTTTGTAACTGAATCACTATTAAACATTTTTATAATAGATTAGAAGTCTAGTTTATTGACTATAACTTGTGTATTTATTTGTTATTGATTTTGTTAACATATAAATACATGCATAATCTCCCACCAAGATGTGATGGACGTTTAGACTACTGGAGGTGAAAATAAAGGTCAAATTCGAACAAGGAGGAAGGAAAAAAGACTATATCTAATTTGACAAGCTTATGATATGTCTATTTGACCCAACATTTTTTTTTCACACACAGTGACTGCCATATTTTCCCAAGCCCTTCAAGGTTTCAAATAACTGAATATTTAGCCTATTCTTTGCATAGATGATACACGTGGTGTGTTCTCAGTGATCGCCTTTTGAATAAAGTGACCACCTTTACTCAATAGTTATGACTGTCAACTACTTTTCAGCTAATGCCTAATCCAAATGGACAAAAAGACAGATAAAGCATTGAAGCTACACCAGATGGACAAAAAGACAATGATACTACACATCCTCCACAAATGACCCCAAATATTGAAATCAATTAGGATTTCACAAGTAGCACTATTGTCACATAGGCAAAATTAATTTTTTTGTCTGTCTCATTGCTACATAAAAATTCTAGTTGAATTCAAAATACAAAGCATTTCTCTTTATGAAAGTGAATAAAGTAACCTTGAACATGTAGCCACCCATTCCTGAACTCATTATGAAATATTCCCTTCTTACTATACATACAAGAGGGTTACCCCTTTCAGATTTTCACTTAAATTATACATTTCTGACTTCAGTTAAATTTTTCATGTCAACAACATTCATTCTTGTACGTCCAAACTATGGTTGAGATGGAGGAATATATGAATGATAACAATGATTAGTTTGAGAATATTCAGATGTGCAAAAAATAGAGAATAATGATCAGCGGTATCAGATAAAAGTCTATAGTTGAATGATGATAAAGAGAGAATTCAGATGAAAAAGCAGCAAAAAAGTTCAAACATGACTAGAAATTTGGTTCCAAACACATCATGCTGTTTGGTAGAGTCAATGATACCTGTATGAGAAAAGCCATGTCGACCACCAACGTGGTGACCACACCCAATACAATCCCCAGAACTCCATTAGCCACTGTTGAAGAACCAATATCCACATCTATCTGCATGAAAGTTTATCTCAATGACTCAATAGATGCCATGCCAAAGAGGTTCAAAAATAGTATTTTTGAAAAAAAATGTCAGTAACCTCCAGGTACTTGGATCTACGTATGTAGTTGCAATCTACTGCCTTGCCCAATAAGCAAGCAGCGCTTCCTACGCTCTGACGCACGATCCATGAACCCTGGTCATTTTGGTTACAAACGATTACAAATTTACATATTAGCTGACTAAATCATAAACTTTACACTAAATAATATACTCACAAATACTATAAGTTTAAAATGATGGTTAAGTGGTGTTGATAATTTTGTTTAAAATGGAATTTTCTGTTTTGTGTCATACAAATGGGATATTCATGTAAACTTTATTGATCCATGAACAGTCGGTCCCTTCCATCTTATTAAGTTAATGCAACTATAGTAGCAGCAATATCATAATCGATAAAAAATGTGTGCAAAATGAAATATTCAAACATTCTGAATGCGTATAATGTAGTTCCATATTTTGGATAGCAATTTAGTATATAAACGCACGACTTCACTACGAAAAATATGCAAATTTCACATTTTTGATTGTTGAGTGTAGCTTGATCATGATGTGAAGGAAACTAACCTTAGGAACAGCTGGAATGAGCTTGAACCTGCTGTTCCGAAATTCATCATCAGCATCGAAAAGCTGCTGTAGCAATGATCCTGCCACCAGCCGCTCTATCACAAAGTAGAAGACCAAGCTATAGTTTGTTGATCCTGGAATCTGCAAGGGTTATAATTCCTAATAATTAGGATTAATTATCACAAATGAGTATACTTATTGGATAGAGAAGTAGACAAACAACTAGAGCTACACAAGTTCATTGTAAACCAGTGGGTTATGATTATTCATTTCAATAAATTTATTTGAAAAAATTAAATTCTTTACTTTTGATAAAAAGGATATATGGCAGGTTTTAATATTATTAATGACAGAGAACAAAGACCATCTCTAACCTTCCCTCGATCTAAACTGCCATGTAGCTATTATAAATGTATGAGATGCATGGAAAAAAAGTTTTTTTCTAGGATGTATTTGTCTAAAAATGATGAAGTGAAATGAATGAATAGGAGAGAAACAAATGCATTAACTTACTTGCAGATTTATGACCAGTGAGTACTGTCCTCTCTCAGAAGCAACCTACAAAAGCATGGAGGGATCAATCATAAAAAACACACCAAAATTTACATATGGTAAATAAATTTTGAAGTAGACCTTAATTCTCCCAAATTATTTGATTATCAAAAGAAAATGAAAAATAAAATAAAGAATATGTGAAGATTAATATATATTGTCTAGAATTGATTCAAAAAAAGGGAAAACTAAAAAACCAATTCCAATTAAGCCAAAGCAAACTAATTCCAAAAGTATTTTCTATTAGTTTAAGAAATTTAAAGCAAATAATACGTAATCAACCAGAAATTACTTCATTTACCACTGGGCTTGCATCATTAGCTTTTACATGTATAGTTCAAGATTTAAGTTCTTTCCTCGGCTAAAAATGATAAGAAATCAGTTCATTTTTAAATTGAATTGGTACATATTCAAATAGAATTTTGATTTCATACTTGAGCAGCACAACCTGGCCGCCTTGCAACATGGTCCATTTTTTTTGTGTCCTTAAACCAATCAACAGCTACAAGTTCCATAAGATGCTTTCCAGCAGGAACCTGCATTTTAAAAACAAGGTTTCATAAACACATATTACTAACTAGAGAAGGAAGAAAAATTCATACCTTGCTTTTCTTGTCAAAGGCAAAATTTCTACTGCGAACTTTAAAGTTTTTCCCCTCTGATATTTTCCAGCAGTTACGGGCATTGTCATGATCATCCCGGCATAAATTTCCAGAAAAGCAAGATAAATCTATTTGACCTGAGGGTTCCACTTCCAGACCTTTATTAATTGGTGAGGAAATTGAGCATAGTTAGCTTATTGTTAGGAATATGTAAGGTGTGCGAGGGAATATTGTGAAAAACCTGTCTGCTTATTGTCAGTTTCAGGTTTGATAGAAGAAGCCTGTGAGTGGAATGAATCCCCAATAGTTCAGACAAATGAGGATATTCATATATAGTTAGCTGCCTTTTTCCTGAAAACAGATTAACCAACAAACCTCATGTTCAAACTCAGACATTTGAAAATCTTCATCATCTTCAGAGTCTTCATCCAACATAATGGAGCTTTTACTAAGGTTACGCCTGTGTGCCATTGAAGGGCTGGGTTGAAGTGCAGGTTCATGGAAATTCTGATCCTTCTTTGAAGAAACAGGACCAGAGGCAATATCATTAATGGAAGAAATCCGAGAAATTCTTGGGATATCATCAGTTTGAGAAAACCACTCACGCAACCCTGCAAAAGGGGAAGTTATTGAGATCAGCAAGTGATAAATTTTATTAAGCCATTGCAGAAAGCAAAATACTACAAGAAGAAACTTCAGATATTGCATAGCACAAGGTATGTGGAAGATGAGAATAAATGCATTTAGAACTTTGATTTTGATGCTAGCTTTAAACATTTTCTCAATAAATTATATAGATTGAAAGAAGCAAGAAAATAGAATATATAACTGGAGGTATCTGAAGATGATACTGCACTGAATTAAAATAATCGATCCTTAACAAATACCCATAGTTTCATGTGAAGAAATCTTTACCTGTATCTCAAACCAAAAAAAGCTAACGATCAAAGAATATACCATCCATATACAAAAGGATATTATCCTAGTAACTATCATTATCTACAATGTTATGAATTGCATATAACGTTGTTATTAGATACAGTGTTAGAAAATCTAGTTGTAGTAGAATGAATATTGAAAATGCAGAGTGTTCTCACAATGGAAAGAGAATATTACCAGCAACACTACTCAGCATCCGAATTAAAGAATGTTGCTGAAATGATGGAACAATGCCTACACCCCAGCCCTTCAAATCAATTTGCATAAGATGCTGTACTTGACTTCGCGACCTTCCGTTTCGAGGTTTTAGAGGTGATATGGTGAACCCACCACCTTAATCATAAAAAGGTATATTCCAGTAAAATGAAAGTTGCAGAAGGATCACTAACGATTTGCAGAAGATGAGTATTATAAATTCACAAAGTAATCAGTAGCTGTCAAATAGCACAAATTGAAAAGTACTCTCAATGTGAGCTCTCACAAATCCAGGCCTCTGACCACAGTTTGGATGTATCCTTGACCGGAATAACACGACTGAAAGATAATAGGCAATGACATCAGTTAAAAAACAAAGAAAAAAAAAACAAATTGTAAAACCACTGAATATTTACCATAAATTCCATCATCATTTCGTCTCCAATAACGCACATAGCAAAGATCACGCGGCCACACAAACCTGAAGAATCACTCTAATTAGATATTGAAAAAGAAAAGAAAAACTTTGGGTAACATGCATTTTGGTCCTTCAGTTTTGAGAATCATAGAAATTGAGTATCTTGGTTAGCAGGAATACCCAATTTGGTCCCTCAATTTTAAGAGTTGTTAGCATTTAGGTCATTCTAACAATAAGATTTGCAATTTTTGTTTAGTTAGTCCGTCAAACATCCAATTTTAATTTTTTGACTTTTTCTCTGTATTGTCTGTTACAAATGATTAATTAAAAAGGTCCTGTAATGGCTAATAGGGATAACATGACTAAAAAAAAATTAAAATGGTGGTGTTTGAACAGTAAGCTAATAGAAAACTAAAACTAAAATTGTTTCTATTTGAAGGACCTAAATAATTCAATGTTCAAAATTGAGGAACCAGATAGGGGGTTTCAAAATACTAAGGGACCAAAGTGCTGTGAGCCTCAAAATTAAAGGATCAAAGCGCATTTACTTAAAAACCAAAAACTAACAGAGCATGTTATAAAATTATACTTAGCATATTACTTCAAAGAAGGGTAAAAGAAAAAGAGCAGCAAAACTTAATGATACAATAATGGAATGCCAAAAAAGCCCTTGAAAAAAGAATATCATGATACTTATAATTTTCCCAACCCAATATTAATGCACTAGCATGTAAATGTTAGAATATAAAATTATTCCTAAGTTATAACCTACAAGCTTAAACTTTTAGGTCGGTTAGTAACCAAAAACTTAACATGAAATTAGAGCCAGAGATCACAAATTTGTTATTTATAGTATAAGTTTTTTGCTAATTTTTTAAGTACTTATGCTGAACTCCATGCAGCAAAGCAAATAAGTTTGCACACGAAGGAGCATGTTAAAATATAAAATTATTTCTAAGCTATAACTTACAAGCTAAAGCTTTTAAGTTGGTAACTAATAACTTAACAGTAAAGCTCAAGAGTAATACAACGGAAACCATTCCAGCCGTAGTTGATGATAAAGTATTGCAGTATGCCCATCAACCTCCTCGACTAAGGTGCCGTACAGAAAGCTGCAATCCCACCTACAGGACAAGGGTAAAATGGTAATTCGAAATCCAATCACAAATGGAAAGCTGAGAGGAAAGGAAGCATACTCGAAGCGGTTCTCATCCATGCACATTACACTCTCAAATATTTCTTCGCAGGTTGCCTCAACAACACCAACAGCTTTCATTGCCCTACTACAACTTCTTGGCTGCACATATGGAATTAAAATAACAAACATGTTAAAATCAATTTCCTAGTTTTCATATAAGAAAAAAGATCACTACTTACAAGGTTGTCAACCTGTGGAAGTTCTTCAAAGATTCGGAGTCCTGCAGTAAAGAATATTGAACAGCTTATACATTTCAAGTCAGGTTATGTAGATGGAATCTTCCCCACAACTTTCCAATTTAAATTGGAAAACTGAAGCGTTTTTTGGGTGTATTGGGCTTCATATGTTCTAGGAGCAGGGTGTAAATTTGATGGAGGTTACCGTTTTGGCATCTAACAAGGTGCCAATACTTTTGTGAAGAAGTGTGATCACTGTCATTCAAATTTGAAAACCCCGCCTCTAGTTGAGTCCAGTCAAATACTGAATCAGGAGGACCTGCTAATTTGACACGCACGGTCAAGCAGTGAAAGAAATGTCTTGAAAGAAATCGATGCTACATCCAATTCATCACCATTTCCTATTGTTGTCTTTCGCACCAAAGTTTGGTTCCGTTCATCTTCATCCTCTGGACTACCCCTACAAGAAATAGTAAACCATTTGAAAAAGCTTCCATAACTTGATAAATGCCGATTACAGAAACAACATGCCAGTGTTATAACAATCCCAGTGAAAATCAATAATTCTGTTAAATTTCTGGTAGAAAATGAGTGTCACGCCCTAACATCTTTTCATATAAATATTAATGGTATTATCACAATATTCACCCTCACATATAAAAACATTACAAAACACTCTTTAACACTTCTTTAGCAGAACTGTGCATATATCCAATAGATTCAGCTTGTTACACGAGGAAGAGAAACGAGAAAGTCCCAATGCCTTCATAGATATTTGCGAGCTAATCTTCTATATTTATACGAGAGCTGACTATCTTCTTTGACAAAACTGCATTTCTAACAAAAAGTCAGTTCACCTCAATATGCTACATCTTCCCATGAAAAATAGGATTATTGGCTAAATATATTACAGCTTTTATCACAATGCATTACTATAGGTTGCTCATTTGAAAAACCAAATTCTTTCTACATCACTTCACAAGAAGAATTAGCTATAGCCTATATTCGAATTCTACATTGATCCTGCAGCGACATTTTGTTTCTTTCTTCTTCAAATAACAAGGATTCCTCCAACAAAGTTGGGGTATCTAAATGTTGAACTTTTACCATCAACTGATCCGGCATAGTCAGCATAAGAATAAACCTCAACTTTAAATTTTCATTCCTTTATACCATATATCTTTCCAGAATTTTTCTAAATATATCTAAGGATTCTGAATACTACCTCTAAATGCATTTGTTTGAGATATTGCATGAACTAACTAATGATGTTAACAATAAAGGCAATATCAAGTTAATTAGCAGCCAAATATATTAGTTTACCAACAAAACATTTATAAAAAGACACTCTCCATAGGTTCTCCATCATAAGTACATGACTGAACTTTCATGGGAGTTTCAGCTAGTTTGTATCCAGGCCAGCTTCCTCTTGAAAATCAGTAAGATACTTTCTTTGTGATAAACAATACCTTTCTTAGTGTATGCAATTTTTACACCCAAAAAATACTTAGATTCGCCAAGATCTTTTGTAACAAAAATATTTCTCAAGATATTTGACTTCAAGAATTCATTTCTTATCATTTCTAGTAAGTAATATATCATCAATATAAACAGTAAGTATTATTGAGTTGGAAGGGAACATTTGTCTGACAAAGATAGAATGATCTACAATGCAACTATGGAGACCAACCTCATTAGCCACTTTAGAAATTTTATCAAATCATGCACAAAGACTTTGTTTTAGGCCATAGATAATATATCTAAGCCTGCGTATCTAGTCTCCCTCTGAGCAACATGGCTTGGAGATTGCTCCATATAAATAGCAGGGGGGAAGGATCGGATCTGCTGGCCCGAGCCCGATGGTGCTGTTGGGGCCTTAGCCGGAGCCCCTGCACCTTCCTCTGGGGACTTGCCTTTTTGGGCACCATTGGAAGTAGCCGCCATCAGCAGGAACTCCTCGAGTCTGCCCTGATCAGCTAATTTGTTAAGCAGGGCCCTCAATGCGCTACACTTGTGCAGCTTGTGCCCATAGTTCTCGTGGAACTCGCAGCAGTTATTTGGATCAACTTCAACGGCGGTGCCGGCTTGAGTCCTAAAGGGCGAACCCAGATTTGTTTTACGGCCCCCGCATACACTTCAGTAAGTGGCCGGAAGAAGAAGTGCTTCTACTCATAAGTTTGGCGTGGCTTCTTATCATTCCTGCCACGATTCTTGCTCCTACGATGCATCGTGGCCGACGGTTCGTCGCCCCGATGTTTCCACTTCTTCTGCTCATAAGTTTGGCGTGGCTTCTTATCGCCCCTACCACGATTTTTGCTCCTACGATGCATCGTGGTCGATGGTTCTTCGCCCCGATGTTTCAAGAGGAAACATCGGGAGAAGAGGCCTTAGCATCCTCCAACAGCACAAACTGGCTGGCCCTTGCAACCAACTCCGGATAACTGCGGAGTTTTGCCAGCTGTAGAGACTTAAACAGGCCCCCGCTCTTGAGACCCCTTCGATAGTTGTGCATGGCGACAGCAGGGTCAACGTCTTCTGCTTCTGATGCCGCTGTGAAAAAGCGGTTAGTGTAATCTCTCATGCTTTATTTCTCACCTTGTTTGATATTAGCAAACACTATGTCGGAGATGACCATCCTCGTCCAGCCAATAAAACGGACGATCAGTTCCCACTTCAGATAGTCATAGGAGCAGATATGGCCTATGGGCAATTTGACAAACTAGCTGAAGGCCGCCCCCTTGAAAGTGTTGGCCAGAAGATGACATTTGGTGGCCTCATCAGGGTGACGATAGCAGATAGCAGCTTCAAAACTCTGAATGTACTTACGAGGGTCAGTAGTGCCTCTGTAGGCTTCAAGCTGCAGCGGCCTGAAGTCTTCTGGAATCGGCGCTTGACGGATGGCATCGGAGAAGGGAGCATTGCTGTCAAAAAGGCCAAAGAAGGTATCAGGTCCGTATTGGAGGGCCTGCATACCAGGAAAGAAAGGGTTCTGTCCAGTTAGGAAAGGAGAGAAAGCTGGAGGAAAGAAAGAAGGCTGAGGAAGTGAACATGGAGAGAACGGTGGGAGACGATTTTGGTCCTGGTGGGCTTCCTGATGAGGGAGACGGTGCCTAAAAGGCTGGGAAGAACTAGACGACAAAGCAAAGGGAGTTTCAGCAGGGAGAGGAGCGAGAACCGCCGCAGCCGGCGGGAGAGGTTCAGGAACCGCTGCAACCGGCGGAAGGGGAGCAGGATCTACCGCAACCGACGGAATAGGTGCAGAAGCCGCCGCAACCGGTGGAAGAGGATCAGGAGCCGCAGCAACTGGCAGAGGAAGAGTAGGGGGCAGCACGGCAGCGCAAACTGGCTGGGTCTGCCTAAGAATCACGGCCTGTTGGGTTGTGAGGCTGGCAATTAGGTCGATAAGGTTGGCCAGCATCCCTTGCAATTCTGATATACGGGTGCCTCTGGAGGAAGAAATGGATCCGACGTGACGCCGGGATGTCGAAGCTGAAGCTTCATCGCCTGGCGCCTTGACGGAAGGTTCACCTACCTGTGCGCTGTAGACTGCGGAGTTGATTCTGCGTGTCCTAGCCACCATCTTCTCGATGTCTCAATGAAAGCACAAAAAAATATTGACGTGAGAAGGAATCCCAAGAGACAGCAGTACCCAGAAAGCTAAGCCTGATGATTAGAACTTAATTGAGGATCAAAAGCATCCAGAAAAACACATAAGAATTTAAAGTGGTTTAGAGATGAAATCCTCTACGTCCACCGGGATCAGCTTGGAGTTTTTCACTATATCTTGAAAAAGGGGGGCGCTAAGGCGTAGTACAGCATTGCGTATGGCGGAGATAGAAAAATAAAATAAAATAAAATAAAAACTCTTCCCTTCCTTAAATCCTCGTTCAAGGGTATTTATAGACGAACGGTAGTGGAATTCAGCCCGGGTCATCCGGAACGGGATAATGTATTCAATTGCTGAACCCACACTAGTGGTCCCACCGCTGTCGGCCACCAAAGGAGCTGGAAGTAGAGGGTGGAGACCCTGGCTTCTTGATCTTCGCAACTTCCCTAGGAATCTGTAGTGGCTGGAGCATGCGAATTTTTGATTTGTGTGACTGATGAGAACCTGCGTCATTGGAAATAGTGCGGTCGTGGTACTCTGACAGCGACAGCCACAGCTAGTAAGTATTGTCGCCGATGATGTTGGGAGGCAGTCCCGAGCATTGTGGCCAATGTTAGGGGAAGGCTGGTATAAACCGTATCCGATGTCACGAGGATGCTGTAGCTTAATCCTCGCCGACAAGGCTTGCGAGGGACTGAACCATCGGGATCGAGATTCGAGATCTGCAAAAAGAAAAACTCATTAATTGTTAATTAATTATCATAACAAAGAGTTAACATAAACCCTCAAGATGCCACATGTACGACTGAGATGTAGCGCTGGAATCACGTGTTAACAATAACATGACTAGACGAAGCTAAAGATCCACTAAAAAGCTGAGATGAAGTTGACGAAAGCATTCTTGTAGGTGTAGTTCACGGAATGAAGAATCCCGAGGGTTGTCCTGGAAAGAGAGGAGGTTGCAGAGAACTTCAGCTTCCACTTTGAGAATCACGAGTCACGAAACTTTTTTAAGGGCAGCCGCCAATGAGGGAAGAGGTTTGGTGGTAGAGTACCTATGAAGCACCGATACTTTGTGAAGCCCAACGTATTCGTATCGTATCCGTATCGAATACCGATACTCCCCGATACTCCACCGATACGTATCTGATACTCCATGTGGCGTATCAATTTTTATTTTTAATTTTTAAAAATCCGATACTCGCTCGATACTCGCCCGATACTCACTCGATACTTGCCCGATATTTGTCCGATACTTTTCGATACTTCTAATTAAAGAAAAAATGTTGAAACAGTTGATCTGGCCTACATGATAAAAAATAAAAAATATGTTATACATAAAACAAAACTAATGCATAGACTCAAATAGTAACATTGAGAGATATACTGAACTCACACAATTGGGATTGCAAAATGCTTAATGCACACTAGTGTTTCGGCAATAGAAAAAGAAATTGGTATTCGCAAGCAACTGTATTATCTAGTTTTCTATCTCAATCATACTATTTTTGCTTCTGTTAGACACCGATAATTTTTTTTTACTTTAATTAAGCTCAAATTATGAAAAAGATAGAACTTTAGTCTTTTTTATTTTATTTATTTATTTAGTTAAAAACTCAGAAAGAGAAGGGCATATATCTACTTTAACTAGATTAATATATCTGAGTTTATGTCACATTATTTATATTATTTTCAATTATATGTCGTTTGCATCGAGCTAATTAATTTAGGTCGGATTTAAATTAAAACCGAAACTAATTTTCTGATGTATATTTAAACTCTCATCTCACTTAAGTTAAAAGTAATTAAATAAATTTTAAAATATTATTTTAATTTAAGATCTTTTTAAATTCAATAGTTGTTGAAAGATATTTTTATTTTTTGTAGTTTAATTGTCTATAATATTTTTTTAGTGATATTAATAATATTTAAAATATATAATTAATTTGAAAAAAATTTAAAAAATATTTTGAAAATTATAATAACAAGATGTATAACTTATTATAATTTACCATAGATTTATATCTTAAATATAATAATATGACGTATTATACACAAATATAACAGCCGTATCCTAACGTATCCGTATCCTACTTTTTTTAAGTTTGACGTATCGTCGTATCTGTATCGTATTCGTATCGTCGTATCATACTCGTGCTTCATAGGTTGTGGCTTTACATACTCTTAAAGAGATGCCACCCCTTTTTTGATACATGGGAATTGGGAACACCATCTTTATGATCATGTCATGTTTTGGTCCATTTCATCTATGATCATTAGCAGACTTGCATTAGGTTCAATCTGACATTGGTTGTTATTGCACCCTTGAAGGCTGAATGTAATTTATTTGGTTTTTAGGAACCAAGGGATGCAGAGGGGGAACTTGAAGTCACGCATAGAGTTTACTTGGATATTGATATTGATGGGCAGCATGCAGGCATGCTTGATAACTTTAGTTTCTTATATTTAAGAATGCATTCGGGCGCGGGTTAGAATTGCCGAGCGATGGCTGACGTTCAACTCTGATTCCATGTTATTATCTCCACATAGATTAATGATACTATTACAATATTCACCCGCACATATAATGAAATTACAAAGCACTCCAAAATACTTCCAAACAAATTTCATCGCTACACCTAAATCCATCCCAACAATAGTGGGAAAAGTCTAAACAGAAAACTCCTTGTCTATTTAGGAACACAGAAGTTTTCTTGAAAGGATTTTCTTTAAACTCCAAGAAATCAAGATTTGGCAATCCAACTTTATATCTCGGAATCTTATTTTAGATAATATTATGAACATCTTATTATCGTTTGCTGCTTGCAGAGTTAGTTATATACAGCATAATATCAGTAGTGCGACTGACTTTTTGGCGTATTATGCGACGCTAAGTGACTTTTACTGAGAAATGAATATGCTCATTCCCAATGAATTTTGCAATATTTTCAAAACGGGTATTTAGTGACACTTGCACACCTGTAATTTTTTATTGTAATTCTATAGCATTGCCACTTTCCAAAAAAAAAAAAAAAAGAACTCCTTTTCTTATAGAAAAACTTAAGGCGGAAGCTTGTCCAAATTATTAGTTGATTTTGAAGTACATAAAATGTATTAGCTGGATTCAGTAGTTTGTTGCCTTGTTCCCTTAACAATAAGTTCACGATTAGGATTCTACAGCCAATGATTTTTTGAAAACAATCATGAACTGAATAGTGAAGTTGTGGAAACAATTCTGAAGCACATAATGAGATTGCAATATTCAGGAAGCAATATAAATATCCAAAGTAATTTCCTTCAAATTGTCTTAGTGAAGAATTTAATGGTAAACTCCAACTTACTGGCCTTTAGGATCAAAAATTTTCTTCTGAAGGTGAATGCCAGACTTGAATGATTCAAAGGACTTAGTTCCATGAGAAGAGAGTAATTCCTGCTGTTGTGTAAAAATAATGACAATTTTTGTTATTACTCTTTTTACAGCATGGTTTAACTAGAGGTAAGGTAGGGTTACTAAACATCTTACGCTTCTTATACCTGATCAATGACAAGCTCAATTTTTTCCTTCCATGCCAAGGCCTCTTGGATATTGAAGGCTCCCATCTGCTTCAACGGGAAAAATACTAGAACTTAAAAGTTTCATCAGATTAGAATAAAGTAAAAAATGACACGAGTCCATTAGAAAAATTTAAAACAGAGTTCAATGAATACTTTATATATGTTGTCCACTCTTTGATGTATGTTGTCGAGCATTGTGTTTTTTTGTTTGGCTTGTGTGACTTAAACAAGGGAGCCAAAGCAGCATTAAAACACTAACACAAGCAATATGTTACATGTGCCGAAGAAAAATTGAAAGTGATAAAAAGAAAATGAGAGCTATGATTCAAATCTAGCCAATTGAGGATCTACAAAGTTAAGATCTTTTACTTGGCTTCAAATTGTCTCTCCCATCATTTCCACATCAATGATAACTCTAAAAAGGTTAAATCTAATGTATTCACAAGATATTTACTAATTATTCATTAAAGGAGAACAGGAAATACTACCACCATTAATTCCTTGAAGAATACTCTTGGATATTTATGTCATTCTCGTTTCTCTAATTATTTATGTGTATAAAGGCATCACAATGTGCTTGATGTTTATTTGATCAACTTATTACATCATTTAAGCAAAATTTTAAATAAGGATTGGTCTGTTTTAAGGGCAGTGGACTGCAGAGCATCAAAAAGCAAATCGTTTCGGACATTTGCATATTAACTGTTTAGGTAACTGTAAATTTGATTGTTACACATGCAATAAAATTGGCAACAATAGAAAGACCATGATATTATGCCTACTATCCTTCCTTGTCCTTACATGATTTAGTAACCATCCAGATATAAAAAATCACAAAGTTAAACCAGAAAATTTTTTAAAAAATCCTCATTGAATATAAAAATTAACATACCGTCAACCGTTGGTGCTGTTCTTTCTTGTTATAAATGCATAAAACATATACCATCTGTCAAAGATAATTAAAAAAGCTCGTGAAATCACATAAATGGAAGCGAATAGACGTCAAATGAAGTTTAAATAAAGAACGATTACATTAGCTTGATTTTTCAAATTTACTGGATGGAAAGTTTAACATAAATATTTACATGCATGCTTGAGCGTAGAACTTTGATGTAAAATAATGAAAACTCAGAGCTTGATGGCAAAACCTAACTACAATAGCACAAAAAATGAGGAGGTAGACCTTGTTTATTTGATTTCAATTAGGCCAAGGGAAATAAAAAACTAGCTCAATGTGATGCCAAATTGGACCGTGTAATTACATGTGGAGGGCATCCTTCCTTATGAGAGGAAGACAAAGGAGTCAAAGAATGGGAAGAAAGCTTTTGAAAAAGTCATCTTTAAAAAAAGATTCTTCAAGAAGGTCATCCACAAATGACAAGGTCAAGATAAAGAGACTTGTCGAAAATGCTATTTTTCCGCAACACATGGAAGCCAAGGGACACAACTTCCATTAAAGATTGGAGTAGCCTCAAATTCTAAAAGTCTGCCTCGAGCTCAAAGCAAAGCATGGGGACTTGATCACTATCATGGCAAGCTAGCATTCATGCTTGCACAACACATGAAGGCGGCTATGCCTCCATGCACATTGCACAAAGGTGGTGTGCCCTTACTATGGTATCCATAAGGAATCATCCATCTTCTCTGTAAGGAGAAGAGAGATATGAGGCTTGAACCGAGGGGAGATGTTGTTGTCAAAAGTGATTCATGAAGAGCTTCTTGGAGATCCATCTTCAGTGACAAGTGCTGCTGTAAAATCAAGTTGAGAAAAATAGGCAAAGTTCATCCTTTTGAAGTCTTTAGAAGCTGAAGAAGACGAACAAAGAAGATACGGTATTTAGGTGAAGTATCAAAAATCATCAAGATATTCAGCTAGTTTCCTGGCTTGCACGTCAAATCTATCTTGAATATTATGAGCGTTCAAGGTACTGCATGTTAGACATTTTCGCCTATGAAGGGGATTGTCAAAATTACTTGGCTAGTTGGCTTATTCAACTTATTTGTCGAAAAACTTGTAACAACACCAGCGATATGCATTACTACATGGCTAGTTAACCAGCACAGATAGAGAAGAAGGAAATTTTCTCTCTTGAATTTGTAGCTAAAGAACAGGCCATAGAAGCACAATTGCCAAAGCCCCAGTTATTTTATATAAGATGACCTAAGTGCGAATCAAAGTCTAACAACCGGCAAAATGAAAAGAAATTAAAAAAGAATATCGTAAACTTACATGACCATGATAAGTTTTTAGTCCCCTATCTTCAACCCTGCAGTTTCCATCAATAACAAGTGTCTTGGCTGGAACCTGCGCATCTAAAACAGCTCAAACTCTGTTGCATTTCTTGATCAAACAGAAGTTTACACATTGACAATAGAGGAAGAGCAACGAAAACCTAAATCGGCAGTTTCGAAAGCATACGAGATCGCATCAAGAAACCCTAGACAGGATCACCATCATACCATGTCATCCTGCGGCTTCCTCTTGTAATAAGCTAGAACCCTCGTCCCAAGGACGAAGTACCGCATGTGGATGTACGATCGCCCAATCTTCCTTCTGCCGCACCGCACCATCCAACCCTCGTACACCACCTTCGACGTCTCCGATCCCTTCACGGCATCACATCCCTTCAAATCTCCCTTGCTCGTGATCCTCGGATCTCCCTTGCTCATACTCGAAATTCTTCAACACACCAATGCCGACCTTGACGCATCAATTGGATCGAAGCACACGATAGAGCAATAGATTATTGATCAACAAGCCCGTCGGACGGATCAGGGATTCCGATCAGCCGCCAGATGATCACGTTCAAGTCCTGGAGAGGGAGAAGAGGAAGGTGAACGAACTTGGGGTAAAATGTACTGCTATGTTTGATCGATTTGATTTTTCGCCAGAAATGGAGATCGAAAAATAGAATAATCAATTTCTGGATGAGAAAATGGAGATGAGCGTATGGCGGGAAAGAAGGCATCCTGCGGCCATGGAAGAAAAAGCCTGCCGCTTTCAACGTAATTACATTTTTACCCTCTCAGAAATTCCACCAAAAGTTATAATTTTGAGTAGGGGTTGCAATTTTTTACATTAAGCATGTTACATTTTTTTTTTTGGATCAAATATCCTTAAGACACTGAGGGCTTGTTTGGCATTTTCCTAATTTTGGAAAAAAAAATATAATAATAATATTATAAATTTATTATAAATTTTAATAATTTTATTCACAACTAATACAAATTTTAACTTAAAATCAACTTTATTTCACATCTTATACACCTCTTAATATTAAAATAATTTTTTTTCCCATCAATTCTATAAAATAAAATATTTTTTCTTTCCTTACTCAAATTTATCTTCCAACCAAACAAGCCCTCAAGTATGAGATGCCGAATAAATTTTCATTTTTTGCAGGGTGCTTGATTCAACATTATTGTAGCATTCCTAAAAATTAATTATTTAATTTAATAATATAGTATTACATAAAATTATTGGATCAAATAATTATGAAGACTCGGATTCAATTATGACCTACCAAAAATGAGTTAAACAAAAATGAGTCGAGCCTAAATAAGTATGAGTTGCAAATAAGTTAATTAAGAAGGCTCGGATTCAATTATGACCTACCAATGCATTTATCAAAATTAATATTAGTTAACATTAATTATTAAATACATGTTATACAATTTAATTACATTTTTAATGTTCTTAATTAACTATTATTGCTATATTAGTTCAAATTAAAAAAAATGAATTTATTATATTTTAATACCTCTAAAATTTATAATAAATGAGTTGGCAAGTAAGGCTATTAATTTTGCTTGAAAATCGAGGATCGCTCGAAAATTGAATCGAATTTTGAATTGAATCGAGCTCGATTCGATCTAAATTAGACGACTAACGAGCCATTTTTTAGCTCGAAAATTTTATCAATCAAATCTTGAGCTAGCATAGGATCGAGATGGCTCGAAATCGGATTGATTAAAAAAATAAAAAATATTATATTATATATTTATATATGTAACTAGATTTAGTATGTAATTTTTTCTAGTAGTCTACTAGAATACTTCATTAGACTTTCATTAGAATTTTCTCTATAATTATTTAAATCATATTTATTGTATATTTCAATTAAAAATCAAAAATTAATCGAAAGTCGAATCGATTTTGACTTGGATTGAGCTTGAATCGAGATCAGATCGAACTTTTCTCGTTCATTCTCTGGATCGAATCGAAATTGAATCGAAATCTTTCAATTCAATCTTAAATCAAGATCGAATCGGCTCAAGATTGAATTGTTAACAGCCCTATTGGTAAGTAGACTTACGTAATTTAACCTTCCAATCCAAATTGCCAACTTTTGAGAATTTTTAAAATTTAAAATAGAGAAAAAAGAGTAAAATAAAATAAGGATTCCTCTAATTTTAGAATAATGTTCTAAGAGAAATTTTTGAAAATTTATAATTATAGGTATACTGCATAAATTATCAATAATCTTCTTATATTTTACAAACCCTTTTTTTTTTTTTTGACTAACTTCTTGAGACAACTGTATAGTTTGAAATAGATTTTGAGTATAAATTAATATAACTAAGTTTATAGGTAATTAACTAGTTATTAATATTTTATGGAAATAAGATTATCTACCAGCCCCAAATTTTAGTAAATCTTGCATTAACTCTTTTTATGTTATTATTTATTGTCAACATAAAATAAATTGATATTGAATTTAAACATTAAGCATGTTAGTTACATTTTTTTTTTGGATCAAATATCCTTAAAGATAAACTTTTGCAGGGTGCTTGATTCAACGTTATAGTAGCATTCCTAAAAATTAATTATTTAATTTAATAATATAATATTACATAAAATTATTATTCTCAAATAACATTTAAATAATACCATTAAAATATCATAATTAAATAAAAAATGTTGAATTATTTTTTTTAATGTAAAGACATTAAGTCAAGTAAATAACAGCTTAAAAAATAATATAAACATTTAGCTGGACAGCACTAACATTTACATAACATACACTAAAAACACCCTAAAAAAAATTGAAATGCTTGATGTGATAGTCATATTCATATTTAAATAACACTATAAAAAAATATAATATTAACACTGCCAAAATTATAATAAAAAAATATAAAATTAGATTAATTTTCTATTATTATTATTTTTAATATATTCATAATGAGCAAAAATACAATAATCTAGAAATAGTAAATATCTAAATAATAGTAAAATCTAAATAACATGAATATATAAATAAAATAGAACCAAATGCTCTCTAAAATCGAAAAAAGAAGAGAACCTTTTGTACCTGAGACAACCACGTTCAAGGACTAATCACTGAGCACCAGGTGTGCAGGCCCTTGCGCACATGACGCCTAGTGATTGAGCCCCGAACTATTCAGGGAACCATTCAGGGGCACGAGGGTAAAGAGAGAGAGAGAGAGAGCTCTAAATACACAAGACAAAGTAGAGCACACAAAATTTATACTATTCTTGAGCAGACTCCAAATACATCAAAGAGTCTGATCTGCACACCCTATCAGCAATAATGTTAAGTGCTCAGCACTGTCAAGTTACAGTCATAGCTAAATTCTGCATAGGAATCTAATAAAATTAGTTATAACAACAAACCCACACCTTATTATATATATGTAAAAAGAGCAATAAATATACAGTTCCAAATTTCATGCATTAATTAGTAAGGAACAATAATCGAGTCAATGAGCTCCTGCAGGGGGGCAAGTTCTTTCTTGTCTATCAGTCCAAACTCCTGCAACACAAATATGCGCATGTTATCAGCAAAGCAACATTCATGTCCATATAATCCTCGATGAAGATTCAAAGCCCTGGGAATAGGCAACAAAAACTAATCACTTCTCATTAGCCGTTTGGCATTAATGATTTATTGTTGTTGTTCTTGGTCCTGAGGATCCAACATCATCAACACCGAACACACAAGCATGATGAGATCAATGAGCATGACGAGATCAGAAGGCTTCGTGCCTCGTTTGGTTCGGGAGTTAAATTTTGGACAAGAGAAAAAAATATTTTATCTTATAGATTTAATTGGAAAGAAATTTAGTTTAATATTGAGCAGTGTATAAAATGTGAAATAAAGTTTATTCTAATGTTCATATTTGTGTTAGATGTAAAATAAATTTAATTTTTATAATTAAAATTTATGTTGGGCTGAAAAAGATGCTCGTACCAAACGAGCAACATATGGTAAAATGGAAACCTTCAACCACAATCCTTTGACAAAGACCCGACATTACGACCAAGCACTCTTTTGGACATCAACAATTCCGTTTAACCTGCCAGAAGATCTTTGGCCAATAATAATTTCTTCCGGTCCCCCAAAATCACAACACAAGATCCAACCACTAAAGATGCAGTGTTCGACAATATACAAACCCCAAAAGTATAGACAATGACTACCACTAAACAGACACTAGTTACCTGCTACAATGACCAAAATATTTAATAACAATCACCAACATTCAACACGAAATCCTCTCATTCATTGAGAGAGTTGTTAAGATCCATCAAAAAATGCATTACTAATGGTAAACTCTACCAAGCTGAGGATGGGATCCTGAGCTCTTTCTCCTACTGTAAAGCTCAAGACAACATTTGTGTACAAAAACTCTCCAATAGGGTATCTTGATTGAAGCTGCCTATAACTTAGTGGCATGGTTTTTTCCGAATAGGTCTACCCAAAATCATGTTGTACTTTCTTTTCTTTACTATTATTCCATCATCTTCATACAAAGACATCTGGCTTCCATCAGATTAACTGTTCACGATTTTCAGCGACAACTTGTTGTAATGACACATGTAACTTTTACCCCAGTTATTTCATATAATCAAAAGCATAGTTCCATACATAATCAGTATTATCTGGAACACGGTCAAAATTGCCAAGCTATGAATAACCAAGCTTACACAACCCTGATTTGCGGTAAGCTAATTCATGTTTTAAATATGACAAGTAAAGAATAGGGATGAAAGGATATTGTACAAGGATTAATGAACAAGAAATTATTACTAAGAATGACTCACATATGTGAACAGAATAAAATGCTTGAAGCAGGTATTGAGATGCGCCTCTTCCTTTAGGCTCACAATCTTCTGGAAATGTGAGTGGTATATGTGTGCATAAACACGGAAAAGACGCTTAAAAATTGTCTTCACGACCTCCTTGAAGTTTGGAGGAAAGGGTGCACCTTAAAACAGGCCAAAGGAGATGTTATTTTAAAAGATTACAAGGTATTCTACCAAGTCTAAGGAATAATTATAAAGAGTTGTCCGCACATTACCAAGTTTTTGAGGGAATATGGACTCATCATCAAGTTGAGCCTCAATCCAATCCATCAGATACTCCACATATTTAGGCGCTGAGACTTCAATGGGCTTCTTTATCTGTACGCCATCTGCCCATCTGTATTCATACCTGCAATATTTTGATCATGTTAAACCACTACATTTTAGCTTGTCTATGGATAGAAATTAATCACTGCGATATTATTCTTCAGGAAATGGCACAAGTTTCACTCTTTAGTATTAACCAATTTAACAAAGCAACTCCACAGTGATAACTGATGATTTACTTTGTTTCCATAGAAAAGAAAAGTCATGTACCAAGATTATACTTCAACAGATATTGTAGCACAACAGATTTGGCTTCCAAAAATAAGCAACTCAATTTTGATTTAAATGAAAGAATTAAAAAAGGTAAATGTATCTTCTTAACAATATTAAAAGCTCCACAGCATGCAGCTGATATTTTCAGTATGCAAATAGCAAGTAATAATCCAAAGCAATCTCTTACATAATGAAATGATATTTTCCAGTAACATGGACAGAAGTGACAATCATAGAAAAGAGGATTATACCATGAACTAAATGCAAGGCAATTAATATGCATCTTGAAAACATTTACGTAACGAATATCTACAGGGAAAAACAATAAAAACAAGTGATGAGGCATACTTTGGCCCTGCAGACATGGTAGGGCAGTTATCAGGTATGCAGAATTCAGTAAGCGTGCCATATAGCAGATTAACTTGGTTGAAGAAATCCACAGCTGAAGAAAAATAAATATGACATTCAATCTTAGCTTTAGCACAATGGTAACATATGATGAGGAAATGAACTTCTACAATAGTTTGCTAAACTTTAGCCACAGTTCTTTTTTTGGGTAAAGAAATTAAGTCATATTTCAGCTACACAACAAAAAATTGCTATATTGATGCGAACTAACATGAAAGCATCAATTTCATGTCAATAATCCAACAAATAAACGTTAAGAGTTACAGAGAAAGTAAGTGGAATTGAAAGAAACTAGTTATGATTATTGCTTAAAGAAAGTTAGTCTAATAATGTAAAAATTATGAGAAAGGAGATTACTGTTTACAGCAAGCCACTCATTACCATCCTCCCCAGGGGGAAGCCTTACAGCTTCCCTCAAGTTTCCACTACCAAGAGTAGCATCAATATGTTTCCGTAGTTGTGCACCCTGCAGCAAAACTTTAAATAATAAGGCAATAGAGTTTGACAGACCATTGGGATTTCAGGTATTAGTTCATTTTCAGTATATAGGCAAGATTCTTGGATGCGAGTAATTTTATTTTTTTCAAAATAAAAAGTTTGCAGTCACATCGTATTTTTTATTGACCATGTAATATGTAAATGCTAGCTGATGCAGATGGTTCAACTTTGCATCAATTGCCATCTGAAGGGTAACTGAACCATGTCGGTAGTATAACTAGTAACTGAAAAATGAGAATGAAAAGCAATACCCTGAAACTAGAAGGTGCCTTACCTTACTGCCAGATGGTGCACTCTTTTTAGGCCGAAATGTCCTTTGGTTCCTGGCATTAGTGAATTTAACAGATGAGGACAAGCATGTGTGGTTTTGAGTGCAAAACAAGAGCAAACTTTAAGCTCAGACTTCAAAATGCTCCATGATTGAATGATCATCACCATTACCATGTCTATTTCTCCAGATATGCAGCAGTAATATGAGATCCACGTAGGATGTTAGTCAAAAGGAAAACAACTTCTAGCATTTTGCATAAGATATGACCAACAAAGATGTAATCAAGCCAAAACTTGAGATAAATTAGCCTGACAAACAGGTGATTTATCTTAAAAAGTGGTTATTCGCTCGCAGACTTTAAACTAATCAATTGATGAATATGCAGTGCAGAATTTTCATTTTTAATAATACATGTAGTTGGCACAGAATCAATCATCATATTCTTAAATCCAATACATTCTCTTAATGCACAAAATAGGTGCAACATTAAGTCCTTAGCCGCTAATTGTTAAGCTCCGTAAGTCATTCTATGTATTATTCTGTCAAGGAATTTTATAATCACGAACTTGCAAAAAACTGTTCATGAAAAAACTGTTCATGAACAGTTAGAAACCCCTAATTTAAGAGAATTCTGAAATATAAACATGTAATTATAACATGAATACTAAAACAACTATTAGCATGCACTCAATCCCAAAAATAAGAAAAACAAAGTTACAACTCAAAGGCAAAACCAACTTGAAAAATACAAAAAGTAATGCCAAAATGTAGCAAACAATTCCATGGCACTGAGCTGCCTGTGTAGTATAGATTAAGTAGATTCTTCTTCAACAAAATGAAATTTAGAATAATCACCATTTCTACTGAAAACATGATTAGCAAGGAAATTGCTGACCACATAATAGAAAACTAAGATGAAAATACAACTGAGAGAAGTGAAAAGGACGAGAAAAGGAGACCGGAGACAAAAGAGAAATCGAGATAAGTAATAGCCAATAAGGTATAAGGGCAAAAAAATAGAGATTAGACAAATAAAAAACAAAAGATAGAAAAAGAAATAAATTAGAAAAGAACAAACAAAGACAGAACATAGAGGGCTGGGAATGAGAGAGGAAAACTAGGAAAGGGGAGACTGAAAGAGAGTAGCAACAACAAATAGCACTTATTTCATTCAAATTACAAGAAATATTAATGATAGAGCTTAACATACATAAACAAAAGCATGAAAAACATTTCTATAAAGAAAACAAAGACATAAATCTATTAAAAAGTGGTTAAAAATATTATTTTATTTTTTATGTCATTAAAAGATTCTATAAAGGTAATTCTTCATATGGTATCCAAATGCAGAGGTTTGTACAATAAACACAAAGTAATTCTTCTTCGAATACAAGTACTTCAAGCTGACATACAACAGCCTAAAAATTCACTGTCAACCACAAACAAAAAAGGGAATTGTTAACTCCTTAACACAAACCTGTGAAAGGATCTGATGAATTTGAAGGAAATGTAATAGATATCAAGTTGCCTTATTACGTTCAAAGATATGTAATATGTTAATGTTATAAGCATTGATGAAGTATTCGGCAACCCATCTCCATTAAACATGTGGCAAATAATTGATACAATCCCAATTGAAGCCAAGGAAAGCTGAAAATCTTCAACTTCCTCTCATCTTCCACTATTCGGCTCCTATTGCTCAACAATACGCTATTTGTTCAGCTACTATTTTCAAAGACTCGCCGAAGCCATATCTTTGTCTTTCCCCTTTAATGATATCTCAAAGGGAAATATAGAGATCTATTTTTTAATTTGTACATCTCATTAGAGCTCATTTTATATTTCCCACAACACCACAGGTTGAGGCTTGTTTCCATTTTACCCCTTTGGAACCCTACAAGTGCACTTAAAGGCCCCGTACAAGGCTCTGTGGCATTATCCTGTTCCCAATTTTCCACATAAAGTTGTGTAGCTTCTACATTTTGACCTTTTGTTCTCACCCGCATACTTGTCCACCCAACGTTGATTGAATTGTGTCACCAGGCGGAAATTCCAAGAACATCTGTTAGTTTCCCTATCTTGAAGTAGGCCGCTACAACCAGTCAACTAAAATTAAAGCAAAATTGTTAACTATTTCTAGACTGTGGTGTAAATATATCAAGCAAATAAATGGAAGTTTTATGCATCTTGGATTAGATTGCAGACTATATGGAGCGGTGCGCGACACTCTCTAAAAGCAACAAAATTTTTTTCCACTAACGTTTTTTTTGCAATATAAGCTCAAAGCGATGGCAAGGACGACAAAACTTAATAAATGGGACATGCAGCTTCAATTATAAGAGACTAGAACCAACCAACTTGATCAACGCCATGTATCTCCACCTCAGATGCTTGGGTTTCCTTAACTCCTAGATGGATCAAAATTAACTACAATAGTTCGATACAAGGATGTAGTTGAAGCTGGGTTTGTCATAAGAGACCACATGATAGACTTCATTCGAGGCAAAGGCAGAAGGGTCCTTGCAAGAGCGGTTCCCACCACTGATGAAAAATGGATTGCACTTAAAGGAATAACAGCAATTCCAAATGATATGCTAAGGATGTGAGGGATTTGATTAGAGGGAGACTCCATGGAGGTATTCAAACTCATTCAAAGCAGGTTGCACCAAAAGGCAATTACCCGAAGATGACCGGACCTCACACGACATCCGGAGAGCCATAGAGCAGAGCATCATAACGAGACTCAGCAGTTATAAGTGCAACAAAGAGAACCAGATTCGATAAACAATAGCTTGAAGCAATCACAGTGCACGACAAAAAGAATCTGAGAGCCATCATTGGATACCAATGGAAGACAAGGAAGACCTACCAAGAAATGAAGATAGACCTTTAGATCTCATGACTTATCACATATGAATCTATTATCGAACATATCATCGATATATTACTTTCTTACTAGAACTGCAAGCTTATACATGTAACATGCAACGTAAATAGTGCAGTCAACTTTTTGATGTACCAAGCTATATTTGGTGAATTTTGCTGAGAAAGGGGTATGACCTTTCCCATAGATTTCTGGAACATCCTTAAAGGGGATGTTAATTGAGTTTTGTACTTTCATATTGTGTTTTAATTTAATGCCACAGCAATTCCATTTTTCGAAAAAATATATGAAATGGATAAAAGGACAACAAAGACAAAGAAATGAGTGGTCCATGAAAATTCACAGGGGTGAGAAATCAGCTCCTATTCAACTAATCATGGGGAAACATCATTACCTGCAAACATAATACTTGTAACAGAAGTTAAATCAGATATAGCAAACAATATTAGTATATCCTGGAATAGACACTAAAGCGATTTAAACCTGACGAAAGTACCAAGATGGAAAGATGAATCAAAACTGTAACCTAAACAATAATCTTCTTTTAACCAAACTTAAAAATCATGCTGGAAATCTGAACATGTAAATCTCCTTCTCACCAAGCTAAATCCTATAGAACAATATTTATTACAAATAGACAAACATAACCAAAACGACTGGAAATCAGAATCTAGACATCAGTTCATGAAGAGCATGGAGAGACAAATTATACAGGCATACAGCAAGCTTCAATCAGCGAGCCGAGTGCCTCATCCTCTACTAGCCAAAAAAATTAAACACAGAAAAACATAAAAAACCGAACCCTAATTTGAGATTAATTCAGTTTTCATCAGCGCAAACTTGAGAACACAAAGGTAAAGGAGCCAAACAACCTTTACGACGGAAATCAGCAAGCTTGCGACAACAACTAAAACAGATCTTGGGTGGAACGCAACCCTTTTGACTCAAACTGGAGAGCACACAGATGAAGATGATGATCGAAGGACTAACCTTCCGAGACCAAAGAGGCTCATCGCCGATTGGATCTTTCCACTTCGAGATCTCTCACTCCCTCCCTCCTCGTCACCTCCCTCGCTCGCTCTCGTTCCCGCTGTTCTCCGTACCTTTTGCTCAACCCTCGTGGAACGAATATTAATAAGAGGACCGAGACCGGGGATTCTCCCGCGAGGGCAGAGCTGAGTGGTCGCCGGTCGCCGGCCGCACGAGCTTGAATTCGATCGCTATAAATAGGGATAGCAATTTGTAACTATAGATGCCTAGAGGTTGTTAAAAATATCCTAAACTCAACAAACTCGCTTTCGATTTTTGAATGGATTCGAAATTAATTCGAAAATTTTGAATGAATCATGAGCTAAAAATTTTAGCTCGAAGTTTATTTTGAGCCAATTTTGAATTAACTTGCTCAAAATATGATTCAATTTGACTCAAAATTATATATATAGCATAAATAATATTGATATATAATATAAATATATATAAATAAAATATTATTATATATAATTTAATTAATAGTTTAGCGGTAATATAGAGGAGATTCTCAAGATTTATTTTCCCTGAGGTTTAGGAATCAAATCCTTATACTGACTACGCGACGACAGCTTTGCACGATGTCCTCATACAGTTCCGTCCAACGCACCTGCTCTCCGACTGCGCGCTCCCCAACGCCGATCGCGCGTCCCCTCAGTTCCGCCCGCGCGCGACTGCGCATCGTCTGTCAGCGCCGCCCCAGTTCGCGCCACCTGAGCGCTCCCGCATGCCCCGCCAACGTCGCCTGCGGTGGCGTCCGCCCGCGCACATGCGCGCACCCCCCCTCAGTGGTAGTACCCGAGCCTGCGCGCGCTCCTCGCACACCAGTCGCAGACGCGACGGCCCCACACGCGCCCGAGGCTATAATTTATCTATCTTGATACTATTTCAGCCCAAACACGCTCAGAATTTTTCTCATTTTTGATGTGAGATAATTCATTTCTATTCCTCTTTCACCACTATTTATTGACTTAAAAGTTTACAAGACTTGTATTTTACTTTAGTGATTTTTTTATCTTACATCACTCAGAAATCACTACTCTTCCTTTTGTACCACGAGAGTCATATTTAAAGTATATATTAAAATTGTTTACATATAACTAAATATTTATTATATATAAATTTAACTAAAAAATAATATATATATATATATATATATATATATTATATATAATAAATTTTTAAATCATAAAGCAATATTAAAAATTTAATTCAATTTAACTCAAAACTCGATTGGCAATCTATTAGATTTTAGTTGATTCAAACAAGAATTTTTTGAGTTTAAATTGAGACAAACTCGCCTTCCGAGCATCATCTTTCGTTAAAATTAAAAAAGCAGGAACTGCACAATGACTCAAATTATGTCTCACAAAATCATTTTCCAATAAATCATGAATTGGTCTATTTAACTCTTTTAGCTCTTTAAAGTTTAATCTATAATAAGGAAGATTAAGTAACTAAGATCTAGGTATAAAATCAATAGCATATTAGACATCTGTGGTAAAATTTATTAGAAAGTTCACTGGGCACAATATCAGAAAAATCACTTAAATGTAAAATAACTTCTTATTAATTATCCACACTAGTAAAATAATTTTGAAATTTATTTAAATTTTAAACATATAAAAAATTAAATAAACTATTATTATCTAATTAAAAAAAAAAATATAAAATAAAATTAGTCATTTTACTTTTCTTCGCACCTAAAATAAGTACACCGATAATCTTTTCTACGCTACGTGGATCATCATCAAAATTTATTCTAGCTTGTCTGTTAAATTTGGTGAGCAGACATGAAAAAGCCCATATCAAGTATGGTATCAGCAACTTGTTCAAAAATCACTTTATTTAATTTAAAACCATACTCACACAAACACACTCTCAGTTTCTCGAGAAATTATTGCATCCAGATGGAGCACCATCCGGATGCAAATTAGAGGCCGCCACGTGTACCTGAACCTACCTGTATTGTACACGTGGCGGCCTCTAATTGACATCCGGATAATGCTCCATCCGAATGCAATAATTTCTCCAATTTCTCAGGTCCACTGAACTCACTTTCCCTGAATCATCAACTCAACTTCGAAGTTCCAAGGAACTGATCCTTTTGGTTTGTAGAATCTACAAATAAAGTTGGGAAGTAATATAGCACCTTAGATGTATTCGTTCTAAATTTTAGGCATCACTAACTTAAAAAAAATAAAAAAAAATTATTCGATTTATATTTTAATTTGATTAAAACCTGTTTTATTTTGATTTTCCGTTCAATTAATTTAAGATAAACTAAAGTACAAATAGTGCAAATTTAAGCTAAAAATTATGCAAATTTATCAATAAAGACAAACCAAAATGTCAAAAGGAAAACTACACTCCTTGATTTCTCCAAAAAAAAAAAAAAAATTTACTTCAAGAGTTTTTTTTTTAATGCAAAATAATTCATTATAAACTTGTAAATAGGAGATGTAATTATATGTAATTGTCCTTGTGTTATAACATAATTCATAAATAATCTTGTATATGTATTAAAATGAACGTAAAAATATATTTTTGATCAACTTCTAATCGCTCGAAAATCATAAGCGGTAAGTGAGAGGCTGCGAGCTTTACCAGTGCTAACTGCAAATACGATAAACGAGCAACTGTAGGTTTTCATGGGCCCTGAAAAAACAAAAAAAAACATAAGAGATCAAGATTATGAGCTCTAATCTATGAGAAGTTTCACAGGAAAAATATAAGCACATGAGTAGCTCAAACGAAATGATCAATAAAATACTCACAAACCAATGTAACACATTTTTGTAGAGGTTAATATGAATGAGGTAATCAATGTTCAACCAGAGGAATAAAATAAAGTGTACCATCCATCAGGAGGCTCAAGGCACAACTGTCATCCAATCAGTTATCTAAGATGTCGAGATGTCCTAAATAGAAGTGACGGGGGAGCCTTTAATAACTGAGATGCCAGCCTTGGTCGCGTTCCGGACAACTTGCGAGGTCACACATAATGAACAGCCTTGCTTTACAAAAGGTTGGCAAGCAAAAAGGATTAATATCTAGTTGCTCCTTATCATACAAGCACCCAAGAGAACCCCAACCGAGCCATATGGCCGCTCGAGAGAACCTAAGGCTAGTCTCTCCAAAACGAGAATTCTATCGAAAAACAATTGAAGTGGCATTAGATTGTGCCAAAGCCAGGTGGCAAGGCCAATCTATCCAGAACTATAATTTCCTCACAAAACTCTTCTCCTGTGAGTGTCCTTTGATGAGATTAACACACTTAACAGGAATACCATTGAACTCTCAAAGCAATCAAGAGCTAAAATTGTTCTCTATAAGAAATGACCCAAGTCGTGTCATTCACGATGATAATCGAGTAGAAAAATCACATAAGAAGAGAGACAAACTAAACAACCGAGAAAGACTTCCAAAAAAAATAGTACAATCCAAAGAACTAGCACTTCTAGAGAATCATCAATAGTGGCCTTACCCAAAGCAGAAAAACATTGCACACATTGATAAATCCTTGAGTACATTGTCTACAAGTTGATGTGATCCACCCAAAGGCATAAAAAATTTTCAACGTACTTATTTTAGGCATAAAGGGAACGTACTTATTTTAGGCATAAAAGGAAATGGGTGGATTGACTAGTGAAACTATCTTTTAGTAATTGTTTAAAAGAAGATAGTATGTTTAAATTTCAAGTATTTATTATCAAAATTTAAAGAAATATGAAATTCAAGTAGTATGGAAAATAAATTCAAATTTTAATAGTTATCATTTATTAGCAGCCTATAGATTTTCCCAAGATTAATTAGGGGCAACTTGATTATAAATAAGGCTCATATCTAGGGTTGTTACCGATCCGATTTCGAGCCGAGATAATACCGGCTCGAAATCGGATTGATTACATTTCGATCGACTCGAAATCGACTCGAGCTCGATTGGGTTCGACTTCGAGCCGATTCCAATCCGATTCATTTTCGAGCCGGCTCGAAAATGAATCAAATCTCAAATTTTTTTAAGCCCATCTCAAGCCGAGTAAGCTCGACTCGATCCGACTCGAGATCGGCTCGGTTTATAATATATATTATATACATATATTATATATATGTATTATAATATAAAATATATTTTAATTCGAGCCAATTTAGAGCTGGATCGAGCCGAGCTTACCCGGCTCAAAATCGGCTCATTTAGATCGACTCGATTTTGATTCGATCTAAAATCGATTCAATTTTCGATCGATTTTCCATCTTCGATCCATATTAACACCCTTACTCATATCTCTATATAGGGTACAATTTGATGATAGAATAAACTTATCTCTAGTTTTCTCAACTTCTATTATTTCTCTCCCCTCCCTATACGCGTACTACATCATTTGGTAGAGCTACATTTTTATCCAACCGTGTCAAGATCCCGCATCACACACTAACTTCTCACATACCAACGTCAAGTTAGATCATATAATCTACGTGATCCACGAATTGTCCTATTGTCTGCCGCAAGAGAATTTCTAGCGGATAGATACAAGACACCTCTCATGAACGTCTACATGAGAATCATTTGTGGATCTGCTTACTCGCATTTGCGCTCACGCAGCAACAACTCCTCCTGACCAACATCGATGGAACATCAACACTGCCAGCTAGAATCATCAAGCACCATTCATTCTTAACGTCCAGCTCTATCTTGTCTTGTGCCAAAAACTGCTCATCCCACACTTCACACCTCAGTCGCCAACAACCACTCTTCTTGCATCTATTCTTCTCGTCGCTCATCCCAGTTGCGTTGCTAATACCACACAGTTGCCTTCAGCCGCATGATCATTAGCCTTTGCAGAGTCGCGTGACTTCCCTTTGAGCACACACAAGTATTCTACCCACATGATCTTCTCTCCACCTTCCCACACACAGTTCTACAAGTTACACTAAGTTCTTTGCGATGTCCGACACCCTTGTGTCATAGAGTTCTCAACAACCTTAGTATGGTAACTATGGTTGTGCCCTACTAGACCCAGATTGTTTTTTAAACAAAAAAACTTGTTAAATAGCTTTGCTGGCCTCATCCAGAACATCACTAACTCCATCCTTTCAAAACAAATTATATTGAAATGTGGAACAGTAGCAAGGCATTGTTTTCGTTAGTCTTCGTCATTGTCTGACACTTTCTTTCTCTCTTCCACCTTTGCCTCAGCATGATGCTGCTTATAAGATAGTAAAGATAGACGTCAATAGTTTTGAAGGAAAATTTGATCCTACAACTTTCCTTGACTGAATAAATAGCTTAAAACACTTTGATTAGTATAGGATGACTAATAGAGTGAGATTTGTTAAAATGACACTAGCTCGTCTCACTAAGAAGAATTGGCATGCTATAGAATTGAGAATAGAACTACCAGAACCTATTACACAGTAAGAGGTTATAAAAAACAAAACTTAGATTATTGCGAAGCATGAAGGTTATAAAAAAAAATCTCTTGATTGATTTTATGATCAACTCATTAGTAGAAGGTTATAAAAAAAAAAAACTCCCCGTAAATTATGAAGATTAATTGTATGATCAACCTCTTCCTAGACTTCTATTGTTACTCAATATATAAAGATGTTTGATGAACTTGTGGTGCAACAAGACATCCAACAAGATCCTCACTATACTTAGAAGATTTATTTCAGGTCTAATATATGACATTACGTGTGTTGAATTGTATATGCCTAGATCTTTTGATGATGCCTATTAAATGGCTAGACAAATTAAAGTACCTTAAAAGTTACCTTTAGCACGGTTCACTTCCAAACCGGCAATCTAATATTTATAAGACAACTAAATCCACTTTTCAACCTATCAAAAACACCTCATCTACACCTGTAAAAAATCAGAATATTCCACAATTTGCTTGACTGTTGGATCCACTTTTGTAGGCTCTAGTGAGAAATAAAACATATGTTACATGAAAAATGTATTAGAAAAACCTTTTATTTTTTCTTTGTTTTCATTTTACTATTACGCTTTACTTTCTACTACAATGATCCTTGTAAGAGAGGATACATCTATATGTGTAATTAATTGAGCCATGTAGGTGACGATGCATGAATTCTCATGGACCTATTGTGGATGACAAGATGAGAGACATGTTTTGGACAACTCAAATCAAACCATCCCATCTTGAATCGAACTACCCATCCTAGAGCCATCATTTTGGAGTTGCACTAATCAAACAATCCTATCCTGCAACTTTGTTTTAAAATTAACTGATCGGAATGAAACAACCTTTCAATGCATCAACCTAACAAGCCTTTCCGAAGATTTTAGCAAAGGACAACCTAATTTTGCTACGCTAATGATTAGCGATGTGGAGTTTGCTATTTAAGAGATGAAAGTGGAGACTTTTAACACTCAATGAGTGGCGACTTTCTACCAAGGTTGCTTGGAGAAGACGCCTTGAGAGGAGGGAATCCAATCAGGCACACCAAGGCAAAAGGGATCCAAGATGGCATTTCCCACAAGTTTGAGGTTCAATCGACGGCATTGGTAGACAGCGTTTCAGACTCTTTCTCCCTCTTTTCATTCTTCATTTAGCATGCCTTCTTTTTCCCTAGTTTTCTCTTTGATTTGGCTTTATATTCCCTTTCTTTTAGACATCTAATCTTGCAACAAGAATATAATCTTGTCACGTCTATACCATTTCATGTTCTCACTGTTTTCATCATATTTCTCCATTTGTTATTAGTGAACTCATTCTCTAATTACTGTTCAATCAGCAATCTTGCTGATATCTCATCAGTTCCGGCACTTAAAATCTTGTGGAAGCTCCAACGTGCTAGTTCTACTCTTGTGCTTGATGATATTGCTATGAATGCAGCGCCAAGTTGCTGCATTATCATAGTTATTGCTGTCAAAACATTGATCTTATGTCAATCGCATTCAAATTCAATAAATAGGTATTCCCTCTTGTAGGCGTCTCATAACACCTCATGCATTAGTCATATGGTTTAGGGTTAGAATGGTTCAAGTTCTAGTCGCTCAAAATCAACCCATTGCCGGACCTATCGCAGAAGTTAGAGATCATTTTTAGTTGACGCAGACACCACAAACCCGTGCGCAAAAACAATCTTAAAACAAGCAATGAAGTCCATCCAATGGCAGTCAAATGAAGCAAATAGGCAATAATTGGCAATCAAATGAAACAAAAGCATCACTTACAAGGGCCTTCTGCTCCCAATCAACTTGTTTTATCCAGTTTTTGTAACTGAGCTTTTTCTGCTTCAAGTTTTTCTAGTATGCACAACAAGATGTGAGAATAAACAATAAACATCAAACTGACAACTCTGTTATTCTACAATATAGCAGTCCGGAAACACATACTTTCTTCAAATGTTTTTGCAGACTCGATGCTTTTGCGGAAGTATATATTGCCAATTTTCTGATATACAACCTGCGATCATAAAATCATAGCTGCAAAATTATATCAAATTCAACCAAAATCTTAAAAAGCGCATGTAGAGGAAAAACAGAATTCCGAATTAAGAAGACAATAAAATATCACTAATATAGCCTAAAATTAAGCAAATTTATACGTGGTTTTCTAACAGTTACACAAAATTTATTAGTTTAACAAGAGATACGTCAGCTATTGGCTCATTATGGTATTAAGCGACACATTCTAAAGTTTGAAGTATGTGTTGAAAAAATCCTCCACACTCTTTTGCCGAAAAGAGGACTTTGTGAGCTTTAATGTGTATTTTCATAGCCAATACCAAGCCTAGAGAAAGGAGCAAGATTGTGATAGATTGACTACCATCATAAAATTTGTGACTTCATATGAAGGATTTTCTCCAAAATAAATTATTTTACAGAATATTTTAATACAATACTTAAAAAAATAAAATATTCCTTATATTACATATATACATATACTTTTTTTTAAAATTTACCTTTAAATGAGCATTATCAATACATACATATATATATATATATATATGTATGTATTGATAATGCTCATTTAAAGGTAAATTTTAAAAAAAAGGCATTAAAGATGACAAACTTAAAAATAAGTAAAACAATTAAGAAGGTGTTTAGTGCAATGTTATCTTGATATTATGTTATGTTATTTAAAGAGAATAATTATTTAGTTTGGTGACATCTGTAGATAACTTTGCAAAAATTATAAAATTGACACTTAAAAAAAGATATCTAGATGTCAAGAAATCTAAGTAACATGACATACTATCAACATAACATTGAACCAAACACCCTCCTAAATACGTAGTTTGCAATTATAAAAACTTAAATACTAACTGCTTATTAGTAATGCCGGACAAACAAATAAACTCTAGTAATGATCATTTTAAGTACCTTAATTCTATTAAGAAGATCAATTACAGACATGTCAACTCTAAATAAGTAGTAAAAGAACAATGAAAAATTAAAAGAAAACCATGTTATAAAGCAAGAATTACAACGATTTTGTTATATAAATATAAATGTTAGACGGCAAGACGAAAAAATAAAAGAGTGAAAGATAATCTATAAAAGTATAGGAGCAGCATACAATTCAAAATAAAATAGGCTCAGAGGAGGTGTATAAAAAACCTAGCACAACAACAAAAAATTGGTTCAATGAATAAGGAAAAAGCTACAGATCAACAGTGATTATACATATGTATGACTTGATGCAAAGAGAAATATCAATACTACAGGTGACAGAACTGGTGAAAATCTCAAGAAATGGCATTGACATATCAAATCCGTCCCAATCATAGATCAGAAATCTCTCATCATAACAAAAACCAAGACAAAGAACATCCTTAGAGATCCAATGGCTTACGCTTGAGGCTGAGAGGCTGTTTAACTCCCCAATCGCGATTTCGTGATTCCTTATCTGCACAAACGGTGAACATTTTTGAGAGAGAAAGCAAACTGCAATGCTCTGTTTTGATTGAACAAGAAGCACATGAGAATGGAGAAGAGAAGGGATTCTAGGGCATTTTGTATCGACTTAAAGTAGCAAATTGGCTGCATACATAAGGATGGTTAGGAGAAGTTAGATGGGGGAGACGAAATTACCTCTTTGAGAACTTCATGCTTATGGTTTTCTTTGCGCAACATAGAAGAGGAAGAAGATGCAGAAGCCATCGCCCTCTTTAGCCCGATGCCTTACTGACGTCTTACTGAGTCAGAGTCTCTCTTGACTCATTGAGCTAAATAGTAAATACATCATTTATTTTATAATGTAAAACATAAAATTATTTTAATATGAAAATTTATGTAGTATATATTAAATAAAATTGCCATCATACTAAACATTTTATAATATTATAATTTTATTCAAATTTATTTAAATTTATATATATCTATTACAGTAAATATTTAAAAACTCAAAATCCAATTAAATTAAAAGTCTCTATTTTGCATTACTTTAGCTTCTTAAAAATACTATATTTTATAATTACATAAAAGCTATTATTTTATAAGTTATTTTTGTATCTGATAAATTACTGTAAAACGATGGTATTAAAAGTACTATTATTTAGTGAAAATTATTACGTTGTATAACTAAATTAAATTTTTAACCAAATTAGACATATAAGGAAATTTTAATTTTATTTACATTGATGTTAGATAATAATTATATATATTCTAATATTTTTTATTTATGATTATTAATTAAAATATGTATATATAATTATAAATTTTAAATTAATATAAATACTATAATAATGTAGAATAAATTGTGACAAATATAGAACTATTTTAAAATTATTTACAGTAATTAATTATAATATATATTTAAAATTAATTTAAAACATGATTAATATATACATATATATATTATTTTACATAATTAAATATAATTTATAATTAATATATAATTATTTTAATATTAATTTAATATAATAATTTATTATACTTAAATTTATAATTTATATACAGAAATTATAAAAAATATAAAATAATTAGTAATTATAAACATTAGATAAATTAATTGAAGGCAATTTTATATTTAAATTTGTGAAAGTTAAAGCAGTTTTTTAAAAGACTTTTTTGTTAATTTTTTATTATTATTGTTTTTCAACTTTTCAAAAACTGAAACTATTTCAAAAGTTATTTTATCAAATAAAATTAATTAATTTTCAACTGTATAAAAAGTATTATTTATCTGAAAGTTGTCCCAAGCGTAACATAGTATAATTAAAAATTATTTTAATAGCACTGAAAATAATGTAATTTTAGATTTTGATGTGAAATATATAATTTTTGAAGAATTTAAATAAAATGTATAATTTAGCAGAATTTAGTGGTGTCTTTATAAATCTCCTAAAAAAATAAGTCTAGTGATGTCGGATCAGATTAAGTCAGTATCTAACCCGTTACAAGTCTTTGTTATTTTGAATACATCGAGGGCCACATGTTCTATGCTATAGTATAACACTAGCATTTCGAGGCCCATGGAGCCACGGCTGCATGTGATCTAAGATTGAAGACAAAATCAAAACGTCGAGGTAGATAATGAACATGGGTCTCAAGCTAAGAAGCACGGACACTTCTAAGAAGTAGCCGTGGCGGTGTCGGACACGTGTCGGACACGGACACGCCGCGGACACGTGTCCAATTTTTTTAATTTAAAAAAAAATTAAAACACGGCTGGACACTTCTAGGACACTTCTGGACACTTTTAGGACACTTGCAAGACACTTGGACACGGCTCAATTATTAATTAATTAAATTTTAATAAAAAATAAAATTATTTTTTACAAAAAAACCGGTTCAAATGCTTTGCCCTAGGTTTTCCGCGTGCGCCTCTCTCCTTCGACTCCTCACACTATCGCTCTCTGCACGGACACTCCAGCTCTCGCCGTTGCTCGCCGTCGCCGTCGCCATCGCCGTCACCGTCGCCGTCGCCGTCGCCTCGCCCGTCGCGGTCTGCATTTCCTTCTTCTCCTTCTCCTTGTTCTTCTCTGGTTTTCTTCTTCTGCCTCTTCTTCTTCCTTCTTCCTTCTTCTTCCGTCTTCTTCCGTCTTCTTCTTCTTTCGTCTTCTTCTTCTTCTTCTTCTTCCTCTTCTTCTTCTGCCTCTTCTTCTTCCCTCTGCCTCTTCTTCTTCTTCTACCTCTTCTTCTTCCTTCGTCTTCTTTCGTCTTCTTCTGCCTCTTCTTCTTCCGTCTTCGTCTTCTTCTGCCTCTTCTTCTTCTGTCTTCTTTCTTCTTCTGTCTTCTTTCTTCTTCTGCCTCTTCTTCTTCCTTCGTCTTCTTCTCCCGTCTTCGTCTTCTTCTTTCGCCTTCTTCTTCTGCCTCTTCTTCTTCTTCTTCTTCTTCTGTCTTCGTCTTCTTCTTCCGTTTTCTTCTTCTTCTTCCGTCTTCTTCTTCTGCCTTTTCTTCTTCTTCCGTCTTCGTCTTCTTCTTCCGTCTTCCATCTTCCATCTTCTTCCGTCTTCCGTCTTCCCTCTTCTTCTTCCTTCGTCTTCTTCTCCCGTCTTCGTCTTCTTCTCCCGTCTTCGTCTTCTTCTTTCGCCTTCTTCTTCTGCCTCTTCTTCTTCTTCTTCTTCTTCTTCTTCTTCTTCTGTCTTCTTCTTCCGTTTTCTTCTTCTTCTTCCGTCTTCTTCTTCTGCCTTTTCTTCTTCTTCCGTCTTCGTCTTCTTCTTCCGTCTTCCATCTTCTTCTTCCGTCTTCCGTCTTCTTCTTCCGTCTTCCGTCTTCTTCTTTCGTCTTCTTCATTTGCCTTTTCCGTCTTCTTCTTCTGCCTCTTCTTCTTCTGCTTCTTCCGTCTTCTTCTTCTCCTCCTCTTCTTTTTTGTTTTTTGTTTTTATTCTTGTTCTCTGTTTTTTTTTCCTTTATTCACTGTTTTTGTCTCGTCCTTCTTCTCCTTCACCTTCTTCACTTTCTTCTTCTCTTCTATGTTTTTAAATTTTTTTGTCATACCATTATTAATTTAATATATAACTAATTTCTATGAACTTATAGTTATTTTTTTTGTTAATCTATACATAGATGAATACAAAAACAACATCACAAGAGTCACAATCTTCTTTTGATGACACCACCCCATTATGAAAATATGTTATCAAAATGGATAAAGTTGGAGACAAGGGTGGAGGGAATGTCACATTTCAATGTACTTTCTGCAACACGCAATTTAAAGGAACTTATTATCGGGTCAAAGCACATTTACTTAAATTATCTGGACATGA
>JAEMOT010001874.1:581-16150 GCA_019297695.1 Apostasia ramifera | reverse complement strand
TGTCCCTTGATGAACCTGAGCCTGAGACGGTTCTTTTCAATGATGGAAATGATGCTGAAAATCAAGAGGCAAGCACTAGTGGTTTTTGATCTCATAGTACATAGGAGTACAAGTAAGTTGATATCAACTTTCATGAATACTTATTGCTTACAACTTACATGTATTTTCTTAAAAATGTAATACTTATTACTTTTGATGTTAATTGCTAGGTCTTTCATATTATTTGGTGAAGTAGTCCGCTGCATAAATATCTAATTATATAGCTACATTTTGGCATAGGTATGTCGAAACTCTTCTAAATGAATGTTATAATTTTTATATTTGATTAGTCCTGTTAAATGCATTTAACTTTTTTATAATTTTGCTATCACATATATTTGATCAATTTATAGTTTCTTTTATTTTTATTAAAATTCTAGAAAATAAATAATTTTATTTATTTTACGTGTCCTAGAAGTGTCGTGTCTTATTTTTTTAAAAATTGACGTATCCCCGTGTCCGTGTCGTATCGTGTCCCGTGTCCGTGTCCTGTCCGTGCTTCTTAGGTCTCAAGGTATTTACAAGAATTTTCGATTTCAATCGATTAGGTCAATGGATCGGGGGCTTCGTTGTGTTTCATTCTAATTTTACGCCGCTCTTTTGGTTTTTTTATGAATCATAACATTAATTGAATCGGTTCTATGATTATTCGGAATTAGCTTATTGAGCATCTTTTAATTCATTAGTAGTTTGAGGTGGGTGCTTTGATGCTGAGCTTGAGATACCATGCCTTCAATTTCCCTTTTGTGACCAAAAAAATTAGTTTTTGTGGGGGAATTAGAGGCATTCACAAGTCAAATTTCTATCGTCAATTGCAAGTAATGAATGAAGAGCTTGTGTTTGTATCTCGTATAAAGATCGAACTCTATGTCTCAATCTTTCATAAGTAGATGAAGTGATAATGAACAAAATGGGTTCGATTGTTATTTTTTATTATGGTACATAATTCATGATTGTTCTAAACAAAAGATGAAACTCATACAAATAGCTGTAATAAACAAGCGGCCAGAATTGTGCAGGAATCCCCCTAGAATTGGGTGATTTGATGAAGATTCCATCAACAATGGGTACATTATTATATGAAAATTGGACAAAAAGAGAGGAGAACTAATACAGATTATCAAGTTATAGTAGTGACATAATTTGAAAGTTTGGGTTAATGAGATAAAGATCATGTGGTGTGTTCAAAACCAAATTTAATCGCCTTTGTTCTGATAAGAACATTATATTATCCCTTTATTTCAGCATATTTTTAGGGGACATTTGGTTCGATGTTATCTTGATGTTATGTTATATTATTTAAAGAAAAAATATTTGTTTGATTTGATAATATGTGTAGATAACATGACATTGAAACAAACGCCCCCTTAATTGTTTTCGTTGTCATTGTTGTTGCTTTCTACTTTAATTCGAACTGCAGATGGTGAGGATAAAATATGAAAAAAGAGAGTGCTTGATGATAGCATAGAACATTATACTGGGAAAGGTAATGCCAAAAAGTAGCAAAAACTTCCATGGCACCTAGCTGCCTGTGCCGTATATATCAGGTAGATTCCTCTTCAGCAAAATAAAATTTAAAATTAATTGCTATTTCTACCCAAAACATGATTAGTAAAGCATTGCTGGCTACATAATAGAAAACTAAGATGAAAAAAAACCGAAAGAAGTGAAAAGGATAAGAAGAGGAGACCAGAGACAAGAGAAATTGAGATAAGTAATAGCTAACAAGGTATAAGGGAATAAAAAAAGGGATTAAACAAAAGGAAAAGGAAGGATAGAAAAAGAAATAAATTAGAAAAGAACAAACAAAGACAAAATGGAGAGGACTGGGAACGAGAGAGGAAAACTAGGAAAGGGGTGACAGAAAGAGAGTAGCGACAACAAATAATACTTATTTCATTCAAATTACAGTTATAACTACCAGTGTACTGAACATTACGGTTAATAATCTGAGCTATCATAGGAGCGATCAGAACCCATCAGCTTGATCAAGGCTATGTATCTCTACCTCAGATGCTAAGATTCCCCCAACTCCTGGATAGATCAAAATTAACTATAATGATTTAACACAAGGATGTAGCTGAAGCTGGGTTTGTCATAAGAGACCACATGATAGACTTCATCCGAGGCAGAGGCGAAAGGATCCATACAAGTGTGGTTCCCACCGCTGATGAAAAATGAGCCACACTTAAAGGAATGACAGCTATTCCAAATGATATGCTGAGAACATGAGAGATTTGGTTAGAGGGAGACTCCATGGAAGTACTCAAACTCATTCGGAGCAGGATGCACTAAAAGGGAGCAGCCTGAAGATGATCGTACCTCACACAACATCAGGAGAGCTATAGAGTAAAGCATCATCACGAGACTCAGTAGTTATAACTGCAGCAAAGAGGACTAGATTCGATAAACAATAGCTTAAAGCAATGACAGCGCACGATAAAAAAAAGTGCTAGAGCCATCATTGGATATCAATGGAAGACAAAGAAGACCTACCAAGAAGCGGAGGCAGACCTTCAGATCTCATGACTTATCACATGTGAATCTTATTATCGAACATATCGTCAATATATTACTTTCTGTCCAGAACTACAAGCTTATACATGTAACATGCAATGTAAATAGTGCAACCAACTTTGTGACCCACTAAGCACCATTAGGTGAATTTTGCCGAGAAAGGGGTATGACCCTTTCCATAGATTTCTGCAACATCTTTAAAGGAGATGTTAATTGATTTTTTTTACTTTTGTGTTGTATTTTAGTTTAATGCTAAGGCAATGCCATCTTCCAAAAAACTATATGAAACAGATAAAAGAACAACAAAGATGAAGAAATGAGTGGTCCTTGAAGATTCACAGGGGTGAGAAATCAGTTCCTACTCAAATAATGATGGGGAAATATCATTACCTGTCAACATAATACTTGTACCAGAAGTTAAATCAGATATAGCAAACAATACTAGAATATCCTGGAATAGACACTAAAGCGATTTAAACCTGATGGAAGTACCAAGATGGAAAGATGAATCAAAACTGTAACATAAACAATAATCTTCCTTTCACCAAACTTAAAAATCAAGCTGGAAATCTGAACATGTAAATCTCCTTCTCACCAAGCTAAATCCTATAGAACAATATTTATTACAAATAGACAAACATAACCAAAACGACTGAAAATCAGGATCTAGACATCAGTTTATGAAGAGCATGGAGAGACAAATTAGACAGGCATACAGCAGCCTTCAATCAGCGAGCCGAGTGCCTCATCCTCTACTAGCCAAAGATATTAAACAGAAAAACATGAAAAACCGAACCCTAATTTGAGATTAATTCAGCTGTCATCAGCGCAAACTTGAGAACACAAAGGTAAAGGAGCCAAACAACCTTTACGACGGAAATCAGCAAGATTGCGACAACAACTAAAACAGATCTTGGGTGGAACGCAACCCTTTTGACGCAAACTGGAGCGCACATAGATGAAGATGATGATCGAAGGACTTACCTTCCGAGACCAAAGAGGCTCATCGCCGATCGGATCCTTCCCGCAGTTCTCCGTTCCTTTTGCTCAACCCTCGAGGACCTAGACCGGGCATTCTCCCGCGAGGGCAGAGCCGATGGGTCGCCGGTCGCCGGCCGCGCGAGCTTGAATTCGATCGCTGTAAATGGGGATAGCAATTCGCACATGTCAGTCAAAATTTTTAATTTAGAAAAATTACATGTAAAATCTAATTATTTTAGATATTTGAGACTAAAATTTTTAACATTCCAGCCATAAAAATTATATAAAAATAGCAAATTATACATTATTTATCTCAATTTATATCACAAAATTTAGGACATATATAAAAATTAATGTTTATTTGCCTTAGGAATGAAAAGATTTAGTTAAATTTTTTAGTTATTTTTAAAAAATATATATGATATAAAATAAAGTGAGCTAATTAAATTAAAATTACGAGGGACGTAAAATAAAGTTGATTGATTCATTGGAAATTATATTAAATACGAGATAAAATAATTATTTAATATTAAAATTTATGTATAATGAGGTATAAAGTAATTTTTAAATTTTTTTTAAATAAATTTAAAATTTTTGTCATGTCAAAAATTAGTCATGTTTTTTGGCTTACTGCCAAACTGGGCCTAAAGTTCTGCATTTGACCAATTTTAAATCTATTCATATTATCAATATTTGCCATGTGATGGAGATAAGAGTTCTGTTAAAAGAGATAGGATGGTGTTTTAAATTCGTACCACTAAAATTTAATTATTTTATATATTTCACATTCAAATATTTAATATTATATATTAGCCATAAAAAAATATAAAATTATAAAATATGTTACATACATGATACCTATCATTTTGTGATATGAGTTATAATTTTAATATGATTTTTGTGGCTATCACATAGTAATAATAATTTCGGTGTCAAATATATAAAATAATTATATTTTAGTAGCGTGCATGTAATTTTTCTTTTAATATATCATTGACTTGACCAGACTATCAGTTTAATAATTGCTTCAAGGAAAAGATTGAGGCTTCGTGATAATTTCTTTTATAAAAGAGAAATTTGTATAAACGTACTCGAGTAGTTGTGATTAAATCTTTGTTGGTGTTTTTGTTGTAATGATCTCCGAGTAATGTAACTCATGTTGTTATACTATTGTTATATAACCTCTTATCGTGTAACTTTTGCCTGTTTGTTTAGCAGATTAAAATTAATCTTATTTAATTTTAAATAGGTATATCACATCACATAGTTAATTTATTTTACATTCTACACACATATTAAATTAATAAATAACTTATATTACATCTCTCACATACTTTAATATAATATCTAACTTTATTTCACATTATTTATAACTTTTAATAAAAAAATATTTTTATTCAAATTTAGTTTTTATCTTGTTAAAAATTAAAGTTTGTAAATAAACAGAGATCGTTGCTAAGGTGAATCTGTTGCAGGAGGCTGTTGTTTTTTCTTAAATGGGTTGACGCCTTCTGATCTCAAGACGATCTGATCTTGGCTTAAGATTGTTGACGTGGAAAGTAGGGGGTCCCAAAAGAGAGAGAGTCAGAGAGAGTCCTGAGAGACAGCGGTACACAGAGAGTTAAGCCTAATGATTAAGACTTAAATGAGAATAATATGCATCCAGAACAGCACACAGAGATTTAAAGTAGTTCAGAGAGGAAATTCCTTACGTCTACCGAGCGATCAGCTAGAGATGATTTTACTAGAAAAAGAAAAAAGATGGTCAAAAAGACCAGTACAATGAGCGAAAAGAAAAGAAAAAGAAAGCTTTTTTATCTCAAGCTCTCAATACAAGAGTGATAGAAAAAAGATCCTGCGATTCCAATCTCCAACCCCCTTTTCCCGTTGCTCGCCAGCAGATATCTATAGGCAGGAGATAGTGGAGCTCAGTCCGGATTTTTCAGAAGAGGATGAAATATTCAATTGCTGAGTCCACACTGATGGTCTCACTGCTGTCAACCACCAGAGGAGCCGAAAGTAGTGGAAGGAAAGCTTGGCTTCTTGATCTTTGCAATTCTTCTAGGGGTCTGTGATGGCTGAAGCATGCGGGCCCTTGGTTTGCTTGACTGGAAGAAGCATGCTGCATTGGAGACGATGCAGTCATGGCACGTCGATAGCGAGAGGTGCAGCTGGGAAACATTGTCATCGATATTGCTGGGAGATAATTTTGAATCATCGTGGACGATATTTGAGGAATCCTGAATCGTCAGGATCGAGGTTTGGTCGAACCCTCATGGCTGAGGTTTGAGACCTGCAAGAATAATAANTGCAAGAATAATAATAATAATAATAATAATAATAATAATAATAATAATAATAATAATAATAATAATAATAATAAGGGATTAGTGCTCCCACGGCGCCACGTGTACGGCAGAGATGCAGCGCTGGAACCACGTGTTAACAAAGATTGATTTAAAAGTCTTCGATTCGATCTAAAGAATGAACGAGCAGTGTTTGATCCAATCTTGATTTGCACTGAACCTGGCTTAATTGTTATCGATTTAAGCTCGATCTGATCTTGTATAAATATATTTGTTCATTTAATCAACTTAAACTATAGCTATTCGTTCTGATCTATTATTTCAAGATAAAAACAAAAATTAATTTACAATAATAATTTGAATGACTAAGAGAAAATTCTATTAAAGCTTTCTACTAAACTACTGAAAAAAAATTACAATCCTCTTGCGTAGTGTGTTAACAGGTCACATTATCTCATCTGAGGATGTAGTCCAAATTAAAGTCCAGAAAAGCAGGATCTCACTGGAATTTTTATTATTTTCTTTTCTAGGACTATTATGTAAGCATGTGCATATTTGCCAAGGTTTTTTACTCGAATTTTTTCTTTTGGTTTTCTAGTTAAGAAAATCTTATTTTTTCTTTCGTATTTATTGTGATTGGATGTTTAAGCAAAAATCTCTTCAACCTATTCATGTTAAGAAATTTGAATTGAGAGTGTAGCTCACTCAATCTATTAATTTGAGTTTGAAGCTTAACTCAAAGTTTAATACTTATCATATATTAGGTTAAAAATTAGTTTAGCTTAAACACAATCTCATGCCTATGATAGATGCCTACATGGTCATTAATTATTCTTCTATTTTGGTATATAGCAACACATAACCTATTGGTTAATACCCATGTATTTTCCAAAAGGTTACATGAGCCACATCAATCCAAATCAAGAGCCATCATTCCTTCTCCTTGTAACTTGGGTTTTGTTTCTCCCATGATTTCTTGGCTTGTGTTTTTGATTTCTTGCAGCTTACCGTTTTTCTTGAAAAGCCTGATTTTATTTGTATAATGGCCACTATGTTAAAATATTGAGGCATGCTTATATAATTACTTTTTTATTCTTAATCCACTTGACTTTGTTTTCTTCATGTTGGCTAAGTGCAATAAGCCTACAATCACAAAAGGATAAAATTTGGGCTGTTTCCTTCTCTCTTTCCAACGAAAATAATTCTGCATTTTTAAGCCCATGCGATTTTTTCTCCAAAAACTAATTCTCTCCAACATTTTTTTTCTGCATCTTCTGTTTTTGGAGAAAAGCAACTCACCTTCTCCTCTCAAGCTCTCATTCGGTTTTTGCTCTCCCAAAGCTTTACTTGCAAAACATTTGAAGGAGATTTCAAAGAAGGAGATTGTGGTGTTTCTTAAAGTGAAAAGAAGCTGAAATTTTTCTGGTTCTATTTTGTTTCCTGCTTCAGAAATTTATATTGCTGCAGTTTTGATTTTTGGTTTGCTATGAATCTTGTTTCTTGAGTTATTACTTATTGAGATTCACTAAAACTCTATTTTTCCTCGTGTTCTTCCTGTTGAAGGCTCATATTAAGTGATTCTTCTTTATTCTCTCAAACTATTCTGCTCACTGTTTTTATGTTAATCTTTTCGGAATTATTCAAGTAGACTCTTGGCTAATTTGCATATGCATAGAGTGCCTCATTGTAATATTGATTCTTGTATATGCATTGTAACTTAAGCTAGCTAGTCTAGCAAAACCTTTCCTTCCTTTCTCTATCTCCCTAGTGGAGCATTGTAGGTTTGCTCAGCTTTGGTTCCTGTAAAAAGCTGTAAGATTGGAGGTTTGCTTGGCTTTGGTTCCTTGAAAAAGCCAAAGGGTTGTATTGGGTTTGTTCGGCTTTGGTTCCCATAAAAAGCCGGGGTTATAGTGAAATTTCCATTCGAGGTGCGTGGGGAGTGGACTAGGCGGAAGGCCCACTATAAATCTTTTGTGCCTTTTGTGTGATATATTTATGCTGTTTGCTTTTCTCCTTTGTTAAATACGTTATTTCTGCACTGAGTCCTATTTCGCAAATTGACCTCACCTTCTGGTGGTGCTCTCTGTTCTATTTCTTCTGCAGTCTGATTTGCTAAATCAACTTCTCAGTATTAATTGAATTGTCTCTTAAGTTTATTGCCTTAATTTAAACTTATAAATTTTATTATTCCCAATTCACCCCCCTCTTGGGAAGCCTTTGGGCCAACATTATTTGAGTCTAGTCCTACTTTGAGATTGTCGATGTTTGATTATAGTACGTCATAATTATATTATTTATTTTTATACAAAATGATGGCGAAATAGATAATGACGTTATTAGCAGGATTTAAGCAGGATGGGTAAAATGGAAAAATATTTCTGGTGTGTTGTGCGATAGAAAAATCTCATCCAGAATCAAAAGTAAATTTAATAAAACTGTAGTAAGACCAGCGATGATATATGGTGCTGAATGCTGGCTTGCAAAGAGAAAACATACAAATAAAATAAATATTGCAGAAATAAAGATGTTAAGGTGGATGTGTGGATATACACGAAAGAATAGAATGAGAAATGAGTATATCCGAAAGAAAATTGGTATTGCACCAATTGAGGATAAACTTAGAGAATGTCGGCTTAGATGGTTTGGACATCTAAATCGTAGGTCGATTGAAGCTCTAGTTAGAAAAATTGAGTTATTGGAGTTTGCCCATGTACATAGAGGAAGCGAAAGACCAAATAAGACATGACAAGAAACTATAAGAAGTGATCTTAGTTACTTAAACTTAGATAAAAATTTGGTAACTGATAGAGTGCAATGGAAATAAAAGATTCATGTAGCCGACCCCACCTAGTGGGATTAAGGCTTGGTTGTTGTTGTTGTTGTTGTTGTTGTATTTTTATAATTTAACATTATTCAATCTTATTATATTTATTAATTTATAAATAAGAAAAAGTAGACAGATTTATTAGAAATATATTGTTGTTTAATTTAAATCTTAAAAAACATTATGAGGTAATCTGGGTATTGAGCAATTTTTTTAATTAATTATGTAAATATATTAATAAATTAAAATTTTAGAATGTTATATCAATTTATTAATAGATTTTAATTATTTTTAATTTTTAATATATTGTAGCTAACGAGAAAATTAAATTAATAAACAGTTGCATTGCAGTAAATGTTGAGTAAAAAGAACTAATAAGATTGGTATTTTTATCGAATATAATATACAATACTTGATTGAAAGATAGATAAATATATTGTAATGATGGTAAATTATTAAAAAAATTTAATTATATCAACTGACATATAAATAAAATTTTATTATGCAATAATAATTTATTTTATATAAATAAATATACAAGAGCATAAAAGAATAATAATTGACTATAATTTATATAAAACACAAAATATAAAATTATTTATAGAAAGCAATTTGTATCTATTGGAAATAATTAAGAAGCCATCAATGCAAGACTGCAAGTAAATAGACTCATTCTCGATTCCCTTGCTTTGCTAAATTGTTTCGAACAGACCTTTTTGTAAATAATAAAAAAAAAAATTTACATTTGTCACCCTCAAAAATTCATTACTTTCAGATGTTACTCCAAAAATTCATTATTTTCAGATAGCACTCTGCTTTTGAAGTTAGATAGGGGTGCTGTATGAAAATAATGGATCTTAGGGATGTCGCTTGAAAATATATTAATAGATTTTTGGAGGTGACAGATGTAAATCCCCATAACTAAAATAGCCCTGGTTTGTGCTTTACAACACGAGCTAGATCAAGGGTATTATGGGGCTTTTACCTTACAGATATAAAAATCATTGAATAGTAATGCATTTTAATAGTCATTATTATCTATATCATGAATGCCTTAAGGCTCTTCATCTCGATATTTTAAATCTATCCCAATTAGTTTAGTTCGAGCTGTTTAGATCAAGTTGAGTTGAATTTAACTCGAAATATTATGCTCAAGTTGAACTTCAACTAAATGATTTGAATGAGTTTGATTTCAAATTATTTTGAGTTATATATATTTTTTTTGATAAATATTTTGAGTTATATTCAAACTCATATTAAAAAAATTTTGTACTTTTGAGGGTATAAATTATTTGTATGTATAAGAGATGTTTACTGTTATACATTTTTTAAAAGTGATATAAACTTCTACATAACATAAAATTTATATTATTTGTATTTTTTTGAACTTATTGTTTTTTTGTAATTTTTTTTACTGATAATTTGATAATTACAGGCACTTCATGTTTTTTTTTATTTACAATATTGTTGGATATCCATTTTTAAATACTACAAACAGCATACTAAATTTTTAAATATTACATCTTACATATTTTTTTGGTGGGCAGAATATAATATTTTAATAGTTTTAGTGTGTAAATTATAATATTTAGAATAAGTATGAAATATGTAAATATGTAAATATTTAAATATGTAAATATGTAAAAGTGTAGTTTCATGTACGTAAATGCTTGCATTTTTTATGATATTTTTATTTACATTTATTTTGTGCATAAATACAAAATGCAATGTACAATTTTTAGGATAATAGAGAAAAAATGAATTATAAATATATCACAAAATAATATAAGTGATGTGTAAGTAAATATCACTTTTAAAAGTAATCTATTTGTAAATGTCACTATACATGAACTTTCATTAATTATCAAATGAAAGTGAAATTTGCTAATGGGCTAACTTCGTGTAGAGGTGAGAATGATCCGAGTTCGAGCCGAGCCAACCACTGCTCAAACTCAGCTCATATCAATTCGATTCGAGTTCGAGCTGACTCGAGCCTTGATAGAGCAAACTCAAGCCCTTCGTGAAGCGAATTTTTTTTTTTAAAAAAAAAAACTTTATTAGAATTTTAAATTAGATTAATTATGCCTACTAGATTACCTAACAGATATCTTAACCATAATTAGCATATACTTTTGTAAATGTAATAAATAATTACAATAAATGATTGAATATATTATTAATATTTAAAAAAAAATAGAGATCGAGCCAGTTCGATCCAATTAGACCGTGACTCGTGGCTCGACTCAATAATTCACGCCAAACTCAATTCGAGCTAAATATTGATCCTAACGTTGAGCAACTATCGATCTTCGTGCCAGATTCTCACCCCTAACTTTGTGTTTTTGGTAATCAGCCTTACTTTGCAATTAAGTTAGGCTAACTTAATTTGTGTTTTTCAATTATAATTATCCATGTACATAAATACATACATAAATATATATGCACACATATATAAATAAATAAATAAATAAAAATATATATTGGTATGTATATGACCATGTAATGCTACCTTACTCTAACCTCATCTACGTTTCGTTCTTATTGGAGAAAAAATTATTAGGTACAATTGAGCACTAGCTCTAACTAAGATTCATTTATAGAGCAATGCATGGAATAGATAGACTCACACGCTAACAACGCAGATATTCGTGCCTCGAACATTACTCTCGAAAATATTATAGACATGAGATAAAATATGGTAATTATATGCTAGTTATATATAAAAATATGACAAATGTGATATTTTACTTTATAGATATATGATTAATCATGCTAAGTATGCTTTAAAATATGATTTATTTTCCACACAAATTTTAATGGCTCATTTGAGATTTAATATTTTTCATCTTATATTTACTATTTTTCATATAATATGTATCATATTTTATATCACAGCTACCATTTTTTTATCCTATATATACCAATCACATTGATATTATCGACATAAAAGTCAACTTCTTTTGCATTCTCGCAGTTAAGATTATAATACCGGACTGATCATTCCACACATCACTCCATAAATAATTCTGGAATATTTGAACTAATGAAAAGTTCGAACCCAATAACTTTGTATGATCGGTAAAAGTGTTGATAATTACAGTAAAAACTTGAAATAGTGTTGACTTGTAGTACTTGACTCAAAATTGATCATCTTCATAATTTAGAGTTTAACTTATTTACAGTGAAATTGATTTAACTCACAATTAACTTGACATATATAAAAAAAATACATATTTTAATTCCATCTAATAAAAAAATAAAAAAAAAATTACACTTAAAAGCTAAGAAAAGAAATGATTTCAACTTGATAGAAAGTGAAGACACATTCATGAATTGTCTACCTAAAAATGAACTGTTGCAATTAAAGGTGTCCCCACCCTATTTGATTTTGTCTTTTAGGTCAAGAATTAGGTGTGAGTAGTGCTGTTATCGGGCCGATTTCGAGCGAGTCGAACTCAACTCGAAATCAAAAACAACTCGAAATCGAAAATTTCGAGCTCGGCTCGGCTCGAAATCGGTCCGAAATCGAAATGAGGTATGATTCGAGCCGGCTCGGCTCGAAATGACTCGATTTCGAGCCAGCTCGAATCATGATTCGAATCAGCTCGAAATTGTAAAAATAATATAAAAAAATTGTGTATTTAGGAGGATTTGATCCTTAGACTTGAGGAAATTAAATCTTAAATTTCCTCTACTCTACCAATAAACTACTAACTAAATTATATAAAATGATAATTTATTTATGTATATATTTATATAATATATTAATATTATTTCTGCTATACATATAATTTTGAGCCAAATCGAATCATGTTTCGAGCGAGCTAGGGCCAACTCGAAATTGGCTCGAAATAAACTTCGAGCCAAAATTCTTAGCTCATGATTCGATTCAAAATTTTCGAACCGATTTCGAGCCGATTCAAAAATCAAACGAGTTCCGAGCGAGTTTCGAGTTTCAGATATTTTTAACACCCCTAGATGTGAGGTTCCAATCACAGTCATATCAACTAAAGTATGATCGTCTCTTTTTAATGCGGTGCGATTTAAAAAAGTAAAACTCGGTGACTAAAGTGTGAAGCTTACAAAAAAACAATTATGTAAAAGATTGTGATTTTTTCGCATAATTTATTAACTAAATTTGTAATAAATATTTGTAGTATCTATAGATACATATTATAACATCATGTAATTCAAATAAAGAGATATTTTTTTCTTTAATTTTAGAAAAATACATGATTTCAGTACTTTTTAGGTAGTCATAAATCTCAATACTGCTCCAGCTCAAACATGCTTAATTATGGAGTTTTTCATTATTAGCCTCACAATTTTTCTCTAAAAAGATTCTCTACCATTTTGAATTATATTAATTACTTATACAATTGATCAAGAATTCTCATCTCTTTTTAATGTGATGTGATTTATTCTTGCACCTCTTTCACCACTTATTATCCAGCCAAGAAGCTTGCTAGGAGTTGCAATGTACTTCAATGATTCTCTTCTCTTACGATATCACCACTCGGAGATCATTTTCCGCTCTCTTTGATCATGGGTTGTCACACATATAGTATATAATATATTCGCTAATAATTAGATATGTAAGTATATGCATAAACAAACAAACATAAGTGTGGATGCATGCAGAACTAGAAGCCTCAAGTAGTGGGTGGTTGCGATCTCATGTGAGGGAGGCTGTGATCCGCTTGGAACCTTTATCGAAATCACCTAATTGGTCAAAGATAGAAATAAAATGAGAAAGAGAAATGACATCCATAAAAAGAACACAAGACTCTCGAGGAAAAATCTCAATTTGACGAATAATAATAGTTATGGAAAGGGAAGGAAGGAAATCCCCTCTTATGAGTAATTTACATGAGATTGTTTACATTAAGAGGAAGACGAATAAAATTTACGCATGCTTAGAAATATTCATTTTTTGTTTTTGATAATTAAATGTTCATCTATTGTTACATCGTAGAATCAACAAATTCTTCATCAAGTTGATGATGAAATTGGCCTGAGAATTTTTTTTTTCTGATGAATGGGTGTTTGGAGATTTGAAGGGAGAAAAAGATGGCAAAAGTGTGATGACCCAAGACGAGAGGGAGAAAGTGATCGTGCGGGGTGTTATTCATATGATTAAGAGTGAGTACTTCTAGCTAACTTTTAAGTGAAGGGATACGAAAATAAATCATCTCACATCAGAAAAGAATGAAAGTCCTTGAGATGTATAAGCAAATAACTTAATTCTAAATATATAGGTGTTTTTAGGGGTAAAACAGTAAGAAATTAGATGAGAAACTTAGTAGTTAAGAGTGCATGAGATAGTATAGTACTAAGATATGGTTGATCACCCTGATCTCGAGAAGTATTTAAGTCAAGTAACTATTTAAAGTCAAAACAGATAATATTTGGATCACAAACTTTACACGAAGACTTGGACATAACTTCTATCACACATGAGTAAAACCTCGCTAGTCGTTGATGTTAGAGTATAAAATTATTCTAAAAGGTCATGATAAGCTTAAATTTTTAGGCTAATTAGTAATCAAAGACGTTAAAAATTTAAAATTTTGAGCTTATAGTCTCGTTTGGTTCGGGTTATTTTTTTGACCCTACATAAATTTCAACAATCAACATCAATTTTAGTTCACATCAAACATAATATAAATATTAGCGTTAACTTTGTTTGATATTTTACATACTTTCTAATATTAAAATAAATTTTTTCTATTAAATATAAAAAAAAACTTTTTCTATTAAATATAAAAAAAAATTGTCTTTTGCTCAAAAAAAAAAAAAAACTGGAGTCGCGGCCTATATAATATCATGCCCAAATAGAGAGAGAGAGAGAGAGAGATGAAGGAGAAGAGCAAGGTTCTGGTGGTGGGAGGAACGGGGTATCTGGGGAGAAGGATAGTGAAGGCGAGCTTGGCGGAAGGACACCAGACATACGTGCTTCACCGGCCGGAGACCGGAATCGACGTCGAGAAGGTGCAGATGCTGCTCTCCTTGAAGGAGCAGGGGGCTCGGCTCATCGAAGGCTCCTTCACCGACCACCGGAGCCTCGTCGCAGCCGTCCGGCACGCCGACGTCGTCATCTCCGCCATCTCCGGCGCCCACCACCGGAGCCACCACATCCTCCTCCAGCTCAAGCTCGTCGAGCACCAGATGACGGAGCCTCAACTTCAACTTCCCGGAGACACGCCGGATCTGCCTCCTCTTCCAGAGGCACTCATGTTTCAGAGCTCCAAGGGATGCTCGCAAACCTCACTGACATGGTGACTGGCCTGACGGCACAACATGCCGTCATCCTCAGACAAACTCAGCCGGTCTGTGCTGTACTCCCTCTCCCCCCAGTGGCGGCGGTCCCTATGCCTTGCCCGCCGGTACCGGCGGTCCCTGCTCCTCCTCCGCCGGTTGCGGCGATTCCAGAGGTGATTCCGCCACCTGCAGTGACCCCGGCTCCGCCCCCTCCGATTCCCGCGGTGGCCGAAGCCCCTGTACCAGTGCCACAAGCTGCACCGTTCTCCATCCAATCTTCTGGTTCTTTCAGACCACCCTTACGCCCTTTTCGTTTCCAGGAGGTTCATCAAAACCCCCTCCCACCTTGTCCACTACCACAACCTGCTTTTCTCCCACCTGCTTTCCCTCCTTTCCTTGCCGGAAGAGACCCCCTCTTTCTCGGCGCTCAGGCTCCTCACCACGGACCTGATCCCTTCTTCGGGCCGATGGACGGAAATGCCCCCTTCTCCGACGCCATCCGTCTGGCTCCCGTCCCAGAGGACTTCCGGCCACCCAGGTTGGAGGTTTACAGAGGCGCAACAGACCCCCGTGAGCATTTGCAGGGGTTTGAGGCCGCCGTCCGATATCGCCGGCCGGACGAAGCCACTAGGTGTCACCTC
>JAEMOT010001873.1:0-16596 GCA_019297695.1 Apostasia ramifera | reverse complement strand
AATAATATTTTTTATATTAAAATTTATATAAAATAATTAAAAAATTTATTATTATTATTATTTAAAATTGTATAATTTTGATCTTGATTTTGGTAAGCCTCAAGGTGCAATTTTTATCCTAAAACAGTTCAAACGGGAGCGAGAGAGAGTCAGTAGGGAGGATCATGGCGGCGGTCGAACTCCCTGTAGACATCGTACGTCTACATTACCATCGAGGGCGAGCTCTGTTTCCTCGGCTCCGGCGGCATCCACGACGCCAGCCCGAACCCGTTCCCCAGCGTAGATCTGTAAGAAGATGATCTAGACATACAGACGTCGATCTAGATCTCAGAGCGAGCCTCCACCGGCGGCCGGCCTCATCTGCCTCGAGTGCGTCGACGACAACTTCTCTCCAACTTAACGATCTTGCACACAATGCTGCCACCGGAGATGGGGAGCGGAGCGCGTCCCAGTAGTACTCCTTGATGAAAGCAACCATTTGCCGGCCATGCCAGTGATACATGGCGCGATCTGGCCGTACGTCAAGATCATGCAATTAAGCTGATGATCATGGCCATTTCGTTCTCTCGACAAATCACTGGCATGGTGGACGGCGGTTGAGTGGACGGATATTCGTCACGCTCCGGTTGAGTGGACGGCGGCCAATGAGATCACGGAGGACGCGATGTTAACCTACGAAGGCACCTTCCTGATCAGCAGCAAATGACTCGATCGGATCGTATGCTCGTAATTGTGGCGCACCCAAAAAATTAGAGCGCTGGCGTGAGGATCAAAATTAAGACTTATAAAATAATATTAATTTTAAAAATAAAATAATAATAATAAATAATTTTTTTAATTATTCTACATTAATTTTAATATAAAAAATATTATTTTACTTAATATATTCAGTAATTTTTAATAAAAATATTAATTTTATTTCACAACCTAAATAAAAATACTTGATTCTAATAGTTTGGTCTAAGATGTGAAATAAAATTGATATTTTTATTAAAAATTATTGAGTATGTGAAGTAAAATAATATTTTTTTATATTAAAACTTGTGTAAGATGATTAAAAAAATTTATTTAATAATATTATTATTATTGATTTTAAACTAGTAGGTTCGTATTTGGTTATTGTGCCAAACAGATAGTATGTTATATATAATTGGCCAATGGATGACACGGATGCATGAAGTTTTTCAAACAAGAATAATAATAATAAAAAAAGTTAAATGGTGGGTTGGAGAAAAGTTTTAGAGTATAGTAAAAAAAAGGAGAAAGAGAGAGCACTTCTTCTGGGTTTCCCTGCAACGATGGGAGAAGGATCTGAACAAGCTCTAATTGACTGTTAAGGGAGGTCTTGTTGAGAAGAGCTAGCCGAATAGTCAGAGTAAGCCAAAGTCGAATAGTAGGTGAACAGTATTAGTCTAATAACAGAGTTTCAAAAAGCGAAGAGGTCGCCTTCTTCGCCGCGTCATCCTCGCCGCCGGCCTCGACTTCGCCGCTGACCACGATCTTCCCGGAGCCAGACCGCCGGAAGGGAGGAAGAGGGAAGGAGAGCTAGGAAACAAGCGTGCAGGAGAGAGGTTGGACTCCCCGCCGGAAATCCATGGCCGGCATTGCAAGGAAAAGAAAGGAGGAGTAGTGGTTGCTGCTGTAGATAAGATGGAAGGCTGCGGCAACACCAAACAGGCTAGCCCGCTGTTGATGTGTTCATCCTCCCCACTGGCGACATCCAAGTTGCCGTTTACAAAGCAAGAAATCAAGGTGGCCATGTTGCAGACAAAGGTCAATCCAAACCAACAGATTCTGGCCTCCTCCCATGACCTTCCCGAGCAAAATGCGGCAGATCCAACAAATGGACATGCTGGATTCACTGGCAACAATATCGGCAACGAAAATGGCATGCTTGGATCCATCGACCACACAAAATTGGAAGCTGGGGGAAGGATTTGCGCAGGCTCCTACAGCACTAGCGAAATGGAGCTGAATGCCCAAGCAATAACAACTGGATGCACTAGGATAGCAGCCAACATTTGCACCAGCGAAATTGGAGGGCTGAATTACAGCTAATGCAAGGATAATAATGTTTATTTGCTGGAACTTCCTACATCGCAGCAAACTTCAAATCTAGAATTCTCCCAAGGTATGATTTCATCCCACCCTGCGGCCCGGCGGGTGGCCACATCATATCCACCTGTCTGTGATGCTCCGAATATTATCTCGGGTGAGGATGTAAGAGGCCCTTTGGGGAAGTCCGTTATGCAGGTCGAATTCGCGCAGCCCGCAAAGCTTATTTCTGCAGGTTCAGGTCAGACTGCAATTGCATCCAGCCCACTAATTGTTCGACAAATTGCTACTGTCAGTAATTCACAGACTACAGAAATAATTCACTGCCCACCAAGTGTTCGACAGATTGCCGCTGTAAGTAGTTTGGAGAATTCTGCATCATCCAGCGAGCAAACCAGCCTCCTGCAGCCTCAGAATAGTGCAAACCAGCAAGCTTCACAACCAACAATGCAGAGATCTGAGGTTACTTTCAGCAAATGGGGTGGGACTGTTATGCAGAAACAACCCAGCAGTCACAGCATCCCACCGCAGCAGCAGCCTCAGCACATTCCTGCAGTTAATTCTGCATGGTCTCGCAAGGAGTATGTCAGTTTTGGTGACATAGAGCTTTCAAGCTTAGCTCACATCAAGGAAGGAGTGATCCAGCTTGACCACGCATCGGTTTCCTATATGCAATCCAAGCTAGCTTCATCATTAGTTGGCAAATTATTTGGGAGGAGACTGTCGTTCCATTTTCTCGCAGCTAAGCTTCACAAACGATGGGGGCACTATGATGGCTTTAAAGTCCTCGATGCAGGCAAGAACTGTTTTATCTATCAATTCAAAAATGATGCAGCTAGGGACGCTATCATTCGAAGCGGACTATAGACGGTGGCGTGACAAATTCTAGGACTTGATGTTTGGTCCCTTGATTTTGAACCCTCCTCCTCTGTAGGTGCCTCGACATCGATCTGGATTAGATTACCTAAACTCCCTCTCTACTGCTGGGGTAAGGAGAATCTAGCCAGAATCTCATCGGAGATTGGTGCCCCATTATGGCTAGATCTCATCACCACAAATATATATGGAAAAAATTGCTTTCGCAAAAGTTTGTGTTAAGGTCAATCTAACTCAACCCCTTAAATCAGGTGTATGGATCAATTTTTTCAAAGGTAAATTTTTTCAAAGAGTCGAGTATGAAAGCATTACGGTCATCTGCTTCAAATGCGGTGTAGTTGGACACCGAGACAAGAATTGTCCCCTTCAAGGCCCGACATCACAAGTCAATGCATCCACCATCCCCTCCCCGGCTCTTTCTAATGATATGATGAAAATTAATGCTGGTAATGCTACTACTAATGGGGTTGAAGGTAACTTATTGCACACCCAACATGACCCTTGTGAGAATGTGATAAAGGAATCAGTCGGTCCATGGATTCTGAAACCAAATGCCGAAAATCACAGAACTTGACTAGATAGCAACCCAAGCAGGCTGCAAGCAACAATCCTAACAAGTTTAAACCTGCTACCTCTCTGAAATCAGCAAGGCAACAACAGCAAAATATAGCCCAACAATAGCAGAGAAATCCAGCCCAGCAGTTCAGAGTGGTGGCACAGCAGATTCCAGGGGCAAAAACTTCTCAGAACAACCACCTGAACATCCCTAAAATGCAGAATAATGCAGAACTGTAGCAAGCTGGAGCAACCCAGCAGCACAGAATTTCAAGACAGCAAGCCACATCGAAGGAATTACCACAGCGCAAGCAGAAAGGCAATACGAACCTGAAGAAAACTGCAGACTCTCAAGACTGCAGTTTGCAAAGTGCGGTCCTGAATGTAGCCATTCAAAACCAGCAGCTGAAAAAGTCCAATATGGAGGCCCAATCCACCCAACTTGTAGCCGAAGGCAAAGACAGCAATACCCTCACCTCACAGCATAACAATCTCTTTGTTGTCCTTGATCTATGTATGGAGGAAGGAGATATTAAGCCCCTTAATAACCCTCATGTGCAGCCCCCTTTAGCCAACAAGAAGAAGTTGAAAACTCCCTTGCATAAATTGCTTTCCCTCAATGCCATCAAGTATAAGGGCAAGGAAAGAGTCTCAAAGAAATACTGGGAGAGAGAACTTGCTAACCTCAGGGACTGCAAAACCTCAGTGGGTGATGGTAAACTGAATAAAAGGAGACGGGAGTCTCGAGGCAACACTGTTAAGGAAGGCGGCTCACCACCCCCAACACTCACCCCTTCTCCACACACCCCCAATGATTAAAGCAATCTTTTGAAATTACCGCGGAGTTAAAAAACCGGCTTCGCGCAATCACCTTTAGACTTTAGTCAGGGAGCACTTGTCAGTGATGATCTGTCTTTTGGAGACCAGAGTCCAATCATTCTCTAGACGGGAAGTAGATAGACTCGTGGGGCGACAATAAGACTTTCATGTGGAGCCATCAGTGGGCAAATTAGGTGGCATTATTGTGTGTTGACTGAATCACATCATCGGCATCATGTTATTCACTCAAATAAACAGGTTGTTATTGCTGAAGCTACAGTTATGGGCAGAAATATCTGGCACATTTGCGTTGTTTATGATGATAAAGATTACAACAAACTTCAAATTGTTTAGGATAATATTTCACTAATTTTAGATGTAAAGATTCCGGCCCTCGTAAGAGGTGACTTTAGTTGCATCTTATCACAAGAAGACAAGAGAGGGGGCAACCCATTTATCCCTGCTGTAGCCCACAACGAATTTGCAAGTTTCCTAGCCAACAACGATCTTCATGATGGCTGGAATGGTGGGCAACGTTACACTTGATGCAACAATAGGAAGGGCAAAGCTCGTATGTGGGTCAGATTGGACAGAGTCTGCTTCAACTCAGCAGCCTTATCTGCTCTCCCGGGCTCTGTTGTTACTCACCTTACTAGAATCGGGTCAGATCATTGCCCACTTTTGGTTCAAGGTAGGAACTTGGAGTGTAAACCGCAAGACAGCACCCTAAAATTTGAGGATGTTTGGCTTGACGAAGAGACTTCCAAGGAGATTGTGGTTAGAGAATGACAAAAACCTGCTCATGGCAGCCCGCCTGCCATTCTCAACCACAAGTTTGCTCGCACCCTTCGTGCACTAAAGATTTAGAGTCGGGGCAAGTTTGGGAATATTCACGCCAAAGCCAAAGATCTAGAAAGCAGAATTGCTGAGCTTCAGCTGAGGGAGTCAATCGGCACTGGTCTGACTGATAGTGAGTTGGACTGCCTACTACAGTTGATTGCAGAATACAATACTACCCTTAGCAGACTGGAGACTTGGTGGCTACAAAGAGCCAAAGTGAAGTGGGCTAAGTGTGGGGATTGCAACACTTCCTTCTTCCATAAAGCCGCAACTTGTAGGAAGCGTACCAACAACATTCACCGCTTAGTTGGGCAGAACAGTGAGGATATTTCAGACAAAGAAGGGATCAAAGCCGATTTGATGAGCCGCTTTTCCGCAAAATGGAGGCCCCCTTCTCTCCCTTTGCCTGAGTTGAGCATTCCCCCACCTAGAGCCAATATCTCTAAGGAGAATGCACTCAGAATCAGTTCACCTGTTAGCAATTAGGAGATTGTAGCTGCCATCAGCTCTCTTGGCAACAATAAGGCTCCTGAAATTGATGTCGATTTTTTTTACTTCCCGTTATTGCTATTTTACACTTTGCTTTTATCAATACTCTTTTTATTTCCCCTATATTTTTTTCGTTCTAATCATTTTCAGTGATGTGAGATGCTAGTGAAAATCACACTTCTGCTTAGTTACAATGATTAGAATAGGTTAAAATCATAACAAGAGTATCTACATAAAAAAATAATATCATTTTGATCATATTTGGCTAATGCTTCCCATTCCATTCAATCCAATAATCAATTAAATAAGATGCAAAGTACTCCTATTATATCCCTATAATTAACCAGAGAATTCTAAATAAATAATATGTTTTAAATTAATTATGTGTTAAATTCATCATATTATTCAGTAAATTATAAGTTTAATTCCTCAAACGTTCTAGTGATTAAGGCCTCATTTGGTTCGTGATGTTTTTTTAATTCAATACAAATTTCAATTATAAAAATTAACTTTATTTTACATCCAACACAAATACGAATATTAGAATTAACTTTATTTCATATTTTACTCACTTTTTAATATTCAAATAAGTATTTTTCTTATTAAAAATAAAATATTTTTTCTTCTATTCAAAAAAAAATTCAAAACAAACGAGCCCTAAATCTCTAGCCTACTATTTATAAATTTACTGAGTCATACAACATTTTTTTCATTAGAAAAAGCAAGCAGAATCCAATTTTCCATCTCATGAAGAGAATATTATAAGTTTATTTCAATTGATTTATCATCTTTTTGTGCAAGACAAGATAAAGTACATTCCATGAGAAAACAAACCCTAGCCATCGCCAAAATGTGAATCCAATGCATGGGAATCACTCACTCACTTCCAACAGCTCTTTGATCATCACTTCATGGATTCCTTTTAAACCACCAGCCAATCTATATACAGCCAAGCCCTTTCATCAAAACCATCCACATCACCTAATAATATATCATCTCACGTTTCCCCATGCAAAATTTTTATCATCACATATTAATAATATTTATTATATATATTTCTATTCTCAAATGATTATAATCTTAATTTTGGTCATTAATTATATGCGATATAATTATATGAACTTCTCAGTCTCTTCCCCTTCTGTCTCGTCAAAAGACTCCTGGCCTGGCTATACCTTTCTTCCTGCAAGCTATATCCCTCTAGCTCTCTAGATTTAATCAATTCTGAAGATCTTTCATTTTTAATATCTTCATTATTTTTCTGTGTTATGTGAAAGATATCGATACTGTCAGTATCAGTCAAATTAACATATGATTGATTAAAATTAATTAATAATTATTAATCTGATCAAAATTTAAAGGATGTCACTTTATCATTAATTAGAGATACAAGGAGGGCAACTTCATCCTATATGAAAGTAAAAAAATTTTCATAAATATAATTTTCATAATTAAAACATTGAGCTGCATTAATAAAATTAAAAATATTAACAATCAAAACAATGGAGATACAAAAATCATGAATAAAAAAAATTTATAGAAATATTTCGATAAATTCAATAAGAATTCCAACTATTTACACGATAATACTATTGAGGAGACTAGCTATGATCATTTTCTTCAATGAATTGTTCTACTTATTGAAATATTTTATGAATAAAAATTATCTTTTATTCTTAGAAATATCAATAGAGTTGTTTGAGTTTTTTACACATTTTATTATAATGAGTGATTTTTATTAAGAAAGGAGTATATCTCTGTTCTATAATTTTTGTAACATTTTAAATAAGAATATTATTTAATCTATTTTTTTTATTTAATGCTATTGGACTAGATAATTTATTAAAAATTAAATTTGTCACTTTTTTAATACTGACCATAATGCCGTGGTACTAAAATATTAATCAAAATAAGTTTATGTTATATGCTGTGGTTTAACAAAAATATAGATCTCTGATTAGCATCTGATTGCTTCAAGAATGGAAGTTAATTTGTAATTTCTGTGTTTAGGCTTTTTAATTTCTAGGTTATCCTTTTTGAGGTTTGTGATCAGTTTAATAAGCAGTGTCAGAGGTTTGGGAGTTCATGCATGCTCTGGTGTCCTTCAATAAGATTTGGCATATGTATGAGCATGTTTGCCTACAAAATTTAACTTTAATAAACTTAAATATAAATATTTTTTTATTAAAAATTATAAATAATATAAAATAAAATTAATTATTATATTTGAATATATGAAAATATAAAATAAAATTACTTTTTATTTTAAATTATATATATATAATGTAAAATATAATTAATTTTTGATATTAAATTTTATGTATGGCATAATATATCTAGTTAAAATTAACTATCAATAATGTTAAATAAAATTTATGTTGTATAATAAATAAATAATATTTTTGGAAGCACATATAACATACAATCAAATGTTTTAAACCAGGAAAACAGGCACACATTTACTTTTAAAAGATATTTATGTGGCACATGCAATATAGAATAGGAATAGAACATCTACCTTCATTGCAATTGAGCATTTTGAAGATAGACCAATAAGATTGAGGGGGAGAACACTAATGTGCACTTTGTTATAATGAAGCTAGCAACTAGATGTGAATGGGATTCGTGTTCTCTCAGATTTTGCTTACCTTATGTTGACAGGGTAGTCACTACATGTAGTTTGAGAGACGATAAAATAAAATCATTAAGCTTGTGTCTCTTTGTAGGAGTGGATTAATACTTATCGTAATAAGATTATCTGGACAGCAAATTCAGTCGACTTGTTATAGTTCATAAACAGTACATAGATGAGTTAGATTTTCACAAGCTAATTGAAAGAAATTTAATTTATAAGATAATCAAGCAAGTGTATAATTTAAGATTGAAGATGAATATATATTTATTAATTGCATTCGAGATAACACTTTAGGATATCTCTAAAATGTATTGAAGATCTCATCAAATGGACTTATAGGTATATATAAGGCCGTCATTTGTAATCTTACAAAAGCAAAATGCCTTTTTAGTTGCAAATTTAATAATTTTTATTAATTTATAAAAGCTACACAATCGATGAGGCTTACATTGAAGCCCACATAATAATAAAACACTGATGATTCAAAATTTATATATATAAATGCCCAAGATCTTATCTATAAGTAATACATGACGCTCGTGGCCGAAGAGGGCGGCGCATAATTGCGGGGTAATTTTTTAAGAGATAGGAATCACTGAGGCAAAGTGTAGCTTTTGACAAGCTTCTAGGCCAATAAATAATAGTAAGAGCAGAATAAGTTCACATTAAAAAAAAATCTTAAGTTATATAAGTAGATAATATGATCTCAAATGACAGAAATATTTTTTGAGATAAAATCATAATACTAATGATATTAAATTTTGTAATTAAGTATATTTAGTTAGTACTAATATGGATGATTTTTTTAAAAAAATTGAAGTAATATAATTTTTAGAAATTAAAATAAATAATATTTTGTATATTTGAATCACATATATTGTCACACAATATCTGTTATAATGCCTGTTAGTGCATGTGTAATCGAAAGAAGTAATTAAGCTTCAAGGTTCATGAAATTAAACCAGAAGAGATGCTTGAATTAGTTGATAATGAGAAGCTAATTAATTATCAAATATTATTATATATATGAAAAAATAAACAATTAATAGGCATTAATAAAGGAGAGAGGGGGAGGTTGGGTGAAGTACAAGGCAGAATGTCCAATCAAAGGAGTACTGACTCCATGTGAACGCACAGGATACTCCTCCCTGCTTTTCCTCCCTCTCCCTCTCCCTCTCCCTCTCCCTCTCCCTCTCCAATCTCTAGAGAGAGAAACCACGGGTTAATATGGAGGAGAGAGTGAGAGAGAGAGACTGGCGACATGACAACCGCTCAGCTCTCGTCCACTGCAGGCACGGAATGGAACCAGAGAATGAGATCTAGAGATAGAAAGAGAGAGACAGAGGGAGAGAGAGAGAGGAGTGTGTGCGCGCGTTTTCGTAACGTTTGTAGAGAGAGAAATTTACGTTTACGTTTACGTATGAGGAGCGTACGATGCGAAGCGATGCGTGTGGGAGATGGCAATGGCGTACAGATCATCAGATGCTGGGGAGGAGCCAACGCAACACTTTCAGTATGCAAGTAATTAATTAATACCAAGAGAAACGCAACAGATTCCTCGCCGCTCCAGGATTTTTAGCCCTCACTCTCTGTTTTCAGAGAGAGATCTAATTATACCCACACAAAATAACGTAGACATTGGTAGACAGAAGGAAGCCCATACGCATATCAACAATATTTTGTGGTGCTTTTATCAAAATAAACATATATATATATATATATATACATATTTTGTGATGCAATCTTATCAATTTATATAATTTTGATAATTTCAGTTTTGTAGCTTTATTTTTTTAAGTAAATTATTTAAATTTTTGAATTAAAGATAAATTTATTAATGATATTTATTTAATATTTTTTTGGATTGAAATAGATTTTTAAAATTTTGATTAAATTTTGGTAAAATGTTACTTGACTGAAACTATTGAAACTAATGAGTTTAGCCAAAATTGAGTTTCTGTAATTTTTTTGGATCAATTTTTACTAGTAAATTTTTAGGTTTAATAAGTGGTAAGAGTAGTAACAAAATGAATCATTTTATATTAAAAAAAGATATGAGTTCCTCAGTTTTATAAGTAAGTAACATGATCTCAAAATATAAAAATATCTTTTAGAAAAAAAACCATAAAGCTAATGATGAAAATTTTAAGTTAAATGTGTTTGAGCTATAGCAATCATTGAATAGGTGATCTTTTTAGGAAATTTTTAAGTCATTTAATTCTATAAAACTAAAATGAACAATATATTTACATTTAGAACAACTACACATTCTAATTTCAAGTGTAGAACCCATCATACATTGGTCCAAATATTTGAAAACATCTCATTTTTGTCCTAAAAATTCACATAATGTGATGTTAAAGTTCTTTTGATAGAAAAGACATTATCATATAAAAGAATGAATATTATTTTCATCTCTTTCAAACCTCTTCACTTCCTTCTACCTAATGAACTTTCTTGGCTATTAGAGAATGTAAAAGGTAATGAGACAGTTTATTTAAGAAAAAGATATTGGGTTCTATTATTCTTCGAGCAAAAAGAAGTAAGACATAGAAAGTAAAGGGAATGGTGAGTTCAAGTTGAGCACAATTTAGAGAATGAAACAATTTGAGCATTAAACTCTCTCCAATTTTTAACAATATCACTTTTGTCTCATTATAAAATTATTGAAGCACGCAATTACAACACAAATATAATATGACACGATTGAGAACTTTTGTGTTTTACGATGCAAAGGGATAATAAATGACAAAGAATCGGTCCAAGTGATCTACATCACTAAAAATGAGCCTAAATTTGCAAATTAATCATTATTCTTTTATTTTGAGGCTCATAATATTTCTATTTCTCAAATTTCAGAAAACCTACATATTTTGATACATCAATCTTACATGTGGTTGATATATAGATATTTCTAACCAAAAAAATTACACTTCTTGATTGAGATCAAACATCTCATTTTAAATTCTTTTAAAATCATTTTATCTTTATTGACCACTGCAAAGAATTTCTTCCATTTTTTAATGATAAATAAGGATAAAATAATAAAACAAATAAAATTTCAGTATTTGATTAACTTGCTAAAAATATAATTTTTATTAAAAAGATATAATTATTAATATTCTTTATATAAAGAAACTAAATAAAAAATTAATTTTTTAAAACTAAAAGATAATTCATAAAAATGCCATTAATTTCAAAAAAAAAAACTTAAAAACTTTGTAGCACTTGCGTCTCATGTGAGTCAGCTAGCTAATATGTAGCAAACAAATTTATCATTGGACTGAATTTAGATTGGGTCAACGCCAACCTAAATCTAAATCCATATATATCAAATCAGGTTATGATCGTCCTAAATTCTCTCGAGATTTCAAATTTTATCTATTTATAGTAAAAGTTATTATTATTTGAAACATTTTTTTATGGTCAAATCTAGTATAGTGTTAAATTTACAAAATATAAAATTAAAAATATCATATTTTATGAGTTTGTGTATTTCAATATAAATGTTTTTATAATATACATATATATATATATTATAAAATATAAAATTATAAGAGCAAATTATGAAAACAGATACATAATCTGTAAGAATTTTTTATTAATTAATCATAACAGTGCTTACTATTTAAGTTTCTTCAAAAAAAAAATTATTAGTCATATTATATATCAATATAAGTTAAAAATTAAATCACATAATTCGAATTTTAAATAAGTTGGATCAGTGTCAATTCAAATCTGATTTATTTATAAACAGACCAAGTCAATAAATAAAAAGAATTGATGGTACTTTAATCGAATCAAATTGGGTGACGATTCAATCGTTGACAAGATTAGGAGCAAGGCATGTGGACTGCAAAATATTGACCGGTCAACGAATGAATTATAATTTTTTATTTAAATAATTTAAGAAAAGGGCTCTTTGACTTGTCCTATGCTTGAAACTAGCTAAAAACTCCACATAATCAAATTTTAGTTTTTTTTTTTGAAAAAAAAACTTTAGTCAATTTGAAATTACTTTCTTTTTGATTAAGTCAACCCATTTATCATGTTTTAATAATGAATTACAGTTCATATAGAATACAATAAACATAAAAATCTTCCATCCACATATTAAAGTCAAAATTCTACATATTTTGAATGAGCTTTACTTGTTATCATATTTTCAACAGGAACTATTGGTTAGTAATTTTCATAATATCTCTTCATTGAAATATTTAATTATTAATTATTCTTCAACAAGATTATCCTTTCTTTTATCTTACGATTAGTATTCTTAGCAATAACTTTAATTTCGAATATAAAATAATAGTAAAACGCGAGCATTTATCTTATAAATTTGTGTCAGTAAATTAATTTTTTCAAATAATAAAGACATATTTTAGGAAAAAATTGTGAGGCTAATTAATGATAAAAAATTTTATAAATAAGCATAGTTAGACTGAAATAATACTAGGATGAGCAACCTCTTAAAAAATACTCAAATTATGTAATTTTTTAAAGCCAAAATAGATAATACTTTTACAGTGAAATAACGAGATATTACAAATTAGTTCATAATTAAATTTTTAAAATTTGATCAAGAAGTGTTTAATTCAATATAATGTAAATATGATATTATTTAAATATCAAAATTATTATTTTATTTAATATCATTATTTTACCAATTCAAGAAAAAGATTCTTTGAAGTTCAAATTCTCAATGACTAATTCATAAATTATTCAATTATAATTTAAGATTTTACTACATTACATTATTCAATATATTAAATAACAATTCATTGAAATTATTAGGACTGCCTATCTATTTTCAATTATCAAACACACATTTTATGTTTAGCACAGATTCTCAGTCCTATTTGAAATTTTGAACACGCAACATTTTCAAATCTTAATACTTTTACATCATCAACAGATCATTTATTTCAAATTTTCGTCAATTCGAGATGTCAATATATAACCTAACTCAAATTTAACCAAAAAATTCTAAATATAAAGTCATAAATTTTAACCGATTTATTAGTGTATCAAGTTTGAATACTCATTTATAAATATTTATTTTATAGACTAATCAAGTAAGCAAATTAACCTAATCTATTTATTAATTAGGTCAAAATTAAACCTTTAATTTTGACTCATATATTAATCAAACCCAACTTACCCGTACATCAACCCATTTTGTCGCTCCTAATTTGGTGCTTACATTGGAATAAAAACTAGACAATAAATTAGAAATAAATGCAAAATAAACCAATAAATATCTTAACATACTGAAATAGAAATCAAAATCAAGGTCCAGATGACACATGTGGCTTGAGGATGAACCAAATAAAAGCTGGTAGACTTGTGATGCCTGCAACCGAAGAGAGCAGGGAGTTAGCCTCTAATGACCCAATCGATCTAATCTGAAGTTTTAGATGTCACGCACTGCTTAGGATTCCACACTAATGGTTTAACTCATCAGAATCAAACAGAAGAGGTCACCAATCCAATTCCACCCCAACCATTAAACAAAACCAACAAATCGGAAACATTCAGGCCCTATTTGGCGTGAGGAGTAAAATCAAAATCAAAATAGTACTAATTTAAAAATAATAATAATAAATAAATAAATTATTTTAATCATTATACATAAATTTTAATATAAAAAATATTATTTTATTTCATACACTCAATAATTTTTAATAAAAATATCAATTTTATTTCACATCCTAGACCAAATACTCGAATGAAATAAAATTAAAATTTTGAACATGTAAAATAAAATAATATTTATTTATATTAAAATTTATATAAAATAATTTAAAAAATTATTTATTTATTATTATTATTATTTAAATTAATATTATTTTGATCGTAATTTTAATCCCAATTTGAAACGAGGAAAAAAACTGATAAAAAAGCCTAGAACGAGAACCAAATCCAAAAAACATGGAGGCTCAAATCAAATGCGCACACATTTTCCTCCACTGGATCCATAGCTGAAACCCAGAAAAAAACTCTAGAGAAGTTCACAAAAGGAGAGAGCTAGAAGACAACCGATCCCGTCGAGAGGAAGAATCAGAAGGCAGTGGATTGAGCGCGCTTACCCCGGGGTCTGTGAACTTGACCCGAACTTCCGGCGAGAGGAGAGGGAGAAGAAATTTCGATACGAAAAATTTTCTAGCGAACAAGCAAATTATTTGGGCTTCGATAATAGCAAATTACAAGGCCGCCATGTTAGTATTATCAGCTTAGCGTCCGATAATGATAATATATCCGACGCTAAGCTGACGCTGATAATGCAATACTATTAGCATCAGGTTAGAATTGACTAGCAACTGATAAGTAAAAATGTTATAGTGAAAGGAAGCTCAGGCTCTCTCTCTTTTGAAACTCTATTATTAGACTAATATTGTTCACCCACTATTCGACTTTAGCCTATTCTGACAGTTTGGCTTATTAGCATCAGGTTAGAATCGGCTGGCAACTGATAAGTAAACATGTTATAGTGAAGGGGAGCTCAGGCTCTCTCTCTCTCTCTTTTGAAACTCTGTTATTAGACTATTACTGTTCACCCACTATTCAACTTTGGTTTACTCTGACTGTTCGGCTAGCCCTTCTCAACAAGGCCTTTGTTAGACAGTTAATTAGAGCTTATTCAAATCTTTTTCCTATCGTTGCAAGGGAAACAAGAAGAAGACTTTTAATTAATTTTCGATTTTTTATTCAAATATTATGTATAAATACATTTGTGCATTCAATTGGCTTAAATTATGATCATTTATTTTGATATATTATTTAAAAATAAAAATAAAATAAAATTTATAATAAATATGATTTAAATGATTATAGAGAAAATTCTAATGAAAGTTTAATGAAATCTTCCAGTAGACTACTGAAAAAATTACCTACTGAATCTAGTTACATATATAAATATATATATAATATTTTTTTTAATCGATTTAATTTCGAGCCATCTCGATCTGATCCTATGTAAGATTGGGACGCCTTCCGCTCCCCATCTCCGGTGGCAGCATTGTATGCAAGATCGTTAAGTTGGAGAGAAGTTGTCGTCGATGCACTCGAAGCAGATGAGGCCGGCCGCCGGTGGAGGCTCGCTCTGAGATCTAGATCGACGTCTGTATGTCTAGATCATCTTCTTACAGATCGACGCTGGGGAACGGGTTCGGGCTGGCGTCGTGGGTGCCGCCGGAGCTGAGGAAACAGAGCTCGCCCTCGATGGTAATGTAGACGTACGATGTCTACAGGGAGTTCGACCGCCGCCATGATCCTCCCTACCGACTCTCTCTCGCTCCAAAATCAAGATCAAAATGATACTATTTTAAATAATAATAATAATAATAATTTTTTTAATTATTTTATATAAATTTTAATATAAAAAAATATTATTTATTTTTATATATTTAATAATTTTTAATAAAAAATAAATTTTATTTCATATTATACTTCAAAATACTAGATTCTAGTATTTTAGTCTAAGATGTGAGATAAAGTTAATATTTTTATTAAAAATTATTGAGTTTGTAAAATAAAATAATAAAAAAATAACAACCAAGCCTTAATCCTACTAGGTGGGGTCGGCTATATGAATCCTTTATTTTCATTGCGGTCTATCAGTTACCATATAAAATAAAATAATATTTTAAATTTTTTTAGACAGATTAGTATAATTGATAGGGCTGGTCCATAGGTTTTAGACTAATTTCAAACTAGTCCCTTACTTCTCTTCTCTAGCAAAAGAATTTGAGGGACCAATTTGAAATGCCTAATCAATCTTAAGGACTTGTGAGAAAATTTTAAAATTTCTAGACCAGTTTGACGTGCACTATATCTAATTCAAGTTTTTAGAGAAAAGGGAGCCAAATGACATGTTCTTCTCTTTTGTGGATTTACATATATAGGATCAAAAATCTTTCTTATTAGATGCTCAGGAGAAATTATTCCTAAATATTTTTAGGTGATTTACATACAAGATATAAAATTTTATTGAAATTGTATGTCTCACTCAAATTTTTTAAAATTATACATTTTACACCCAATTCTAAAAGTACACCCCTTTCATTTCTTTCAAAGTAATTTTTCATTATGACAAAATTTAAAAAAAATATATAAGAGTTTTAGGCTAACTTAGGCAAAACATGAAATATCATAAATTAAGAATTGGGTAATCTTTTAAGTATTTTAATAAAGTGCAAATATATAAATATATATATGCAAGCTAGGGTAAAGAACAACTATGTATGAAAACAATATAAAAAAAATAAAATAAATCAAGTTTAGAAGTAATATATAATATTTGAGTTTTGAATATGGTTGTACATGTA
>JAEMOT010001838.1:22550-35374 GCA_019297695.1 Apostasia ramifera | reverse complement strand
AGCTATGTTTGGGCTAGTCCTGAGAAATCCGATTGATTTTGGAAATCGACCGATTTTTTCTGCTGTTATAGAGATGAATTTTATAGCAAAGATTATCAAGGAATGGATAGAACATAGGCTGACTAAGATTGAGTACAAGTTAAATCATTGGCAAAAATATGTATGCTTGCAATTATGTCCTACAAAAGAAAATAAAAGAAATCATGATTTCTATTTTTGGTATTAAAAGATCTAATTTTTCTTCACTTGTAATCACTTATACTTTGAAATATTATAAGATTTTATTAATATTTATAAATGCCTTTTATTATAGTTTATTGAGGTTGCTTGATGCGTATTAGAAATCTAATCATTTTACATGGCAAGTCTTTTTTAGGAAAAAGATTAATAGAGACATCAAGGATTTTCTTTCTCCAATAAAAGTAATTAAAACAAAGTTTCTTTTTGGAGCAAAGAAGAATCTTCAAAATTAATTTCTTATTCACTAGAAATTAGATTACATAAATGGATCGGATTTTAAATGGGTCGAATAAATGGTGATCCATATCCGATCCCTTGCTGTGAAGAAGAAGGTGGCTGGCTGGAAAAATTTGGCCCTCTTAACAAATCTACATAAGAAGGCCCAGTAGTTGAAAGATGATTTTGGGCTGCAGAAAGCCCACCAAGAGGCCCATCAGGCCTAGGATCCAACCCATCATGTGGGCCACTGCCTCCAGCCTGCCCAGAGCCCATGCGGGAGGCGGGAAGACCAAAGGGCGGCTGGGACTTGTTGGGTTTAGGGTTTAGGATTTAGGGTTTAGAATTTAGGGTTTAGGGTTTAGGGTTTAGAATTTAGGGTTTAGGATTTAGAGTTTAGTATTTAGAGTTTAAGGGTTAAGGGTTAAGGGTTAAGGGTTTAAGGGTTTAGGGTTTAGGGTTTAGGGTTTAAGGTTTAGGATTTAGGGTTTTTTTTAATTATTATTATTAAAAAGGGGGGATATTATTAAAAAGGAGAGCTTGAAAGATTTTTGAGCAGGAAGAGTAGTATGGAACAATAGAAAATGTATGCTTTTATTTTTCTACAGCGGGTGGTAAGCATGAAGCTGGATATATTTGCCCTTTATTTGAATTAGCCAATTATAGACAACCATTTTGACATGTCATACAAGTGGAACAATAAGAAAACAGCAAGCAGTGGGCATTGGAACGTTGGAGACAGATAGGGTTCAGCTGGGTTTGTATTTTAAGGATAAAAGTCAAGTCCAACTATGCTTGGAACAAAAAAAATACTTTAAAAATGAAACCTGAGAAAAAGGCTGATGTGATAAAGCATAGAATAGTAATTTTATTCATTTCCCATAATAAAACATGTTGGAGTATTTTCAGTAAAAAAATTTAAAAATGGCTAAAAGAAGGCTAAAACTCCCAAACTTGGACCCAAAGGCTATATATTTTTTAAAGTGGGCTGCTAGGAACAAAATAGTTGAAATAAAATATTCTCAGTTTTTGGAGATTTGGATCGGCCAAACGGTCAGCTGGGCAGCTGTGTTTGTGCCAGTCCAGAGAAATCCGGTTAATTTTGAAAATTGACCAATTTTTCCTGCAGCTATAGAGATGAATTTCACAGCAAAGATTTTTAAGTAATGTATAGACCTTAGGCTGACTAAGATTGAGTACAAGTTAAATCCTTGGCTAAAATATGCATGCTTAAAATTATGTCCTAGAAAAGAAAATAAAAGGAATCATGTAATATACTTCTTTTTTTGAATTTGAATTTGGACAATCACCTCAATTATGATATAAATAACCTGATAACACACTTAATAAGATGATTAGTCCATAATGCTAAATTAATTGTAATCATCAAAATTAAGAAGTTCAACAGAAGAGAGGAGAGGGTTTCTGGCGAGCGCCGCCGTTGGTGACCCCATGGGGGCCGCCAGCTGGTAGATGCCGGCAGCCATCAACAGAAAGGCTCACCAAATTACTGGGCCGGCGGAAGACTACCATCACCTCCAAGGAAGGAGGAGGGCGACGAGCAGGCCGCCGGAGCATCAAATTAGAAGGGTTCTTCCACCTGTAGCAACTCCGGCGAAGGCCGAAACCACCAATGGGAGAAGAAGATCTAGAGGAAAGGAGAGAAGGGGAGAGGTTTTCCGGCGAGCGCCGCTGCCTGCGGCCACCAAGGGCCGGCGGCGGCAAAGTTTTCCATTCTTCCTAGAAAGGGAAGCTCTGGGTGAAAAAAATCTAGAGAGAGAGGGGAGGGAAGAATTTGGTTTAGGTTTAGGTTTTAGTTTAGTTTAGTTTAGGTTTAGTTTTGTTTAGTTTAGGTTTAGGTTTAGGTTTAGGGTTTAGGGTTTAGGGTTTGGGATTTAGGGTTTAGGGTTAAGGGTTTAGGGTTTAGAGTTTAGGGTAGGGTTTAGGGTTTTAGGGTTTAGGGGTTTAGGGTTTAGGGTTTTTAGGATTTTTTTTTTTTAAAAATTAAAACAGGGGAGATAGTATTCATCGGGCCCCCATCCCGCCAACAAAAAGGCAAACAAGTTAGGCATAATGCATTACATGATAAAACATAAGGGCCAAGGCTCAATACATGGTAGGTACTAAGGCTATCTAAATTTGATAAGCTAAAGCCCACCAAAGAAGGATAGCCCAACACACACAATTAAAAAAAAAACAAAACAAAAAAAAAAACAGCAAAAGCCCATATTGTAAACATGGGCTAGGGTACATGGGTCAATCCAGGAGCACATGGGATTTAAAATGGGCCAAAGCCCAAAGCTGGGGAGGAGGAGTTCGCGGGTGAGCCTGAGGCCCGGCCCAATGAATTCCAATCTCCAAGGAAAGGCCCAGAAGATTCGGCCCGCAAAGGAAAGCCTTGTCCGCCGGCCCGCAGAGAGGTTGGCCCATCAAGAAAACAGAAGCTAGCTGAGATCGGCCCAAGCAGAAATGAGGATGGGACTTCTTTCGGCCCACCAGAGAGTGAATCATTCATGAGAAATAAAAGCCCATTCTGAATGAAATCCTTTGATATCTGAAAGGCCCATGCAGTAGAAAAGCCCATGGGTAGAATCCCATCAAACAAGGCCCAATCAGAAATCTCTCTTCCTTGATGAGAATCTATAATAAAAGGAAAAAGATGATTTTTAATATGATAACAATAAAATTATTTTGGGAATAAGCAATTTAATTTGAAGATTCTTCTTTGCTCCAAAAAGAAACTTTCTTTTAACTACTTTTATTGGAGAAAGAAATTCCTTGATGTCACTATTAATCTTTTTCCTAAAAAAACTTGTCATGTAAAATGATTAAATTTCTAATACGCATCAAGCAACCTCAATAAATTATATTAAAAAATATTTATAAATATTAATAGAATCTTATAATATTTCAAAATATAAGTGGTTACAAGTGAAGAAACATTAGATTCTTTAATGCCAAAAATAGAAACCAGTTATTAATCTTTCAATTTTACGCATCCTCCTTTCATCCCACTCCCCCACATTTACTTTTTTTTTTTCCTCTCAGGAACTTAGACTTACTGCTTTCAGGATAACACGAATTAAGCTTTCTGATTAGTTCATATAGTGAGCTTTGGGTCAGTTACACCCAAACCAGTTCTCTTTAGGGCACTAGATGAAAAGACATCCCTCGGACTTAACTGCTCGAACTAAAGAGGCTTACAATTATCCTAAATCCCATAATCGACCCTTTTAGCGAATTTTCAGTCAGTGACTCCCAAACCAATTTGTTTAAGGCCCTAGTGACTAGACACCTTCAGACTTACTAGTTCAAGTCTCATATTGTCTCCCACGTTCCAATGGACACATCATCACCCAGAAATATCTAAAATGCCCTCTGCTTGTTATTTTCTTATTGTTCCACTTGTATGACATGTCAAAATGATTGTCTATAATTGGCTAATTAAAATAAAGGAAAATATATCCAGCTTCATGCTTACCACCTGCTGTAGAAAAATAAAAGCATACATTTTCTATTATTCCATACTACTCTTCCAGCTCAAAAATCTTTCAAGCTCTCCTTCAAGCTTCTACTTGCAAACAAACCTCTTAAAGGAGAAACAAAAGGAAGAAAGAGTGCTGTGTTTTTCACTGTTCTGAAGCCAAGACCAGTAATCATCATTGTTCATATTCCTTCTTGGCTTTTCGGTTTTGTCGTAGTCTCACGTTTCTCATAATCTGAATCTTCACTGTCTTGGTTTTTTTTGTTGCACAATAAAAGCAAGATTGTTTGCTAATAGTTTCATATCTTAAAGCTAGCTTTTTCCTGAATATTTTGAGAAGTTTTTTTTTTCTTAATCATTATACCTTTTTCTTTTCTTTTACCCCAAGATTACATAATTTAATCTTGGACTTCTACTAGTTTTTACCCTTGGCAAGTTGTCATATGCATAGAGCTCTTCACTGTAATTTAATTTTTTGTGCTTAAGTTGTAATTAAGCTAGCAAGGCTAGCAAAAACTAAAATCCTTCATGTATTGGCTTTGGCCAAACTGGTTTGCCTTCATGGCGGGTTGGGGGCCCGATGAATAATATTCCCCCTTTTTAATAAGAATAATAATAAAAAAAAACTCTAAACCTTAAACCCTAAACCCTTAACCCTTAAACTCTAAACCCTAAACCCTAAATCTTAAACCCTAAACCCTAAATTCTAAACCCTAAACCCTAAACCCTAAACCCTAAATTCTAAACCCTAAACCCTAAATCTTAAACCCAACAAGTCCCAGCCGCTCTTTGGTCTTCCCGCCTCCCGCATGGGCTCTGGGCAGGCTGGAGGCAGTGGCCCACTTGATGGGTTGGATCCTAGGCCTGATGGGCCTCTTGGTGGGCTTTCTGCAGCCCAAAATCATCTTTCAACTGCTGGGCCTTCTTATGCAGATTTGTTAAGAGGGCTAAATTTTTTCAGCCAGCCACCTTCTTCTTCACAGCAAGGGATCGAATATGGATCACCATTGATTCGACCCGTTTAAAATCTGATCCATTTATGTAATCTAATTTGTAGTTCATACAGATTATATTGTGGCTAATAATCTTTTTGTTAGAAGGCTCAAGTAAAGAGCGTCACTTTCTCAAAAGATGCTTGAACATGGGCCCATTAGCAAGCCCAACAAAATTTTTGGATCCTTTTAAACCTCAAAGTCTTTAACATAAATCTCTCTTCCTTGATGAGAATCAATAATAAAAGGAAAAAAGATGATTTATAATATGGTAATAAACAATAAAATTATTTGGTGAATAAGCAATTAATTTTGAAGATTATTCTTTGCTCCAAAAAGAAACATTCTTTTAATTACTTTTATTAGAGAAAGAAAATTCTTGATGTCTCTATTAATCTTTTTCCTCAAAAAGACTTGTCATGTAAAATGATTAGATTTCTAATACGCATCAAGCAACCTCAATAAATTATAATAAAAAGCATTTATAAATATTAATAAAAACTTATAATATTTAAAAATATAAGTGTTTACAAGTGAAGAAAAATTAGATCCTTTAATACCAAAAATAGAAACCAATCAATAATCTTTTAATTTTACTCAATCTTCTTCCATCCCACTCCCCCACTTTACTTTTTTTTTTCTTTTTTCCTCTCAGGAGCTTTGACTTGCTGCTTTCTGGATATCTAAAATCCCATAATCGATCCTTTTAGTGAATTTTAAGTCAGTGACTCCCAAACCAGTTGGTTTAAAGTACTAGTGACTAGGCACCTTCAGACTTACTAGTTCAAGTCTTATATGTGATCAGGCAGCAAAATCGAATGATTTTATTTTTTTTTTTTTTTTTTTTTTTTTTTTAGGGGGGGGGGGAGAGTAGGGCGGTTAAAGAAAGGTCTAAAAAAAGATAGAGAGTGGTTCTAATTCAAATGGATTAAAAAAATCTAAAGAATTCTTCAAAGACAATCAAATTATATCATGAAAAAAGGTAAGCCAAAAATAATATTTATATAATAGCTGAAATTATTATAAAATGCAAAGCTACAGAGATGAATCATAAATAAAATTATAATGCATGGCAAGAAAAGAAAAAAGACAAATAATTAACTAAAGAAATCCTAGATCCTCAAAAGTAGATAAAAGAAAGGGTATATTTTTAGATCCAAAAGAATCTAATGAGTATAGTTGAAATTAAATTGAAAAATAATAGCAAGAAGTGATAGAACTTGATAAGTATGCCGTACAGTTTCAGATTGATTTAGTAATCCATTAGAGAGCAACCTGCACAAACTATAAAATTAAAATGAAATTAGATTTAAGCTTTTGTTACAATAGAGGTCCTAACAAAAGGGAAACCTATTTTATCATCTATTATTTTCTTTTTAATTTGATCAGAAATAGTTGAATTATCAAAAATATTATCAGTTTTAACTTTAGTAAGAGCATCAGTAACTTGGTTAGTTTCTCTCCAAATATGCCTAATAGTAATATTTTTAAAAATAATGAGAGACTTAATATGAGCTATTTGGAGTAAATATTTTCAGCTGATGTCTGAATTGTTTCTAAGCCAGTTCACAAGGACCAGCGAATCTAATTCTAATTCAATATTATTCAAGCCTAAATCAAAACAAAGAGTAATACCATATAAGCAAGCTTGGATTTCAGCCATAAGAGCATCGCAAGCTTGGAAGATTTTAGAGATCAGTAAATTTGAAGGGTTTATGGTTTTTTTTTTTTTTTTTTTAATAAAGACGGGGAGATAGTATTCATCGGGCCCCCGACCCGCAAACAGAAAAGCAAAGATTGGCCCATGGCCATTACAAACTTGAATCATCAAACATTAGGGAAAAGGCCCAAGGCCCATTACATAAGTGCTATGAATAAAATTAAATGCTAAAGAGCCTAAAGCCCAAATCCTTAAAGAAGCCCATGCAGAACAAAAGGTCCACCAGCATTTAAAAAGGCCCACGGCCCGCAAAGAAAGCAGTCCAGCGGGCCGTCGCGGTTGAAACAAAGCAGGGCCCAGCAACAGTAAAAATAATAAGGCCCGGAATGGCCCACCAGAGAAAACTAACAGCCCACCTGAATGGGCCCAAGCAGATTGAAACAAAGGCCATTAACAAAACTCAAAAGCCTTCTTCACCACATCTCCATTGGCTAGAACCTCCCCATGGGGAATAATATATTCATCAGCGACCATAGTCATGAAATTGGTTTCGTAATTAGGTGAGAAACAATTTTCAATAATATGATTAAAACAATGAAGGTGAGTAAAGGCCCAGATCTTATCCATACGAGGAAAATAGCCAAAGAAAATATACTGTTAGAGGAGTCAATGACCTCGAGAGCATCCAAACCAGCCACGGGTTGAGTTCGCCAATTTAAATTGCTCACCTTTTTCTTCAGTTTATTTGATGGATTATCGGGCAAGGATAAAAGTCGAAAAAACCATCCAATTTTTTAGGAGACGCACCCTTGTATTACCTATGCCTTTGGACCACGCGTGAAATTCATCACCCACCCAGCCTATCTCTTCGTCATCAAGACCGGAGAAGGTCAAACTTTGAAAGGGGTTGAGGAAAGACTGGCCCTGCTGGGCCAAAACCAGTCCCAAAAGGCCTTGAGCTGGCTTGGCTATTCCTGGCAGAGTCAAGACCTGCTGGGCTGAGGTCTAGCCTAAAGCCTGCTGGGCTGAATCTTAGCCCAACTCAATTTGGGCAGGAGCTGAAACCTGGGCCTTAGCTGGCTGGGTCAAAACCTGATGGGCTGAGATCTGCAGAGTGGCTGATTCTGGGCCCAAATTTCCTAAAGGCTGAAGGGCCTTATCTGAAATCTGATTTGCATCATGCTGGGTCAAAACCTGGTGGGCTTGATCTAACTGGGCCTTTACTGGCAGGGACGAATCAAGCTGAGCTGAAGACTTACTAAGTACCTGTTGGGTTGAAACCCGGCCCATTTCACCTGAATCCACATGTTGGACCAAAATCTGAAGGCCTGAAATCTGTCCCAAAAGCTGTTGGGCTAAAACCTAGCCCAACTCACCTGAGAATTGAGGGGCCTTAACTAAAGGCTGGATATTCCTATGCTGGGCTGAAAAATTGTGGGCTGAAGTAATTGAGGGCTCCATAGGGCTAGAGCCAAATTCGCTGATCTGAGGTGGGCCGGTAAGGAATTCCAAATTATCAAAATGAAGATTTTTCGCTGACCCATGCCGCAGAAGTTCTGGAGAATCTGTTAACTTGAATTGCTTTTCAAATGATCCACCTGAACCATTAAGGGATGGCAAAGTGAGGCTATCCTTCCCCATTTCTATCTCTGGAGAAGGTAAAATAGATTTGGAAGGAGCCTTAGATGTACCAACAATACCCTTATCAACTTTAGAAATACATTTAGCTTTATCAAGGAGTCTCTTACTTTTCGTTCTTCCTTCAACCAGCTGCCAAGCAGGAGAAGGAGGATCATCATCACAAACAGGGGACGGAGGATCTTCATCTCAAGGAGAACCCCCAACTTCAGAGGGGTCAATCTCCTTGTTAACCAAACAAGGGTGATGACCAGGAGAAGTTTGGTGAGTCACAACTCTCAATATAGCACCTGAATTGGGGGGAGGCACCCCCAAGACCCCAACTGAAGGAAGAGAGGTACCCACATGGGAAGGCTGATCGAGAACTATATCAGATTGAGGGAGAGAATCATTGGACTTTTTCACCCATTGAGGGGTGACCTGTCTTTGGCCTTCCTCAGGGGAATTGGTTTTTAGAATAACCTTGTCTTTGGGCTTGAGCTCGGGATGTTTGAAATAACAAAGCTGTAGAGAGTGACCCAATTTATAACAATAAGTACAGTAAAAAGGCCTTTTCTCAATAACCACAGATTGTTTGAGGCCAGATTTCCCACCAAGGGAGATAAAAACCTCATCAGGGTAGGATTTTCTCGCATCAAACTCAACGAGGACCCTGGCGACAGAAGGTCGAGTCAAATCAGATATGACCTTATCCAGTTGAATGGGCTTGCCAAAAACTGAAGCAAAGGATTTTAAGCCACCCCAAAATTCAACAGGTAAACCTGGAAAAGCTAGCCAGATAAGAGAAAAGGGGGACTCTTGTCCTGGTCTAAAGCCACTTTCCCATTTCCACATTCTAAGAGGTTTGGTGTTCACATAATACGTACCATGCCGGCGAATTCGATTCAAATCCTGAGATAGAGCGCATCTGACCATAATGTGTCTAGCATCCATAGCGCTAACATGATAACCCCCTAGAAGATTTAAGGATCTAAAAAAGAGCCTCACATCATCCATGCTTGGTCTACTTTTTGGGAAAAATCCAACAATAGTAGATTCAAAAGGTTTTGACATAGTTTGAATTTCATCCTCAGAAAATATAAAAGTTGGCATTCCTTTCAACAAGTCAAAAGATTTGGCGATTTCAAACTCAGGAAGCAATCCAGGAAAAGTAATCCATTTATTTGTAAATAGATCGGGTTAGTAAACGGGGCGGATTGACGGGTCAAAAAAAAATTCATTTGGGGGTTTAATCGGATCGGAACTCTGATCGAATCGGGTCATGATCCGATCCATTCAAATAAAGGGCAAATATATCCAGCTTCATGCTTACCACCTGCTGTAAAAAAATAAAAGCATACATTTTTTGTTGTTCCATACTACTCTTCCTGCTCAAAAATCTTTCAAGCTCTCCTTCATGCTTCTACTTGTAAACAAACCTCCTCAAGGAGAAACAAAAGGAAGAAAGAGTGCTGTGTTTTTCACTGTTCTGAAGCCAAGACCAGTAATCCTCATTGTTCATATTCCTTCTTGGCTTTTCAGTTTTGTCGTAGTCTCACGTTTCTCATAATTTGAATCTTCACTGTCTTGGTTTTTTTTTTTGTTGCACAATAAATGCAAGATTGTTTGCTAATAGTTTCATATCTTAAAGCTAGCTTTTTCCTGAATATTTTGAGAAGTTTGTTTTTGCTTAATCATTATACCTTTTTCTTTTCTTTTACTCCAAGATTACAGAATTTAATCTTTGACTTCTACGAGTTTTTACCCTTGGCAAGTTGCCGTATGCATAGAGCTCTTCACTGTAATTTAATTTTTTGTGCTTAAGTTGTAATTAAGCTAGCAAGGCTAGCAAAAACTAAAATCCTTCATGTATTGGCTTTGGCCAAATTGGTTTGCCTTCATGGCGGGTTGGGGGCCCGATGAATAATATTCTCCCTTTTTAATAATAATAATTAAAAAAAACCCTAAACCCTAAACCCTAAACACTAAACCCTAAACCCTAAACCCTAAACCCTTAAACCCTTAACCCCTTAATCCTAAACTCTTAAACACTTAACCCTTAACCCTTAACCCTTAAACTCTAAACACTAAACCCTAAACCCTAAACCCTAAATTCTAAACCCTAAACCCTAAACCCTAAACCCAAAAAATCCCAGCCGCCCATTGGTCTTCCAGCCTCCCGCATGGGCTCTGGGCAGGCTGGAGGCAGTAGCCCACTTGATGGGCTGGATCCTAGGCCTGATGGGCCTCTTGGTGGGCTTTCTGCAGCCCAAAATCATCTTTCAACTGCTGGGCCTTCTTATGCAGATTTGTTAAGAGGGCCGAATTTTTCCAGCCAGCCACCTTCTTCTTCACATCAAGGTACTTTTCCTGGATTGCTTCCTGAGTTTGAAATCGCCAAATCTTTTGACTTGTTGAATGGAATGCCAACTTTTATATTTTCTGAGGAGGAAATTCAAACTATTTCAAAACCTTTTGAATCTACTATTGTTGGATTTTTCCCAAAAGGTAGACCAAGCATGGATGATGTGATGCTCTTTTTTAGATCCTTAAATCTTCTAGGGGGTTATCATGTTAGCGCTATGGATGCTAGACACATTATGGTCAGATGCGCTCTATCTCATGATTTGAATCGAATTCGCCGGCATGGTACTTATTATGTGAACACCAAACCTCTTAGAATGTGGAAATGGGAAAGTGGGTTTGGACCAGGACAAGAGTCCCCCTTTTCTCTTATCTGGCTAGCTTTTCCAGGTTTACCTGTTGAATTTTGGGGTGGCTTAAAATCCTTTGCTTCAGTTTTTGGCAAGCCCATTCAACTGGATAAGGCCACATCTAATTTGACTCGACCTTCTGTCGCCCGGGTCCTCGTTGAGTTTGATGCCGAAAATCCTACCCTGATGAGATTTTTATCTCCCTTGTGGGAAATCTGGCTTCAAACAATCTGTGGTTATTGAGAAAAGGCCTTTTTACTGTACTCATTGTTATAAATTGGGTCACTCTCTACAGCTTTGTTATTTCAAACATCCTGAGCTCAAGCCCAAAGAAAAGGTTATTCTAAAAACCAATTCCCCTGAGGAAGGCCAAAGACAGGTCACCCCTCAATGGGTGAAAAAGTCCAACGATTCTCTCCCTTAATCTGATATAGTTCTCGATCAGCCTTCCCATCTGGGTACCTCTCTTCCTTCAGTTGGGGTCTTGGGGGTGCCTCCCCCAGTTCAAGTGCTATATTGAGAGTTGTGACTCCCCAAACTTCTCCTGGTCATCACCCTTGTTTGGTTAACAAGGAGATTGACCCCTCTGAAGTTGGGGGTTCTCCTTGTGATGAAATCCTCCGTCCCCTATTTGTGATGATGATCCTCCTTCTCCTGCTTGGCAGCTGGTTGAAGGAAGAAGGAAAAGTAAGAGACTCCTAGATAAAGCTAAATGTATTTCTAAAGTTGATAAGAGTATTGTTGGTACATCTAAGGCTCTTTCCAAATCTATTTTACCTTCTCCAGAGATAGAAATGGGGAAGGATAGCCTCACTTTGCCATCCCTTAATGGTTCAGGTGGATCATTTGAAAAGCAATTCAAGTTAACAGATTCTCCAGAACTTCTGCGGCATGGGTCAGCGAAAAATCTTCATTTTGATAATTTGGAATTCCTTACCGGCCCACCTCAGATCAGCGAATTTTGCTCTAGCCCTATGGAGCCCTCAATTACTTCTGCCCACAATTTTTCAGCCCAGCATAGGGATATCCAGCCTTTAGTTAAGGCCCCTCAATTCTCAGGTGAGTTGGGCTAGGTTTTAGCCCAACAGCTTTTGGGACAGATGTGGATTCAGGTGAAATGGGCCGGGTTTCAGCTCAAGGCCTTTTGGGACTGGTTTTGGCCCAGCAGGGCCAGTCTTTCCTCAACCCCTTTCAAAGTTTGACCTTCTCCGGTCTTGATGACGAAGAGATAGGCTGGGTGGGTGATGAATTTCACGCGTGGTCCAAAGGCATAGGTAATACACGTCTCCTAAAAAATCGGATGGTTTTTTCGACTTTTATCCTTGCCCGATAATCCATCAAATAAACTGAAGAAAAAGGTGAGCAATTTAAATTGGCGAACTCAACCCGTGGCTGGTTTGGATGCTCTCGAGGTCATTGACTCCTCTAACAGTATATTTTCTTTGGCTATTTTCCTCGTATGGATAAGATCTGGGCCTTTACTCACCTTCATTGTTTTAATCATATTATTGAAAATTGTTTCTCACCTAATTACGAAACCAATTTCATGACTATGGTCGCTGATGAATATATTATTCCCCATGGGGAGGTTCTAGCCAATGGAGATGTGGTGAAGAAGGCTTTTGAGTTTTGTTAATGGCCTTTGTTTCAATCTGCTTGGGCCCATTCAGGTGGGCTGTTAGTTTTCACTGGTGGGCCGTTCTGGGCCTTATTATTTTCACTGTTGCTGGACTCTGCTTTGTTTCAACCGCGACGGCCCGCTGGACTGCTTTCTTTGCGGGCCGTGGGCCTTTTTAAATGCTGGTGGACCTTTTGTTCTGCATGGGCTTCTTTAAGGATTTGGGCTTTAGGCTCTTTAGCATTTAATTTTATTCATAGCACTTATGTAATGGGCCTTGGGC
>JAEMOT010001838.1:3042-22460 GCA_019297695.1 Apostasia ramifera | reverse complement strand
AAAAAAAAAAAACCATAAACCCTTCAAATTTACTGATCTCTAAAATCTTCCAAGCTTGCGATGCTCTTATGGCTGAAATCCAAGCTTGCTTATATGGTATTACTCTTTGTTTTGATTTAGGCTTGAATAATATTGAATTAGAATTAGATTCTCTGGTCCTTGTTAACTGGCTTAGAAACAATTCAGACATCAGCTGGAAATATTTACTCCAAATAGCTCATATTAAGTCTCTCATTATTTTTAAAAATATTACTATTAGGCATATTTGGAGAGAAGCTAACCAAGTTGCTGATGCTCTTACTAAAGTTAAAACTGATAATATTTTTGGTAATTCGACTATTCCTGATCAAATTTTAAAAAAAATAATAGATGATAAAATAGGTTTCCCTTTTGTTAGGACCTCTATTATAACAAAATTTTAAATCTAATTTCTTTTTAATTTTATAGTTTGTGCAGGTTGCTCTCTAATGGATTACTAAATCAATCTGAAACTGTACGGCATACTTATCAGGTTCTATCGCTTCTTGCTATCATTTTTCTATTTAATTTCAACTATATTCATTAGATTCTTTTGGATCTAAAAATATACCCTTCCTTTTATCTACTTTTGAGGATCTAGGATTTCCTTAGTTAATTATTTATCTTTTTTCTTTTCTTGCCATGCATTATAATTTTATTTATGATTCGTCTCTGTTGCTCTGCATTTTATAATAATTTCAGCTATTATATAAATATTATTTTTGGCTTACCTTTTTTCAAGATATAATTTGATTGTCTTTGAAGAATTCTTTAGATTTTTTTAATCCATTTGAATCAGAACCACTCTCTATCTTTTTTTAGACCTTTCTTTAACCGCCCTACTCTCTGCCCCCCCCTAAAAAAAAAAAAAAAACTAAATCATTCAATTTTGCTGCCTGATCACATATAAGACTTGAACTAGTAAGTCTGAAGGTGCCTAATCACTAGTGCCTTAAACCAACTGGTTTGGGAGTCACTGACTGAAAATTCAATAAAAGGGTCGATTATGGGATTTAGGATATCCTGAAAGCAGCAAGTCAAAGTTCCTGAGAGGAAAAAAGAAAAAAAAAGAAAAGTGGGGGAGTGGGATGGAAGAAGATTGAGTAAAATTGAAAGATTACTGATTGATTTCTATTTTTGGTATTAAAGTATCTAATTTTTCTTCACTTGTAATCACTTATATTTTGAAATATTATAAGTTTTTATTGATATTTATAAATGCCTTTTATTATAATTTATTGAGGTTGCTTGATGCGTATTAGAAATCTAATCATTTTACATGGCAAGTCTTTTTTAGGAAAAAGATTAATAGAGACATCAAGGATTTTCTTTCTCCAATAAAAGTAATTAAAAGAAAGTTTCTTTTTAGAGCAAAGAAGAATCTTCAAAATTAATTTCTTATTCACCAAATAATTCTATTGTTTATTACCATATTATAAATCATCTTTTTTCCTTTTATTATAGATTCTCATCAAGGAAGAGAGATTTATGTTAAAGACTTTGAGGTTTAAAAGGATCCAAAAATTTTGTTGGGCTTGCTAATGGGCCCATATTCAAGCATCTTTTGAGATAGTGATGCTCTTTACTTAAGCCTTCTAAAAAAAAGATTATTAGCTACAATATAATCTGTATGAACTAGAAATTAGATTACATAAACGAATCGAATTTTAAACGGGTCGAATCAATGGTGATCCATATCCGATCCCTTGCTGTGAAGAAGAAGGTGGCTGGCTGGAAAAATTCGGCCCTCTTAACAAATCTACATAAGAAGGCCCAGCAGTTGAAAGATGATTTTGGGCTGCAGAAAGCCCACCAAGAGGCCCATCAGGCCTAGGATCCAACCCATCAAGTGGGCCACTACCTCCAGCCTGCCTAGAGCCCATGCGGGAGGCGGGAAGACCAAAGGGCGGCTATGACTTGTTGGGTTTAGGGTTTACGGTTTAGGGTTTAGAATTTAGGGTTTAGGGTTTAGGATTTAGTATTTAGAGTTTAAGGGTTAAGGGTTAAGGGTTTAAGGGTTTAGGGTTTAGGGTTTAAGGTTTAGGGTTTAGGGTTTTTTTTTATTATTATTATTAAAAAGGGGGGATATTATTCATCGGGCCCCCAACCCGCCATGAAGGCAAACCAGTTTGGCCAAAGCCAATACATAAAGGATTTTAGTTTTTGCTAGCCTTGCTAGCTTAATTACAACTTAAGCACAAAAAATTAAATAACAGTGAAGAGCTCTATGCATACGACAACTTGCCAAGGGTAAAAACTAGTAGAAGTCCAAGATTAAATTCTGTAATCTTGGGGTAAAAGAAAAGGAAAAGGTATAATGATTAAGAAAAAAAAAATTCTCAAAATATTCAAGAAAAAGCTAGCTTTAAGATATGAAACTATTAGCTAACAATTTTGCTTTTATTGTGCAACAAAAAAAAACCAAGACAGTGATGATTCAGATTATGAGAAACGTGAGACTACGACAAAACCGAAAAGCCAAGAAGGAATATGAACAATGAGGATTACTGGTCTTCGCTTCAGAACAGTGAAAAACACAGCACTCTTTCTTCCTTTTATTTCTCCTTGAAGAGGTTTGTTTGCAAGTAGAAGCTTGAAGGAGAGCTTGAAAGATTTTTGAGCAGGAAGAGTAGTATGGAACAATAGAAAATGTATGCTTTTATTTTTCTACAGCAGGTGGTAAGCATGAAGCTGGATATATTTGTCCTTTATTTGAATTAGCCAATTATAGACAATCATTTTGACATGTCATACAAGTGGAACAATAAGAAAATAATAAGCAGAGGATATTTTAGACATTTCTCGGTGATGATGTGTCCATTGGAATGTGGGAGACAGATAGGGTTCAGCTGAGTTTGTATTTTAAGGATAAAAGTCAAGTCCAACTATGCTTGGAACGAGGAAAATACTTTAAAAATGAAACCTGAGAAAAAGGATGATGTGATAAAATATAGAATAGTAGTTTTATTCATTTTCCATAATAAAACATGTAGGAGTATTTTCAGCAAAAAAATTTAAAAATGGCTAAAAGAATGCTAAAACACCCAAACTTTCACCCAAGGGCTAAAACAAGGAGAGAGTGCCACCTAGGATAGATTTTGACAAATTGGATAGCTTAGGTGGACAACATATTCAGCACAAAACTCAAAAACTGCTGAAAGGAACAAGTGGAATGACAAGTCTTTTTTAGGAAAAAGATTAATAGGGACATCAAGGATTTTCTTTCTCCAATAAAAGTAATTAAAAGAAAGTTTCTTTTTGGAGCAAAGAAGAATCTTCAAAATTAATTGCTTATTCACCAAAAAATTTTATTATTTATTACCATATTATAAATCATCTTTTTTCCTTTTATTATAGATTCTCCTCAAGGAAGAGAGATTTATGTTAAAGACTTTGTGGTTTAAAAGGATCCAAAATTTTTGTTGGGCTTGCTAATGGGCCCATGTTCAAGCATCTTTTGAGATTTCCCCAAATTGGTGGACTGTGCATGACCTGGGCTTTCCTCCGCGCGGGCCGTGTTTATTTCATTCTATCTGCGGGCCGCAGGAATGAGCCTTTTTTTAATTCCCTTTGCAGGCCGAATCTTCTGGGCCCGTTCCTGCTGTTCAGACCGTTTGGCTGCTTGGGCCTTATTTGATGGGCTAGGTGCAGATTGGGCCCTATTTCTGCATGGGCTCTCTTATGTCTTTATGTCATGTAATGGCCCATCGGCCCTCATCCTTATCATGTTTTGGCCCTTGGCCTACCAAGGTGGATTTCCTTAGGTTTTTACTTGTATTGGGCCTTTGGTCTCTATCTTTTTCTTGTATTGACTTTAGCCAAAAAATGTCTGCCTTTTTGCGGGTTAAGGGCCTGATGAATAATATCTCCCTTATTTTATTCAAAAAAAAAACCCTAAACCCTAAACCCTAAAACCCTAAAAACCCTAAATTGATTGATAATATTAGCAATATCACTGATTTTAATCGTGATCATCTTCCTATATCCTATCTGGGTTGCCCTATTTATAAAGGGAATATTAAAAACTCCCTTTTCAATAATATTATTAATAAAATTAGGAATAAGATTTCTGGTTGGGATTGTAATCTGCTATCCAAAGGTGCTAAGATTATCCTCATCAACGCTGTTCTTAGCTCTATTCCTCAATATGTCTTTCACAATATTCCTCCCACTAAAGCTATCATTAAGCAAATTGGTATTCTTTTTACCAAATTTTTTTGGTATACTCATGGTAAAAAGAACTTCATTTGGAGATCTTGGAATAAAATGTGTTATCCTAAGGAGGAAGGTGGTTTAGGTTTTAGACACTTTGATGATCTCCAAAAAGTCAATGATTGTAGACTTTGGTGGAAGTTTAGAACTCAAAATTCTTTATGGGCCTTTATTATGAAGGAAAAATACTTCAAAGGTAATCACCCTATCAACATTCATAATAATACTGGTTCCCCTATTTTTGATAGACTTATTAAATCTAAAAATTTCGCTGAGCCTCATATTAGATGAGCCATTGGGGAAGGCCATATTTTCTTCTGGTTTGACAATTGGCTTCCTGAAGGCAAGCTAACTGACTTGACTAATGGTCCTTTCAATTCAAATAAAGTTCAAAAAGCTATTATTAATGGTAGTTGGAATAAAAAATATCTTATTAATAATCTCCATAATAACTTAGTTCAGGATGTTATTAATATTCCTATCATCAATAGTGATAAGATCATCTGATGTCTTTCTAATAATGATAATTTCTATTTTAAAAATACTTGAGAATTTTTTAGGAGAAAAAAAGATAAAAGCTTAATTTGGTCATTTATTTGGCATAGATTTATTCCTCTTAAAATTTTCTTTCTCTCTTGGCAAATTTTTCAAGATATTGTTCATAATGATATTAATTTTATGAAAAAAAGTCTTAATCTCCCCTCAAAATGTGTTTGGGGTTGCCCACAGCAAGAAGACACTTTTCATATTTTCTGGCAATGTTCTAAAGCCCAAAAAGTTTGGAATGCTGTTTTTAATTTATTTAATATTTCTATATTTTCTAATTTAAATTTCATTGAATCTCTTATTTTTAAGTGGATGAATTTGTCTCCCTCGATCAAAAAAGACCATGTTAGACATATTATTTTCATTCTTACACTTTGGTCTCTTTAATTTTATTGGTCGAGGCAATCTGGCCTCCACCAATAAAATTAAATGGTATATTCTCCACCTTTTTTATACTTATAATCATGCTTATACCTTTCATAAAAATCAATTTAAAGGTGATAAATATTTTTTAATATTATTAATCCTAATTTTTCTACTCATTATATTCATATTGATTTTATAGCCTGGAAGAAACCTAACAATAGGTATGTCAAGCTTAACGCAGATGGTAGTTACGAAAATGGTATTGGCCATGGTGGAGGTATTATTAGAGATTCTAAGGGTATTCTTATTGAAGCTTTCTCTAAAATCTTCCAAGCTTGCGATGCTCTCATAGCTGAAATCCAAGCTTGCTTATATGGTATTACTCTTTGTTTTAATTTGGGCTTGAATAATATTAAATTAAAATTAGATTCTCTGGTCCTTGTTAACTGGCTTAGAAACAATTCAGACATCAGCTGGAAATATTTTCTCAACATTGCTCATATTAAATCTCTCATTATTTTTAAAAATATTACTATAAAGTATATTTGGAAAGAAGCTAACCAAGTTGCTGATGCTCTTACTAAAGTCAAAACTGATAATATTTTTGATAATTTGACTATTCCTGATCAAATTAAAAAAAAAAAAAAAAAATAAAAAAAAGGCTTTCTTTTTTTTTTTTTTTTTTTTTTTTTTTAGGTTTTCCTTTTGTTAGTCTAATTTCCTTTCAAGTTTATAGTTTGTGCATGTTGCTCTCAAATGGATTACTAAATCAATCACAAACTATACGACATACTTATCAGGTTCTATCGCTCCTTGTTACTATTTTCCTCTTTAATTTCAACTATACTCATTAGATTCTTTTGAATCTAAAAATGTATCCTTCCTTTTATCTACTTTTGATGATCTAGGATTTTCTTATTTAATTATTTATCTTTTTTTTTCTTGCCATGCATTATAATTTTATTTATGATTCGCCTCTGTAGTTCTATATTTTATAATAATTTCGGCCATTATATAAATATTTTTTAGGCTTACCTTTTTTCAGGATATAATTTGACTATCTTTGAAGAATTTTTTAGATCTTTTTAATCCATTTATGTTAGAACCATTCTCTGTTTTTTCTTTTCTCTTATTTGACCTTTCCGCCCCACTCCCCCCCCCCCCCCAAAAAAAATAAAAAAATTAAAAAATAAAATTAAATTAAAAATAATAATAATAATAATAATAATAAATAAAAAAAGAGAGGAATCGTTCGATTTTACTGCCTGATCACATTACACATATGAGACTTGAACTAGTAAGTCTGAAGGTGTCTAGTCACTAGGGCCTTAAACAAAGTGGTTTGGGAGTCACTGACTGAAAATTCGCTAAAAGGGTCGATTATGGGATTTAGGATAATATATAAGCCTCTTTAGTTCGAGCAATTAAGTCCGAGGGATGTCTTTTCATCTAGTGCCCTAAAGCGAATTGATTTGGGTGTCACTGACCCAAAGCTCACTATATGAACTAATCAGAAAGCTTAATTCGTGCTATCCTGAAAGCAGTAAGTCTAAGTTCGTGAGAAGGAAAAAAAAAAAAAGGAAATGTGGGGGAGTGGGATGAAAGGAGGTTGTGTAAAATTGAAAGATTAATGATTGGTTTCTATTCTTGGTATTAAAGAATCTAATTTTTCTTCACATGTAACCACTTATATTTTGAAATATTATAAGATTCTATTAATATTTATAAATATTTTTTATTATAATTTATTGAGGTTGCTTGATGCGTATTAGAAATTTAATCATTTTACATGATAAGTTTTTTTAGGAAAAAGATTAATAGTGACATCAAGGAATTTCTTTCTCCAATAAAAATAGTTAAAAGAAAGTTTCTTTTTGGAGCAAAGAAGAATCTTCAAATTTAATTGCTTATTCCCAAAATAATTTTATTGTTTATTACCATATTAAAAATCATCATTTTCCTTTTATTATAGATTCTCATCAAGGAAGAGAGATTTCTGATTGGGCCTTGTTTGATGGGATTCTACCCATGGGCTTTTCTACTGCATTTCGATTTCAATGAATTTCATTCAGAATGGGCTTTTATTTCTCATGAATGATTCACTCTCTGGTGGGCCGAAAGAAGGCCCATCTTCATTTCTGCTTGGGCCGATCTCAGCTATCTTCTGTTTTCTTGATGGGCCAACCTCTCTGCGGGCCGGCGGACAGGGCTTTCCTTTGCGGGTCAAATCTTCTGGGCCTTTCCTTGGAGATTGGAATTCATTGGGCCGGGCCTCAGTCTCACCCGCGAACTCCTCCTCCCTAGCTTTGGGCTTTGGCCCATTTTAAATCCCATGTGCTCCTGGATTGACCCATGTACCCCAGCCCATGAATACAATATGGGCTTTTGCTGTTTTTTTTTGTTTTTTGTTTTTTGTTTTTTTTTTTAATTGTGTGTGTTGGGCTATCCTTCTTTGGTGGGCTTTAGCTTATCAAATTTAGATAGCCTTAGTACCTACCATGTATTGGGCCATGGCCCTTATGTTTTATCATGTAATGACATTATGTCTAACTTGTTTGCCTTGTTGTTGGCGGGATGAGGGCCCGATGAATACTATCTCCCCTGTTTTAATTTAAAAAAAAAACCCTAAAAATCCTAAACCCTAAACCCCTAAAACCCTAAACCCTACCCTAAACTCTAAACCCTAAACCCTTAACCCTAAACCCTAAACCCTAAACCCTAAACCCTAAACCCTAAACCCTAAACCCTAAATTCTAAACCCTAAACCCTTAACCTAAACCTAAACCTAAACTAAACTAACCTAAACCTAAACCTAAACCTAAACTAAACTAAACTAAACCTAAACCTAAACCAAATTCTTCCCTCCCCTCTCTCTAGATTTTTTTCACTTAGAGATTTTATCTCTAGGAAGAATGAAAAACTTCGTCGCCGGCGGCCCTTAATGGCCGCAGGCTGCGGCGCTCGCCGGAAAAGCTCTCCCCTTCTCTCCTTTCCTCTAGATCTTCTTCTCCCATTGGTGGTTCCGACCTTCGCCGGAGCTGCTGCAGGTGGAAGAACCCTTCTAATTTGCTGCTCTGGCGGCCTGCTCGTCGCCCTCCTCCTTCCTTGGAGGTGATGGTTGTCTTCCGCCGGCCCATGGTTTTGGTGAGCCTGTCCGTTGATGGCTGCCGGCGTTTAGCCGCTGGCGGCCCCCATGGGGTCACCAACGACGGCGCTCTCCGGAAACCCTCTCCTCTCTTCTGTTGAACTTCTTAATTTTGATGATTATAATTAATTTAACATTATAGACTAATCATCTTATTAAGTGTGTTATCAGGTTATTTATATCATAATTGAGGTGATTGTCCAAATTCAAGTTCAAGAAAAGAAGTATACTATATGATTCCTTTTATTTTTTTTTCTAGGACATAATTGTAAGCATGTATATTTTTGCCAAGAATTTAACTTGTACTCAATCTTAGTCAGCCTAAGGTCTATCCATTCCTTGATAATTTTTGCTGTGAAATTCATCTCTATAGCTGCAGGAAAAACTGGTCGATTTCCAAAATCTATCAGATTTCTCTGGACTGGCCCAAACACAGCTGCCCAACTAACCGTTTGGCCCATCCAAATCTCCAAAAACAGAGAATATCTTATTTCCATTATTTTGTTCCTAGCAGCCCACTTTAAAAAAAATATATATTTTAATTTGAAACGTCCCTCAAAAATTATTTTTTTACTCATTGTTCTTTTTAAAATGGAAAAATATTTACATTTCCCATTCCACTTGTTCCTTTCAGCAGTTTTTGAGTTTTGTGCTGAATATGTTGTCCATCTAAGCTATCCAATTTGTCAGAATCTATCCTATGTGGCACTCTCTCCTTATTTTAACCCTTGGGTAAAAGTTTGAATGTTTTAGCTTTCTTTTAGCCATTTTTAAATTATTTTTTTTGTTGAAAATATTCTAACATATTTTATTATGGAAAATGGGCAAAACTACTATTTTATGCTTTATCACATCAGCCTTTTGCCCAAGTTTTATTTTTAAAATATTTCCCTTGTTTCAAGCATGATTGGACTTGACTTTTATCCTTAAAATACAAACCCAGCTGAACCCTATCTATCTCCAACGTTCCAATGGACAAATCATCACCCAAAAATATCCGAAATGCCTTCTGCTTGCTGTTTTCTTATTAGTCCACTTGTATGACAAGTCAAAATAATTATCTATAATTGGCTAATTCAAATAAAGGGCAAATATATCCAGCTTCATGCTTACCACCTGCTGTAGAAAAATAAAAGCATACATTTCCTGCTGTTCCTTACTACTCTTCTTGCTCAAAAATATTTCAAGCTCTCCTTCAAGCTTCTACCTGCAAACAAACCTCCTCAAGGAGAAATAAAAGGAAGAAAGAGTGCTGTATTTTTCACTGTTCTGAAGCCAAGACTAGTAATCCTCATTGTTCATGTTCCTTCTTGGCTTTTCGGTTTTGTCGTAGTCTCAAGTTTCTCATAATTTGAATTTCACTGTCTTTATTTGTTTTTTGTTGCACAATAAAAGTAAGATTGTTAGCTAATAGTTTCATATCTTAAAGCTTGCTTTTTCCTGAATATTTTGAGAAGTTTGTTTTTGCTTAACCATTATACCTTTTCCTTTTCTTTTACCCCAAGATTACAGAATTTAATATTGGACTTCTACGAGTTTTTACCCTTAGCAAATTGCCGTATGCATAGAGCTCTTTACTATAATTTAATTTTTTGTGCTTAAGTTGTAATTGAGCTAGCAAGGCTAGCAAAAACTTGTACCTTTTCTCTATTTTCTCCTGAGATTATTTTGTAGGTTTACTCGGCTTTGGTTCCTGCAAAAAGCCGTAGTGTGAAAATTTTCTTGCTTTGGTTCCTGTAAAAAGCCATAGGATTGTATCGGATTTATTCGGCTTTGGTTCTCGTAAAAAGCCGGAGAGATTTAATGAAAATTCCCATTTGAGGAGCATGGGGAGTGGACTAGGCGGTAAGCCGAACCACTATAAATTTGTTGTGTTCTTTTCACTTTTGCTCTCAAATTCTCTTGAACCAAAGTGATATAACATATTTAAATTTAAGAATTTTAAAGTTATAGAAAACCTGAAATATTTTTATTCAAAACAGATATATGATTAGTAAACTCTAAATTTATTATTTCTGGTCTCTTTTGGATTCAATTCTGCACTGCTCTATGAACCTTGGTTAATTCCCAAAATAGACCGAATTGTTCGGGTAAAATTTTCTGCACTGCTCTATGAACCTTGGTCAATTCTCAGAATCGACCGGACTGTTCGGGTAAAATTTTCTGCACAGTTTTTTTTCTTATTCAGGTGATCTCAGAACTCAGTGTACTTGGTTAATTTGACAAACTTAAGTATACTACTTCTTTTTTCTCTCTTCTCTAAACTAAAGGCAATCATTTAATTTTTTTTAATCCCAATTCACCCCCCCTCTTGGGAAGTCTCTGGGCCAACATCTTCAACCATCCTCTCTCAAGCTAACTGCTGCTCTTCCTTCCTTTCATTGTTCTTGCTTTGAGGATGACTGTAATTTTGTTCGAAAAATGCAAGAATACACTATTGTTAACATTGGAATGATTTCCTCCTCGGGAATTAACCCTTTTTACTGTCTCTCCCTTGTTGATCCTTTGAGTCGGCGGTCTGGTTATTATCTCCGTAGCAAGAGTAGAGGTAGGAGTAGAGCTTGCAGTTAATTTTCAAAAAAAAAAAATGGAAATTATACTCTCTCTGCGGCCTTCCCCTCCTTCTGCTGCATCTCCTTGAGGATCCCCCACCTTTTGATGTTGGGCCTTTACCTTACTTCCCCTCTTTCCTCCTCCATTCCATGGGTTGGGCCTTGTGGTGGGCTGATTTTCGGGTTGAGCCGGGCTTCTGCTTCCCAGTTCGGGCTCAGGTGTGGTGATGGGCTTCTTGCATGGCTGGGCCGGGCTTCGTCTGCGGGCCAGCTCCACTCTATTGCTTCAGAGTTGGGCTTTTATAGCTCCGGCCTGGGCTGTTTGCTTGGGCCTGAAGAATACTGCGTGGTGGGCTGGGCTTTAAACTTAACCCTTAACCCTTAACCCTTAACCCTTAAACTCTAAACACTAAATCCTAAACCCTAAATCCTAAACCCAAACCCTAAACCCTAAAACCCTAAAAACCCTAAACCCTAAACCCTAAACCCCTAAACCCTAAAACCCTAAACCCTAAACCCTTGGTGGCCACAGGCGGCGACGCTCGCCGGAAAACCTCTCCCTTTCTCTTTTTTCCACTAGATCTTCTTCTCCCATTGGTGGTTCCGGCCTTCGCCGGAGCTATATCAGCTGGAAGAACCCTTCTAATTTGTTGCTCCGGCGGCCTGCTCGTTGCCCTCCTCCTTCCTTGGAGGTGATGGTAGTCTTCCGTCGGCCCAGCGATTTGGTGAGCCTGTCCGTTGATGGCTGCCGATATCTACCCGCTGGTGGCCCCCATGAAGTCACCAACGGTGGCGCTCGCGGGAAACCCTCTCTTCTCTTTTGATGAATCTCTTAATTTTGATGATTATAATTAATTTAGCATTATAGATTAATCATCTTATTAAGTGTGTTATCAGGTTATTTATATCATAATTGAGGTGATTGTCCAAATTCAAGTTCAAAAAAAGAAGTATATTACATGATTTCTTTTATTTTCGTTTCTAGGACATAATTGTAAGCATGCATATTTTTGCCAAGGATTTAACTTGTACTCAATCTTAGTCAGCCTAAGGTCTATACATTCCTTGATAATCTTTGCTGTGAAATTCATCACTATAGCTGCAGGAAAAACCGGTCAATTTTCAAAATCAACCGGATTTCTCTGGACTGGCACAAACACAGCTGCCCAGCTGACCATTTGGCCGATCTAAATCTCCAAAAATTGAGAATAACTTATTTCCACTATTTTGTTCCTAGCAGCCGACTTTAAAATATATATATTTCTTAATTTGCCCTCAAAAATTATTTCTTTACTCATTGTTCTTTTCGATATACAGACAAATAGACGTGTAATTATAGGTGTTATATTAAAACGCAATCAAATGTCCCTAATAGATCGCCACATATTAATTTTCGATTGAAATATGTCAATGTAGCAAACATTAGGTGTCTAATCAGAGTATAATGTTAAAAAAATTTCATGTAGATAAGATTAAAGTCAAATTGCATATATTCTCTTCAAATACATTAAAAACTAATTGAATACTCACACAATTGCTTGTATTCAGTTAAAACAACTTATTATGCAATAAATAGAACTCTAAATGCTTGTACTCCACTTGAATTAAACGTAATGCAATGAATAGCTGTAAAAATATAGTATTCAACTCAAATTCATTGATATGTCATAAATCAGTACCTAAAAGAGCCTATTCTCTTAAATATAATTAATATACTGACAAAAAAATATGTAATTATAGGTATTACATTAAAATACAATCAAATAATCTTAATAGATTGCCAAATATCAATTTTTGATTGAAATACATCAATACAACAAACATTAGGTGTGTAATAAGAGTATTATGTTAAAAAACCTTCATATAGATAAGATTAAAGCCAAATTGTATATATTCTCTTCAAATATAATAAAACCTAATTGCATTCTAACACAATTGCTTGTATTCAGGTAAAATAACTTATTATGCAATGAATCGTACTCTAAATGCTTGTACTCTACTTGAATTCTACGTAATACAATGAATAGCCGCAAAAACATTACTGTTCAACTCAAATTTATTAATGATTGATATACTGGCAAATAGAGCCTATTCTCTTAAAAATAATTGATATACTGGCAAATAGATGTGTAATTGTGGGTGTTACATTAAAACGCAATCAAATGCTTCTAATAGATCTCCAAATATCAATTTTCGATTGAAATACATCAATATAGAAAACATTAAGTGTGTAATCAGAGTATTATGTTAAAAAACCTTCATATAGATAAGATTAAAGTTAAATTGCATATATACTCTTCAAATACATCAAAAACTAATTGACTACTCACACAATTGCTTGTATTCAGTTAAATTAACTTATTGTGCAATGAATCGTACTCTAAATGCTTGTACTCACTTGAATTCAACGTAATGCAATGAATAGCCGCAAAAATATCACTATTCAACTCAACTACATTAATATGTCATAAATAAGTCCCTAAAAGACCATATTCTCTTAAAATTGATCGATATACTAATAAAAAGATGTACAATTGTAGGTATTATATTAAAACGCAATCAAAAGTCCCTAATAGACCGCCATATATTATTTTTCGATTAAAATACATCACTATAGCAAATATTAAGTGTGTAATCAGAGTATTATGTTAAAAAATCTTCGTGTTGACAAGATTAAAGTTAAATTGCTTATATACTCTTCGAATATAATAAAAACTAATTGAATAGTCACAACATTGCTTGTATTCAGTTAAAATAACTTATTATACAATAAATCGTACCTTAAATGCTTGTACTCCACTTGACTTCTATGTAATGCAATGAATAGCTGCAAAAACATCACTATTCAACTCGAATTCATTGATATATCATAAATTAGTCCCTAAAAGAGCCTATTCTGTTAAAATTGATCGATATACTGACAAATAGATGTGTAATTATAGGTGTTATGTTAAAACACAATTAAATATCCCTAATAGATCGCGATATATCAATTTTCGATTGAAATTCATAAATATAGCAAATATTAGGTTTATAATCAGAGTATAATGTTAAAAAAATTTTATATAGATAAGATTAAAGTCAAATTGTATATATTCTCTTCAAATATATTAAAAACTAATTGAATACTCACACAATTGCCTGTATTCAGTTAAAATAACTTATTACGCAATGAATCGTACTCTAAATGCTTGTACTCTGCCTGAATTCAATATAATGCAATGAATAGCCGCAAAAACATCAAAATTCAACTAAACTACATTGATATGTCATAAATCAGTCCCTAAAAGAGTCTATTCTTTTAAAATTAATCGATATACTAACAAAATAATGTATAATTATACGTATTATATTAAAATACAATCAAATGTCCCTAATAGATCATCACATATCATTTTTCGATTAAAATACATCAGTATAGCAAACATTAAGTGTGTAATCAGAGTATTATGTTAAAAAACCTTCGTGTAGACAAGATTAAAGTTAAATTACAAATATACTCTTCAAATATATTAAAAACTAATTGAATACACATACAATTGCTTATATTCAGTTAAACTAACTTATTGTGCAATGAATCGTACTCTAAATGCTTGTACTCTACTTGAATTCAACGTAATGCAATGAATAGCCGCAAAAATCTTACTATTCAACTCAACTACATTAATATGTCATAAATCAGTCCCTAAAAAAGTTCATTCTCTTAAAATTGATTGATATACTAATAAAAGATATATAATTGCAGGTATTACATTAAAATAATATCAAATGTCCCTAATAGATTGCCAAATATTAATTTTAGATTGAAATACATCAATATAGCAAACATTTGGTGTGTAATCAGAGTATTATGTTAAAAAACCTTCATATAGATAAGATCATAGTCAAATTGCAAATATTCTTTTCGAATATAATAAAAACTAATTGAATACTCATACAATTACTTGTATTCAATTAAAATAACTTATTATGCAATTAATCGTACCCTAAATGCTTGTACTCCACTTGACTTCTATGTAATGCAATGAATAGCTACAAAAAACATCACTATTCAACTCGAATTCATTGATATATCATAAATCAGTCCCTAAAAGAGCCTATTATATTAAAATTGATTGATATACTGACAAATAGATGTGTAATTATAGGTGTTATATTAAAACACAATCAAATGTCCCTAATAGATCGCCACATATCAATTTTCGATTGAAATACGTCAATGTAGCAAACATTAAGTTTGTAATCAGAGTATAATGTTAAAAAACCTTCATATAGATAAGATTAAAGTCAAATTGCATATATTCTCTTCAAATACATTAAAAACTAATTGAATACTCACACAATTGCTTGTATTCAGTTAAAATAACTTATTATGTAATAATCGAACTCTAAATGCTTGTACTCCACTTGAATTAAATGTAATGCAATGAATAGCTGCAAAAACATAGTATTCAACTCAAATTCATTGATATGTCATAAATCAGTATCTAAAAGAGCCTTTTCTTTTAAAATTAATCAATATACTAATAAATAGATGTGTAATTATAGGTATTACATTAAAATGCAATCAAATAATCCTAATAGATTGCCAAATATCAATTTTCGATTGAAATACATTAATACAACAAATATTAGGTGAGTAATCAGAGTATTATATTAAAAAACTTTCATATAGATAAGATTAAAGTCAAATTGCATATATTCTCTTCAAATACAATAAAACCTAATTGCATTCTCTCACAATTGCTTGTATTCAATTAAAATAACTTATTCTACAATGAATCGTACTCTAAATACTTGTACTTCACTTGAATTCTACGTAATGCATTGAATAGCTTTAAAAACATCATTGTTCAACTCAAATTCATTGATATGTTATAAATCAGACCCTAAAAGAGTCTATTCTCTTAAAATTGATTGATATAATGGTAAATAGATGTATAATTGTGGGTGTTATATTAAAACACAATGAAATGTCCCTAATAGATCGCCAAATATCAATTTTTGATTAAAATACATCAATATAGCAAACATTAGGTGTATGGATGGATGAAGAATGTTGCTTAGAGATACCGCCAACCTCGGCTTCTTGGCGGCGAGCAGTAGCAGGGTCAATGCTAAAGATAGCATTGACCGTCCTAGCAGTAGGGGGGTCAGGTCGCCCTTGTTGGCTGGGATCTGGAGATGGCAGGGCTTTAGCAGGAGCCTTAGTGACTTTGGGGGCCTTTTCTTTCTGGGCAGCAGTGAAGGTCGGCACCATCTGCATGAACTCTTCGAGCTTGCCCTGATCTGTCAGTTTGTCAAGCAGAGCTCTAAGGCCACGACACTTGTGAAGCTTGTGCCCGTAGTTCCCGTGGAACTTACAATAATTGTTGGGATCCACTCCGATCGGAGGCGCTGGCTTGGGTCCTGCAGGTCAGACCCACCCTTGTTTAACGGCCGCCGCATAGACTTCAAGAAGCCGCCGAGAGAAAAAATGCTTCTGGTGCTGGATGTGTCGTGGCTTCTCCTCATCTTGATCACGATTCTTGGCCATGTGTATCATCGTGGTCGGGGGTTCATCACCTCGATGTTTTCTTTTTCTCTTCTCCTGCTTGCCTCCAGAAACATCGGGGGGAGTGGACTCAGCATCCTCGAGGAGCATAAATTGGCTGGCTCTGGCCACCAACTCTGGGTAACTCCAAGGCTTGGCCAGCTGTAGGGATTTAGATAGATCCCCCACCTTAAGTCTCCTTCAGAAATTGTGCATGGCCACCGCCGGGTCGACATCTTCAGCTTCTGCCACAGCAGCGAAGAAGTAGTTGGTGTAATCCTGGAGGCTTTCTCTCTCGCCTTGCTTAATGTTGGCGAGCACCATGTCGGAGATGACCATCCGGGACTGACCGATGAAACGGTCGATCAGCTCCCATTTTAAGTGTTCGTAGGAGGAGATGTGACCCCTGGGCAGCTTGATAAACCAGCTAAATGCTGCCCCTTTCAAAGTGTTGGCTAGGAGGTGGCACTTTGTGGCTTCGTCCGGCTAGCGAAAACGGACTGCAGCCTCAAACCCCTAAACGTGCTCGCAGGGGTCGGTCGCGCCTCTGTAGGCCTCAAGCCTAGGCAGCCTAAAGTCTTCTAAGACTAGGGCCAGCCAAATGGTGTCAGTAAAAGAAGCATTGCCATCCATCGGTCCAAAGAAGGGGCTGAGCCCATGATGAGGGGCCGCTGCTCTTCTTGATTCTTTCTTCTTTGTTCTCAGATCTTTCTGTATGAAGACTGTTCAGAGGTATTTATAGGCAGCGGATGGTGCGATTTTATCCTGGTTTTCTGGAGAAAAGGAGGTGAACAAGCTCTGAGTTTGCGCCGTTTGTTGGCCGTCGATGGGACTAAAAGCAGCAAAAGGAGGATGCTAACTTTCAATATTGGTACTGTTTCTGGGAATCCGTTACAGTTGGAGCATGCGGATCCTTGATTTGCGGGTCTGGAAAATGTGTCTTTGTACGGGGAACGATGTGATCGGACTAAGCGTGATTGTGACAGGCACCATTTTGTAACATCGAGGATGATGTTACCAGGGATGGTGCTGGCTCATCGTGGACGAGGCTTAATTGAAGCCTCGTGTCCGAGGTTTGACCAGGGTTTGACCTATGAGAACAAATAGATGGCTTAGTTAACAAAATTAAAGGCCAAACGCCAACTAGGAGCCACGTGTATGGCAGGGATGCAGCACTGGAACCACGTGTTAATATACTCTGATTACAAACCTAATATTTCTATAATTACACATCTATTTGTCAGTATATCGATCAATTTTAATAGAATAGGCTCTTTTAGGGTCTGATTTTTGACATATCAATAAATTTGAGTTGAATAGTGATGTTTTTGCAGCTACTCATTGCATTACATTGAATTCAAGTAGAGTACAAGTATTTAGAGTACGATTCATTGTATAATAAGTTATTTTAACTGAATACAAGCAATTGTGTGAGTATTCAATTAGTTTTTATAGTATTTGAAGAGAATGTATGTAATTTGGCTTTAATCTTGTCTATATGAAGGTTTTTTAACATAATACTCTGATTACACACTAAATATTTGCTACATTGATGTATTTCAGTCGAAAAATAATATGTAGCAATCTATTAGGGATATTTTATTTTGTTTTAATGTAATACCTATAATTACACATCTATTTGTCAGTATATCGATCAATTTTAAGAGAATAGGCTCTTTTAGGGACTAATTTATGACATATCAATGAATTTCAGTTGAATAGTGAGATTTTTGCAGCTATTCATTGCATTACGTTAAATTCAAGTGGAGTACAAGCATTTAGAGTATAATTCATTGCATAATAAATTATTTTAACTGAATATAAGTAATTGTGAGAGTATTCAATTAGTTTTTATTATATTTAAAGAGAATATATGCAATTAGATTTTAATCTTATCTATATGAAGGTTTTTTAATATAATACTCTGATTACACGCCTAATATTTACTATATTATTGTATTTCAGTCGAAAAATAATATGTGGCAATCTATTAGAGACATTGATTGAGTTTTAATATAATACCTACAATTATACATCCTTTTGTTAGCATATCGATCAATTTTAAGAGCATACTTCTCTTTTAGGGACTGATTTATGACATATCAATGCAGTTGAGTTGAATAGGATATTTTTGCGGCTATTCATTGCATTACTAAGAATTCAAGTGGAGTACAAGCATTTAGAGTATGATTCATTGCATAATAAGTTATTTTAACTGAATACATGCAATTGTGAGAGTATTCAATTAGGTTTTAATGTCTTTGAAGAGAATATATGCAATTAGATTTTAATATTGTCTATATGAAGGTTTTTTAACATAATACTTTGATTATAAACCTAATTTTTCTATAATTATACATCTATTTGTTAATATATCGATCAATTTTAATAGAATGAGCTCTTTTAGGGTCTGATTTATGACATATCAATAAATTTGAGTTGAATAGTGATGTTTTTGCAGCTATTCATTGCGTTACGTTAAATTCAAGTGGAGCACAAGCATTTAGAGTACGATTCATTGCATAATAAGTTATTTTAACTGAATACAAGCAATTGTGTGAGTATTCAATTAGTTTTTATTGTATTTGAAGAGAATATACGCAATTTGACTTTAATCTTGTCTATATGAAAGTTTTTTAACATAATAATCTGATTACACACCTAATATTTGCTATATTGATGTATTTAAAATGAACAATGATATGTGGAGATCTATTGGGGACATTTGATTGCGTTTTAACATAATACCTATAATTATACATTTTTTTGAGTTAAATAGTGATATTTTTGCAACTATTCATTGATTTAAGATAAATTCAAATGGTGTACAAGCATTTAGAGTATGATTCATTGTCTGTATATTGATCAATTTTAAGAGAATAGGCTCTTTTAGGAATTGATTTATGACATATCAGTGAATTTGAGTTGAATAGTAATATTTTTGCAGCTATTCATTGCATTACATTGAATTCGAGTGGAGTACAAGTATTTAGAGTATGATTTATTGCATAATAGGTTATTTTAGCTGAATACAAGCAATTGTGTG
>JAEMOT010001834.1:1836-57281 GCA_019297695.1 Apostasia ramifera | reverse complement strand
GTAAACGAGTCAGCTGACTCGTTTACACGACTCGCCGAGTCGCGACACCGGTGGCGTTGACTCGGCCACTCGACTCGGCCACTCGACTCGGCGAGTCATGACGCCAAGGCAACCAAACTCGGCGAGTCGAGGGCCGAGTCAACGCTACTCGGCAGTCAACTCTACATGGCCGAGTCAAGTCCGAGTCAGTGTCTATAGACTCAGTTGACAACTCTCTCTCTCTCTTTCTCTCTACTACGGGTAATTTCAAATTGGGATTGAAATTGAGTGAGACTCCCTTTTCAGCCTTGTTAACTTACCTCAAAAATAAAAAAATAATCAAAAGTTCAATCAAATTTCAGAATGAATTAAAATCAACTTTAACTAACTAACTAAAAAATTATTTTTATTACTTAAAATTTTTATTAGTCAAATTTTGAAACAGCATAGGAACAAATCAAGCTAACTCTAAAAAATTTATTTAAAAAAGTAAAATATTATATATATATATAAACTTATTTAATTTGTTAATTTTTTGTAATAATTTAATGAATAATTACAATATAATTTTTTTCATAACTATTATTTAAATTTTATTAATTATAGATTAATTTTTTATTTCTATTTATAACTATTAAATTGAGATGGACAGTACGATTTCAATTAATTAAATAAATAAAAATATTTATTTATTTCTAATATTGTAACAAAAAAATTAAAAATTAGTTAAAAATTAGATTGACTTTAGCTTGAATAGATAATAAACGAGCTAGGTCTAACTCAAATTAAAATTAGGTTGAATTATTTTTTTTTCATTTTTAAGATCAAATTGAGATTAAATTAAAAACATACAATTCAATTTTGAGCCAAAATGGGATCCGCTCTAAATTAAATCATTAAAAGCTCTAGTCCTCTTTGATTTAATAACATTTGATTTAATACTATTATAATATTATAACATATATAAATATCATTTTTCAATCACAATTTTATAATTTTTTATAAAATCATTTGCAAAGATTATTAAATTAAATAATTATTTTATATAATATAATATTAAGATTACATTATCCAAACTCCCTTTTAGTACTATACAATTTAATATGACCACTTTTATCAAGTAATTAATCGATATAAAATATATTTTTGATATTTCAAGTTCATTGAAGAAAATGGAAAAAAAAATCCAGCCGGAAAAAAAGGGATCCAGTCGAAATCCATCAGTGACCTTAAGGATCCAAATGTAATTAACAAATCTGATATTTATTTACTACAGAGTCACATATATTTTTGTTTATTATTAACAAGTATAGATCATTAGTAAGTACACTGTTTATTTAATTCAAGAAATAATATTGTTGGAACTTGTAAACTGGTCCAAATATTTTAAATTTCTTAATATTTAGATCCCCCCATTGTGGTCTAGCATTGTTATTAGGTTTTTGGCTTTGATTCCCGCCTTTTTACTTGATCATTTTGCACAAAAAATTATTAATTATAAAAAATAAAAAATAAGATGAAAATATTTCTCACCACTACACACAACAGTCGAATATAGTCGATTATTTGTGTGGTTGTGCGCACTGACTATAGGTGGGCTGCTGTGCTCAACTGATCGCCCGCATAGCTGAGCTCTAACAACGACATTGACTATCAATTACAAATTTACAATATATTGTGACTATCAGCCTCTCTGTGCCCTCATTGCCCCTCTGTGGGGGCTTCATGTCGCATTAGTAGGCTATGAGTGCTCACAAATGGCTGGCTCACTCTAGTATTATGAAAAGGGAGTCATTACGCCCCCAATTAGGGGTGGTTACAGAACCGGACCAGACCGGTTCCGGTTCGGTTCTATCAGTTCCAAGTCTAGTTGGATCTGGAACCGGTCCGGTCCAGTTCCAACCGGTTCCGGACAAATTTATATATTTACTAAATTAGCTTGAACTTTGCATTTCCCTTCTTCTGGATTATCAAATGGTTCTCGACTTATCTGCAAAACGTTCAGCTAAAATGTAATTGATGCGGAAATTATTACTGGAAATCACAAAGGAATGCGTGTTCTACTTCCAAGAATTCCTTTGCAATCTTCAGAAGCATCTAAGCTTCCATTTAAGTTTATCAGAAAATAATTTTCAGTTAAACTATATTTTGCAATAACTATAAATAAATCTCAAGGTCAAACTTTACACAAAGTTGAAATTTACCTTCCTGAACCTGTTTTTGCGCATGGGCAATTATATGTCGCGCTATCGCGTACAACATCAGGCAAGGCAACCAAAATACTTATCAAACCAACAAGCCAAAAAGATCTACCGAAAAATGCAACAAGAAATGTAGTTCACAAAAATCTTATATTACATGACTACTAAGAGTTAGTAAAGAATTTAGAATTTGTACTACAAATGTACAAAGGTATGTTCTATTTTCATTTGTTATATTAATTTTTTGATAAAATATAATTAATATATTTTAAATTTTTTATATCTAATTATTTAATTATTATATGCAGATGGTATCAACACAACTATCGTTATCATCAATATCAACTGGAATCATAATGGACACGCTCAAGGTATTAGTCATGAAAAAAATAAATATAAGAACTTCTCGAAATAGCACCACGATATATCAAACATACATTCTCACAGACGAACAGGTAACGAATTTAGTTATGATTTTTTAATTTTTATTTCTATTTATTGAAAAAATAATTTAATTACAATCTAATTTTTTATAATCATAGGAAAACCAGATACAAGCTATTTGTTTCGGTGATGATGTCAAAATCTTTGATAATATGATACATGAAGGTCACGCTTATAACATATCAAACGTGTTAGCTTTGACCATAAATCCGCAATACCAAATAGTCAATAATGACAAGCAAATTAAGCTAACTAGAAAATCAGAAGTTGTTGAAGTATTTGGTGATCATGGAATTCGACAGACGGAAATTATTTGTTTAAAAATAGAAGATCTACTGCATGTTCCTGAAGATAACAGTGGCCTCATAAGTATAATAAAACTTAACATAAATATTTATTTTTTACAAATTTTTAATTTTAATATATATAGAATTTTGTTGATTCTTATTTGCAGATATAACAGCAGCCATAATAGAAGTAAAAGCTTTGCGTACATTTTCAAGATCAAATAATTCAGCAGGAACCGTTTGTGACATCATAGCTATTGATGAAAGGTAATTCTATTATTTCTACTACAAATATATATATATATATGAACTTCAAAAATTGACTAAAGAGTATGAGAATGTGAATTTGGGTGCTAACACATTATAGTTATATTATTGTATTTGTTTATTCTGCTGTGACGATGCTATTTGTGTTTGTTCACTTTAAGCTATTACTGTTATTGTTTAAACTAAGACTGTTTTGATTTTATTAAATACAAAGGTTTTTAGGTAAACTTATATTGATGGAATTTCTTCTATTATATACTGTTCAAATACTTTTCATGAGATCCATTGTCATTGATGCATTATATTACTTTGAGCCTAACTTGAAATGAATATCGTATAATGTCACTTGATATTGAGCTATGAAGTGCAAGAGAAATCAGTGAGAGTTGCCAGATTTTTGCACCTCATTCCTCGTCATTGATAGCTTCATCCAATAATTTGTGTTTGACTTCATGACTCTTCATTGCCCATCACATTTATGGTAAATCTCTAATGATCAACTAATCTGAAATCTTTAGGGTTGTATGTTACATTCAAAGAATATTTTTATATTTTTACTTTGTCTTCTCACATGTAAAGTCATTTGACTTCACACTGTAGATTCAATACAGTATAGATATCTCTGTTTATACTATAGTCCCATTCTAGGAATACTCGGCGGCCACTGTGGCTCGAACTCGATAATTACATACCACTTTGGTGTATTAATGAGATTTTAATGTTTCTGCTGTGACGATGCTATCATTCTTGGTTCTTTATCTATTTATGCTATCATATTTTAGAATATGGCACCAGAACATGCTATTTTAATATACTAGAACTTAGTTTTATTTTATTCTTAGACTATCAAGCTTAGATTTACTGGTATAATTTTATTTTTTTATTTAGTTTTAACAAGATTATAAGATTACAAAATGATCATACCCTAAGTATTATTCAGTCTAGCAAATTATAATTTTGAGTATTTACATTTTATGTCTATTCGTGGCTATTTATTTCAATTTTAGTGCTTAGCTATTGCATAGCTTTCATTTGTATTAGTATCTTCTGCTTTCAATTTTGTATTGCATAGCTTTCAATTTTAGTACCTTCTACTTTCAATTCTGCTTTCATTTGTATTAGTATCTTGTGCTTTCATTTGCATAGCTTTCATTTGTATTTGTATTGCATAGCTTTCAATTCTTTTTAAGCTTATTTCTATTTCCTTAATTAATGTTTCTGTATCTTATACCTTCCCATCTCCCATTTCTGATTATATTTTACTATTCAAATATTTTAATCAGCTTAAAGCCAATAGCTATATCTCTATGGGATGAACTAGCTAACATTGAAGCAAGAAAAATAGCACTACTCTTACTAAACACGCGACCTATAGTAACAACAACAAAATTAACACGAACAACATATCGAGGTAACTTTTTCACTACTTTCAAATGTTCAATTTTTGTCAATATATTACAAGCTAAACTTTCTCAAAACTCCTCCAAATAGATTTATCTCTGTCAACAACGTCAACAATGACTATTTATATTAATCTGAATACAACAAGATGCAATAATCTCAAAGAATGGTACTACTTACGTTTCTTCAATTCTAGAATAGAATTACATAGACACACATATATATTCATACATAAACGCTGAATGCATCTTTATATAAATATATAATATTCTCTATATATAAATTTTAAGGTCAATGAGGAATACTGCTGAACTTCAAGCTACAACAGAGAAAAAGATATATGACAGAAAAAGAGATTCCAACAAAAATATTGATGTACAGGAGGCTTCATTGCAATTTTTATCAGATGATATTAATAATGCAGTAACAAACAATAAGATAATGTGAATTTTGTAATACTTTATTTTAAATTACTGAGCTTATCAACTAACACATAATTTCTGTAATTATGTAGATAAAAGTATATCGGATAAAAGTACAGGTGAAATCTCTGAATATTTGGTCCTACATAGCCTGTGGCTCATGTGGCAAAAAAATAGAACAAACAGTCAACAAAACATTTGATTGTGCATCCTGCAACAGCAACGGAAAAGCAATCTCAAGGTAAAATTTCTGTGTACATATATCAATAAAATTAAAATTAAATATAATCTTATATTTTTCAAGATGTTAGCTGAAACAAGGACATAAAATACAACAACTGACACATTAGTTACCGTATTTGGAGAACATGCTGAACATTTGGCAAATATAATAATAAATAATTTTGAGGCAATGAAAATTGAGGTATTATTATAATTTATACATGAGTATAATTAATATAAATATTTCTACAATTATGTATCAAAAAATTATAAACATGAATCTATTTCATATAGGAAAAAAGTTATAATGCAGAAAAAAGAATCGAAGAGCTACAGAGAAAATGATTTTATTTCAATGTTCGTCGATACATTCACAAATATAGAAATATTTCAAGAATTACATTAAGTGTAAGTTCCATTATTGAAGTCGAAGATGAAGCAATCAAAGATGATTTCAGTCCAAAAAGGCTGCGCAAAACAATCTGAAGAGGTATTCTGCTTAAACTTTATCTTTCTTCATACATACATATATATGTTTGTGAGTGCGCACACACACAATTATATTAATTCTAGAACTTTAAATATTACTTCATATAAATTACTATTTAAATTTTTTAAATACTCAATAAATGATTTTTTCTAACATTTCTTTCTCACATTTATGCAGGTCTACTAGAATGCTGTGTAAAAAAATCTAAGTGTCTGCAAATTAATTGGCCTGAAGTTTTTAACTTATTATACACTTCTGCAATATATTTGTTTGATTTTGGAAAATTCTGTATGCTCTATTTTATTTTTATTTTTTTTGGATATTCTAGCATAAACATCAAGGATTGAGGCAATGGTGATTTGATAACATATTATGATTTAATTTCTTTGTTATTTGATAGTTTACATAATAAATTTATTTGTCAGCAGTCAGATATATTCATTAGGCTTTCACCAAATGAAAAAATTTATTTAGCTGAAACTTATTATAAACTTATTTAGCTGAAATTTCTCATAATAATTGGTGATTGAGGTTTACTGTGAATAGGAAACTTATAGAATGATAAATAAAAAGTATCGTGAGATGGAGCAGATGAGAAACCTAAGAAAAATAACTAATACGTTAAGAGCTTATAGAACAATACCAGATTATCTTTTGATGGTTTACAAATGAATATGAGAAACTGACATATCTTCATTTACTTTTACTTGAGAATCAAGTAACAGTCGCATCTCTTAACTTTTCAGTGCTTGGTTATTTAAAATTTTTTAGAGTCAATTTAGTCTCTACTCTGTTTCATCAATATCTATTTCTACAATATATAGAGATGTTTGTTGATAGTTTATAAATGCATAGTTTTAATGACTGTTTCCATGCTTTTTTTCTCAAACACTTGCTATGGTAAGTGTAATAACCATTGTTAGCCTTCAAACAGTATTGAATATGTTAATTATAGTTATTATTGTTAGTATTATTCCAACTATTAATATTAGCTTTGTCAATTAATTCTCTTTTTTATTTTTGCATGAGATAATAATTACCTCTAGAGTACACAAATCTTAATTCACATTTTATTAGTCATGATATTTTTGGCTTTCACGTGGTTTCTCTATAATATTGATTTTATCAATTATACTATTTATTTTAACTAAATGCAGACCAAGTAAATGAAAGAAAACCAGTAGCAATTTAGCTATCTTATAATTGTTTATAGGTAATTATTTTATTAATAAATATTTTCATATTAGAAACTGTCTACTTACTAACTTAAGATTTCTTTATTAAAATATTTTATTATGCGCCAAAAAAATCTCTTTTAATTGAAAGTCTATAAAACTCTTATCGTATAGTAATTACTTCTATAATAATAAATTATGTTAATCTTTTAATGATATTTTTTAATAACTGAGTTTTCATTTTTTTTATATATATATATATTATAATTTTAAAATTTTATTTTATTTTATGATATTTATTAAAAAAAATTATATAAAAATAATAAAAATTTAACGTAGAATAGCACATGCAACGCACGTGCAATATCACTAGTATATGTTAATGATATAAGTTCAATTTTATTTTTTATTATTCATAATATTAAAATATATTAAAGTATGCCTAAATATATATTAAAATAATTATTTTTTTTTATTTTTCTCATTTTGCATGACCTTGCTTTCAAATTTAAAATAAGTTTAGTTTTTTTTATCTTCATTTTATAACAAATACAAACTCTAATATAAAAAAGTTAATTATTAAAATTTTTTATAATTAACCTATAATTATTATTCAACACATAGGTTTTAAAAATTTATTAAAAAATTTTTATTTTAAAGTTCTTATAATGATAAACTGTATGTAAATTATAATTATTACATAACAGGCCTAATTTGATAATTTATATCAACATCTAAGAAATATTTCACTTTAAAATTTTAAAATATTAATTTTTCCTCTACACTGCCCCCCTCTGTCTCTTTCTCTCTCGCGCGGCCACTTGCACAGAAAATAGAGAGTGGATATGCACAAAGAGTGGCAAGGTGTCGACGCCCATCCCTCCCACTCTCTCTCCCATGTAGGTGTGCACATGCCTGAGCTAAAGGTGGCAGGCTGCAGCGCCTGCCCACTTGACACACACTCTTTTTTTCTCTCTCACACAGGTGAGACAATGACGATGAAGCGGCGTCGATATGATAATGGTGATGTGGTGCCCAGCAAGAAGACTAAAAATTTAAAATGGCATAAATTTTAAAATTTATATAAATATTAAAAATAAAATTAGAAATATATTAAGTTAACAATAGAGAGATTTTTTGTAATATTAAGTAACAATAGAAATATTTTAGTAAGTTTTTAAAAATCATCTTTTTTGTCTATACGACATGATACGATTTTATCGATTTCAGTGGCAGAAGAAGAGCACCGAGGGCATCAATAACAGTTTAGCCCTAGCGATGCGATGAAGAGTGGGAAGTTTACGCTGGGATACAAGACTGTTCTCATATCTCCCAGGAGCTCAAAAGGTTGTTGCTTGTGCCATATCTTCGTAGATCAACAATCTCACTTTTTAGTTAATTGAGTTTCACAATTTAGGGCTTTCTTTATGCTGGATCTACTGATTATTTAGGCTTATATGAGCTATTGTTATCTGGGGCTTATGTAGCAATGGAGGATTCCCTTTCTTCCTTTCATTAGGGTGAACCAAAGGTTTGGCTCTAGGATTCCAAACGTTCCGCAAAAAGATTAAATTTCTGGATATAAGTTGCTATAGAAGCCGGTTTAGTATTTGTTGACAGAAAAATTTGCCAACAATGGACAAACAAGAAAAACAACGAGAAATAAGAACAAAACAGTAAAGAAAAGTTTTTTACATGGAAAACCTGTTTGAAAAGAAAAATTACGACGCCATTCTGTGGCGATTTGAAATCTACGATGGGATAGTTCAAGCACAACAGATGTAAATGAAAGTACAATTGTAAAGAAAGGCAAAGCATCCGTGATGGTACTCTAGTGGGCTGCGTTTGATGGTTGTCTTAGGATTGAGAGATCAGCTAGCTAACGAATCCATTTGATATAGAGATTTAGAGCATGATGTGTATAAAAAGAAGAAAAATCTAGATCATACTCCACTCGACGTGGTCAAAAAGATTGGTCGAGAGTCAGTTAACAATCGTCACTCATCTTTTCCGCTTTGGAAGGTGAAACATCTCCTGTCATCCAGAAGAGGGTCCAATTATTTGTTTGACGACTATCCATTTTTGTTCAACAAGACTTCTATAAACTCTCTTTGACATCTCTATTCTCAGACCTTGTGAGAAGCAGGGTTTGACACATGTGAAGTCTAAATTAAGAACCTAAAATCATGATCAACAATATTTAAAGAGTTCATCAATGCTGGTTTAATTGGTATCTCAAACTAGTGACTTTGTTCTATGATGTTGACTTATGGGTTGGATGCACTCTCTGCTTTCATGTAGTTTATGTTATGGATGTACCATCTAGTTGCTGATCATTTCCTCTTTGGGTTGGCAATTAATGCTTGTGTTACTTTCGTGATGGAGGGATTCGATTAAAGCTAAAATTTGCTGTGATGCATCCAAATAATACGGGACTAAAGTTTGACTCTTGGGCCACCACACATGCCCGTGAGATGAATACAGCTCCCAATAATATGTCAGCATTTTATCGCTTTTAAATCTTCTAGATACATATAATTTATCTGGTTGGATCTACCAATGCTGAGACATTACTTAAGATGTTGTTGGTCCTTTTAAGTGCAAGAGCATTATTACTTGTGCATGTTTAATTTGTATAACCTCTTTTGGCATGTCAACTATGTGATTTTTTTTCTTTATTTTATTGTTTATATTATATTTATAGGAATGTGACAAATAAAAAGGGTTTAGATGCTATAATTCTGTAGTTTGGGTTTAACTTCTGTGCCTTATTTGGTTGGATTGTGTTGTTGTCTATAACAGCCATTTCTGTTGATTAGCTATGCATCAATTGACATTAAAGGGACATTGAAACTTTCCAAAACAAAGGACATTGCAAGGTTTAGGACTTTTTGGAGGATCTAAACTGGGGACTTAACTTTGTCTCAGTTTGAGATGACATTAAAGTTCATACCAAGTAATCTTTGTTTCATTGAAGACTATTTTGAGCCAATTTTTATTTCACATTTAGCACAAACTTCAATATAAAAAATCAGTTTTATTTCTTATTCAATACAAATTCTTATATTTAAAATTAAATTTATTTCGCATTATACACAAATATCTATGTTAAAACAATTTGATTTCACATTATATATCTATAATTATATATTTTCTCTTTCTGGTCTAAAAATAACTTCCTAGTGGAACGAGTGTTAAATTTACATTTTTTGTAAAGTATTTTTTCTTCATTCTAAAGACTTTTAGGCCCAACCCTTACTAAGTCCAAGACTTCTCTTTTATTTAGAGCATATTTTGAGGAATTTTTAAGTTTTTTTTTAGATAAAAGAGAGGAATTTATTTTAATGTTATGATACAAAATAAAGTTTTTTTGTTATTGATGCTTGTGTTGGATGTCAAATAAATATTGAAATATTTGTAGAATGTGAAATAGAGTTATTTTTTAAAATTAAAATTTATGTAAAATGTGAAATAAAGTTAATTTTTAGTATTTAAATTTATGTATGATGCAAAATAAATATAAAATAATGATGGAAGTGTGTTTTGATGAATTTTAGGATTTTTGTTTCCCCACGAAACCATGCTGGCCTTGTTGATTTAAGTTCTGGCTGAGTTTAGCTCTCTTATGAGCTATGTAAAATGAGAGAGATGAATACAGCTTCCTATGATAACCGATTCAATATGTGATTAAATCTATTCATGAGGGAAGTTTTTTTATAGCATGTTTTGCTTTGCATTTGTTTTTATTTTTATTTTTTTTATTTCTGTTTTTTTTTTTTTTTTAAATTTATCCAGGCTCTCTCATATAAGCTTTGTTTTTGTGTATTACTTTTTTTGTCCCTTGCTTTGTATTTATTTGTGATTGTTTATGGGGCATTTATGTGGTGTTGGGACTGCAATTTGACTCTCGGGCTAGTTAACGTGCCTTAGTGATGAATCAGTCCCTATATGAACTTTGCATTTCCCTCACTAAGTTCATCTAGATTGCCTGTATCTAGTTTGACCTATTATTGCTGAACACACTTTTGGAGTAGCTGAAGTATAATGATATACTTTCACTTGTAGTAGTTGCAGTTCTAGTTGCTTGTTCTTGCATGCTTTCGTGAATATTTTTTATCTTTACTTTGTATCAGTTTTCTTGCGTGAAACATTTGCAAGTGGGGATGTCATGTTCTGCTCTTGTTGTCTTTTAAGGCTCTCCAAAGAGGCTTTCTCAGATTTGGAACTTGGATCCTATGAGCCTTTATGGCTCAGGTAACCTTCCTCTCAATGGGATAAAGATCAACTTGATAGCTCAGTTAAAGCAATTAGAGTTGTGGAAGCAGTAACAGTGATGAGGAATCGCGAAGACAAACTATTCATGGCATCAAGCTTTTCACCCATGTGATTTTGGATGCAAAGCTAGAGGGGCATGGGAGCATTCGGATGGTAAGATGCTGGGCAAATAAAGTCGATGTACTCTGCTTGGACTCTGGCCAGAGGGAGATTCTTCCGCGGTGATTGCACATTTTTGGATATTACTGATGTTTTATGTATACAAAATTGTAAATAGAGTGGCTGATTTTTTTTGTTTCTCTTGCTTTTATAGGTGATGGTGTGTGAGAAAGGGGGTATATCTCTCCCATCGGAGTTCTGCTCTAAATATTAATAAATTTCAAGTAATGTTCAAAACCCTAATAAATGATTTCAAACATTGAAACTAACTAGGATTTTTTATGTGGTATTATTGCCATGTATGCAAAATCAATCTTTTGTCTATGTAGCATTATTAGCACATAAGAATATTAGGTGGATTTAAAGGTTGTAGTTTTTTTTTTTTTATGTTTTACTATTGCTTTTCTTCCATTATAAAAGGTAGAGTTCTTGAGGGGGTTTGTCAGTTGTTTTTTTTTTTTCAATGCCGTTGTAATACTTAAAGAACTTTAGTTGAGAAGCGGGACTACTATGTACGTCATAATGAAAGCATGTATGGTGATCCATTGTCGGTGATGAAAATTAGCAAAAAGGAATAGTAACAAAGTCATTTCTTTGCTCGTCATTTGAGATTATTAGGTTCTAAGTGATGAAACTAAATAATTCTTTAAACTCATCTAATTGTCTAGCTTGTGGCAATCGTAAGAGTGGCTTTTAATAACCTAATCTAAAAAGATGGGGAGAAAGAGACTTCTTAAAAGTTTCTAAAACGATGGAAACAGAAATATTTGATGCATATGATGACATTGATGCAAAACTTCTTATTGGCTTCTAACATGATAGAGCATAATAGAAGTATTATTATCATTTGTTTAGCCTAAATTAAATTTCATAATTTTATGCCTTGATGTGTGTTTATATATATATATATAGATATAGATATAGATATAGATATAGATATAGATATATTATTGTGTACTCTTCTACGATATAAGTCTTACTAAGAGTTTTTATCTTTATTATACTAAAAGTTTTGTTAGAAGTTTTACTTTTCTGCCGTCTTAAAAATTTACTAGAATTTTTGGGCCCTGTTTAGCGTGAGGACCAAATCAGGACCAAAGTAATGCTAATTTAAAAAACAACAATAATAATCATAAATAAAATTTTTAATTATTCTACACAAATTTTAATATAAAAAAATATTATTTTACTTCACATACTCAATAATTTTCAATAAAAAAAATAATTTTATTTTACATCTTAGACCAAAATACTCGATTCGAATATTTTAGTCTAGAATGTGAAATAAAGTATATATTTTTATTAAAAATCATTGAGTATGTGAAGTAAAATAATATTTTTTTATATTAGAATTTGTGTAGAATGATTAAAAAATTTTATTTATTATTATTATTGTTGTTTTTTAAATTAGTATCACTTTGGTCCTGATTTGATTCTCGCGTCAAATAGGGCCAATTTAGTCTTCTTCAGATATATATAGATATAAATATATTATTGTGTACTCTTCTACGTTATAAGTCTTACTAAGAGTTTTTATCTTTATTATAATAAAAGTTTTGTTAGAAGTTTTGCTTTTCTGTTGTCTTAAAAATTTGCTAGAATTTTTGCTCTTAGTCTTCTTCAGATAACTCCCAACGTGTTTAAAAATTATCGAAATCTTTCCATATGATTGCTAGCAATCATTGCTTGGTGACAAATTCAAGATCAATAATTTAATTCGGAGTTAAGATTTTTTTTTAAAAAAAAAATTATTTAAAAAACTAAAATAATCTATTAATAACAAAAATATATCCCAAAATCTTAATTATAATTTAAAATCTCAAAATTGGTTGTTCACAGTATGATCATTAGTAACGGTAACTTCACAATATTATCATGATTTGAGATATATATGTAATTGTTTATGCATTAGACCCCAAATTTATATATATATATATATTTAAAAAAAAACAAAACAATCTATTAATCACAAAAAAAAATTATCCCCAAAATCTTAATTATAATCTTAAACCTCAAAATTTGTTAATAATGGAAGATAAAATGCATTTTTGTGATTATATTGTAAATAACAACCTCTAGAACTAAGATATATTTTAAGATAAAATTGTGGACGTGCATTTAATTGCTCCAATCAAACGGTAATTACACTACTATTAATTGCAAATTATGAATCCTTTATAATTTCTATGAAAACAAACTATGAAGCCCAACTAGATTAGTAGTCTAATTAATCCTTTATTTATTGGATAATTTTTAGAGATCATTCGCCCTAATGCTACTCAAGTTGAAGCGCACTTTTTCTCATTTGTAGTCTTAGATTTAATCACAAGAAGATGCTTTTACATCTTAATGCCGTGCTATTATTCATATAGCTCAAATTTTTTTCCTTTCTCTCCCCTGTAGTACAATTAATTCTCGTGTTTCATTTTTTTACTTAGAAGTTTGTTAAGAGTTTCTGTCTCTGTAATTCTAAGATATGTTAAGATTCTTTAATTCTCACTCTGTTACATCTGGATCCGCGCCGCCTCATCTGGAGAGTACATGTGGAAGCTTACATGATATCGACGTCACAGCCTTCAGCGGCGAACAAGGAAGATACCACGCCGAACAGTAAGTGTCAGTAAGTGTCGAAGAGGCCAAAATGAAAGGATCATGTCGAACTGACAGACGACTTGTGTGGTACAGAAGATCATGCCGCTTTTAAGAGTTATGATCTTCCTTACCCCTCAGACAGTACTGTCCATACATTTGGCAGCCAAGGTCATGGCGTGACTGCCTAGCAGGTATTACTGGTCTGACACCAGAGATAAAATCCATTTCGTTGAAGTACCTCACAGATTAGATCATGGTATAAAAATCACGTTGTAAAAAAAAATTGACTTAATGAAAATTTGAAAGGAGAAAAATGTAAACGTATTTTGTTAAAAAAAAAAATGTAAACGTAACCGAAAGAAGTTTGACGTCCGCCCTCTTGTCCCGCTCTCGCCCCTCTTTGTCGCCATTTCCTCTTTCGCCGTTCTTGTTTGCTCTGCTGACTCCGCCTCCCTCCCTCTAATGGAATTTTCTATTCATAAGATTCCTCTTTTTTTAATCGATGAACTATTCATTGGGTCAATGTCCAGGTTGTACTCCGTCGCTCTGCTGATGAAGTTTCTCATCGAGACCTTTGGCTTTAATCCAAATCCTGCAAGTTATTCTTCAGGCAGCTCCATAGCTAGCTCTCTTTTCGTTTCCCTGAGATTTTCGTTTCATTGGAGGATGGAATTCTTTTGAGTTTTCGGATTATTGTTGCAGTTGGGTTTCAGGTAATCCTTCACGTACAGCTCTTCTTTTTCAGACCCATTGAGGTCTCTGTCTGCGTAATTCTGTAACAGGGTGCTCTTTTGCCGTTATTTTTTTCATTCAGATTTGATGAGCTTGCAGCTTTCTTTGATTTGCAAATCATCGAGTAGCCGATTGTCTTGCAATTACTTGATTCGATGTCAAGCAACGAAATCAAAAAGCTCACCGATGATTATGAAGTAATTGATGTTCTCGGTAGAGGTGGTTTCTCTGTTGTGAGACGAGGGATTAGCAAAATCAACGGGAACAAGAGGCATGTTGCCATTAAGACACTCAAAAGATTAGGGTTTACACCTCCGGGAACAAATCGGGGCCAGATGCCTCCGACGTGGAAGCAGGTATCCATCTCTGATGCTCTATTGACTAATGAGATTCTGGTGATGAGAAAGATAGTAGAAGACGTTTCTCCGAATCCCAATGTCATCCACCTCTATGACGTTTATGAAGATATGTATGGAGTTCATCTTGTATTGGAGCTTTGCTCTGGTGGAGAGCTGTTTGATAGGATAGTTTCTCAAGATCGTTATTCAGAAGTTGAGGCAGCTGAAGTGGTGCGCCAGATAGCTTCCGGATTGGGGGCTCTTCATAGAGCCAGTATAGTTCATCGTGACTTGAAGCCGGAGAACTGCTTGTTCCTGAACAGCAGCAAGCGCTCTCCTTTGAAGATAATGGACTTTGGGTTGAGTTCGGTGGAGGATTTCACTGATCCCATTGTTGCGCTTTTTGGGTCTATAGATTATGTTTCTCCTGAAGCCTTGTCTCAACGACTAGTGTCCGCAGCTAGTGATATGTGGTCAGTGGGTGTGATTTTATATATTCTGCTTTCTGGGTATGCTCTTTCTTCTAGCTTGTATAAAGTCTTAGTTATGGATTATTCTTTTTAATCATGCTTTATGGCTGTTTGCTTTATGTTTTGTTAATGCAGGTACCCACCTTTCCATGCTACTTCAAATAGAGAAAAACAACAACGGATATTAGCCGTAAGTTTTTTGAACAGCACTATTGTTATAATCCTCGTCTTACCTGTCTTCCTCCCTTAAAATCTATCAGTTCTGAATTCTGCCTGATAGATATGCAGAATCCAGAAAATCATGATGATAATCAGATTAAGGAAATTATGTTAATAAGGTAAAGTGACACACTAAGCAACTCCAGTTACCTGAAAAAAATTTTCAAATGAGTTCCCTCTGGTAAATCTGTGCCTTCATTCCTGCAGATAAGAAATAAAACTAGGTCTCTGAATGGCTTTTGTTTTCTTTTCTTTCTTTCTTTCTTTTTTTTTTTTAAATTTCTTTCTAGGAAATATGTATTGCTGAAACTATTTTGTAATGATCATTAGTGTTCTTGCTGATTGAATACTTCAAAGCGTGAAAAAAATTTGTGTGAAACCACTGAAAGGCATTTAATTTATCCTTCTTAAACTTTAGAAAAGTCATCTGAAATTCTTTGTGATTTCTTAGCAGATGGAACTTTCTTACGTGTCTTTGGCTTGAACTATCATATCTTCCATCTGCTTGAGTTCTAAATGGCCCTCGAAATTTTCCCTTCTAAATGTGTACTTATTCCTCAACACTCAGATTGTAGAGCTACAGCCATAAGCATGACAAAGAAAATGGAGGTAATACATGAAAAAAAATGGTAATTGTTTTAACAAACCAAAAGGATTGTCCTGGAAGTGGTTGTTGTATTATCTGAAAAAGCATATTCAAGAGGATAAAAGATGGCTGCGAACTACCATGCATATATGACTTTCAATTTGTATCCAATGATGAGTGAACTCTAGCTGACCGAGGAGCCTTTTGTTTCATGTTTTAATTGATGAGCTATGATGTTATCTACTGATTGTATAGAATAAAAATTGCACTGCTAAAGTCTTGTCAGTTCCCAGGCTGTCTCCAGGCATTTCTTTACCGTGGTTTTATTTCTTCATGTATGTCGCAATTAACATTAAGCATCAATCCAGCATTAATTCCTTGGTATTTTTCCTGGATGCCTGCAGCTCTGAGGTATAATTTGACTAGCATGTTTTGTATTCCTGAATTATTGTGTAACACTCTTTATGTTCAATTGAGCTGTTAGATGCTTGGAGAGTTGAATGTCAAATCTTTTTGGAACAGCACCCTTGTATTGCTAGATGTAGACAAATTTTTTTTTTGATAGATCTAGATGTAGACAATTACTAGGTAATCAATGTAAAACTGTAAAATTTTTCAAAGATCTTATAAAAGAAACACGTGGTTTTAAACGCTTAATGAAATAGAAAAATGAAAATATGAGCACAGTATCATCTACTAGGCAAACAAAAGTTGTAATTATCGTCTGAAATAATTATTTTGTTAAAAGTCTGGACCCAAGGCTCATGCTATGTTTTCTCCCGTGCCATTGTCATCTTTTATGATTGGATAAACCATAATAACAAATTACACCTAAATTATTTTAAGCTTTTTCTGGAGTACTCCTCAAGGCTGGAAGTTCTTTGTGGTCTGGATTCATTAAATTAGTCCTATTTTACTTGAAAGCATTTCCCTTAGCTTTTGGAGGCCTTTACAACATGAACTATAGAAAAAGGTCCATGAACTGAATTGTTATTTTTATCCTTATGTTAGTATGAATGATTACCTCTCCTTTTGTATTCTACCAATTTTTAAAGAAATTGAAAGATAGTGGAGGAGCCTTGCATTTAGTTTTTTATTCTCAAGACTTTTGTTATATGAAGTTCGAACTTACCACACTTCTCACGTCATCCAAAAGAAGTTTTTAAGTCTTGAATTGATCTCTAGAAAATTTACTACCTCAGTAGAAAATTAATCTATTGACTTAATTTTACCAAGTTAAGTAGGACATTTCCAAATTAGAGATCCTACTGTTGATTGCAGTTAGAATATTTATATTTTATAGTAGATAAATCTGTACTCGGTCCCAAGTTCCCTTGCTTGGAAATAGCTTGTCTTTCTGCGGCTATATCTGCCTAGATCAAATTCTGACAAATAAGAATTGACCAACACTATCTGCTGTATCATCCTTTTTAAAAGGCAGTGTAAATAGATTACTATTGCCAATAATGCATGAATCTATAATAGATTATTTTTATCTTCTTGAAGAAATGAAAAGTAAAGATTTTGCTTTACAGCAGAAATAAGCTGCACAGTAGTCTTTCAAAGGCTAAGTCCCACAGTAGTCTTTTACTCTTTAGATTTCAAACTTCACTCTTGGAGGTCATTTTTTAATGCTTTTCATTTAACAATCTCTCTTAAGTTTCCTGGTTTCACTCTTAGGCCCTGTTTGGCGCGAGGACCAAAACAGAACCAAAATGGTACTAATTTAAAAAAAAATAATAATAATAATAAATAAATATTTTAAATCATTTTACACAAATTCAAATATAAAAAATATTATTTTACTTTATATACTCAATAATTTAAAATAAAAATATCAACTTTATTTCACATTCTAGACTAAAATATTCAAGTCAAGTATTTTGATCAAGATGTGAAATAAAGTTTGTATTTTTATTAAAAATTATTGAGTATGTGAAGAAAAATATTATTTTTTATATTAAAATTTATGTAGAATAATTAAAATAATTTATTTATTATTATTATTGTTATTTTTTAAATTAGTACTATTTTGGTCTTGTTTTGGTCTTCGCGCCAAACAGGGCCTTAGAGTCGGGCTGTTAGTTTCCTGGTTTCACAATTTATATGTTGTATTACTGTCAACTTCGAGTTTCACCTACACTAATCATTTAAAGTATTGCTAATGAAATTTCGCTTCTTAACTTTGGTAGGGTGACTTCAGCTTTGAAGAGCAAACTTGGAAGACCATAACTTCTTCTGCAAAGGATTTGATTTCTAGTCTTTTGGCTGTTGAACCTTACCGGAGACCTACTGCAGAAGATGTATGATTAGATATCCACTCTATTTCCTTTACATCTTATCGTGTTTTGTCCAACGTTGTAATTTTAGAATCATTGTTGTGCCTTATCTATTTAACAGCTTTTGAAGCATCCTTGGGTAATAGGGGACTGTGCAAAGCAGGAGCTTATGGATGCTGAAGTTGTGTCTAGGCTGCAAAGTTTCAATGCTCGAAGAAAATTCCGTGCAGCAGCAATAGCTAGTGTATGGAGTAGCAAAGTTTTCTTGAGAACAAAAAAGTTGAGAAGTCTTCTAGGGTGCCATGATTTGACTCAAGATGAGCTTGAGAATCTTCGTATGAATTTCAAGAGAATGTAAGTCATATATTAACACACATTTCATGCATTTATCTGAGCTTTGAAGAGATGCAAATTAGATGTTCAATACATTATTCTTCTAAATTCTTTGTATGGGTTATATGAAATAGGAGTGCGCTTCCTTCGTATTTTCTGTTCATCAGCATGAGACTTAAATATATACTGACGATTTTGTCCATTTAATCTCATTATAGTGTGGTGGATTCAATAACTTTTAATTTACTATGAATATGATGAAGAATGGGATGGGGAAAGCACATTAAACATGTCAAAATAATAGAATGCAAATTCCACGTGTCATGCCTAGGTAGACTTCTGTACATCACCCACAACTAAAATAGTTCCTCTGCATGACCTGTATCTAAACGTAGCTCTTCTTCATAATACCAAACTACTTACATGTTGTAGAGATATGCATCTTATGTAAAGGAAACTACTAAACCCTCAAAAGTTAATAAAACTTATAAAAGTAGATTAATAAACTTTGTTTCCTTAATATAAATTGTTATTGTACATTTATTAATGTCAAAAATATAAGCATAACAACATCAAAATGCAGACTTTCATTTCTCAGTTTCTAACTATAAACTAACCCCATGCAGATGTTTAGACAGAGATAATGCGACACTGACAGAGTTTGTGCTAGTTCTTAAAGCAATTAACATGGAATCCCTCATCCCTCTTGCCCCTCGTGTGTTTGATATATTCGACAACAACCGTGATGGAACTGTTGATATGAGAGAGATCCTTTGTGGGTTGTCAAGTCTCAAAAATTCACGAGGAGATGATGCACTCAAGCTTTGCTTTCAAGTACTGCAGCTACCTCACATGTTCCATACATCGTTATTTTCTTTAATATTTAATTGGAATAGTATTGTCACTAACTTTCATGGTTTTTGCTAATTATCTTCATTTTGTTTGCATTATAGATGTATGATGTTGACCGATCGGGGACAATTAGCAGGGAGGAATTGGCATCAATGCTAAGGGTTGGTTCTCATACAAAACCTTATCATCATCAAGTCATTACATTTATGACTAGTAAAAAAGAATTTTTATATATTTAACATTTAAGATTATAGCTCAAAATTAATTTTATATTTTTAAACATCCCTTCACTTGCCAGCCAATTTGCTTTGCAACGTGTAATCAATTCAACATAGATCATTTTTTTTTCAACTTTATGTTAGAGATAATTCGATTCATCTCTTAAGACCTCTAGTTCTAATATCATGTTAATATTCTAGTTACCAATTAGCCTAAAAACTTAATCTTGTATCTTATGGTTGGAATGAATTTATATTCGTATTGTACACACACACACACGTGTGTGTGTGTGTCTAATGTCTTAGTTAACTTCCAGTAACTATCTAATAATCTTTCTACGTGCTTAATTCATCAGATAATTTACCGATTGCTTCAGAAATTCACGCACTTATATTGTTCTTACATATAAAATTGCTTATAGAGGGATCGATCAATGTAAAATGAAATAAATTAGACTAAAGAAGGTTGCTCCTGACATTTTAATCAATGTCATTTTTGTTGTATTTAAAGTGTTTTCTTTAGTCATATTCAAAAATAACAAGATTTAAGTAATCAACAAGTAACATCATGTTTCTTTATGCTATTTACACAATTACCTTGGAGATTAATTGAAGCTTTACTATTTGCAGGCTCTGCCTGAAGATTGCCTTCCAGCTGATATTACTGAACCGGGAAAACTAGATGAGATATTTGATCAAATGGATGCCAACAGTGATGGGAATGTCTCTTTTGAGGAGTTCAAAGCAGCTATGCAGAAGGATAGCTCCCTGCAAGATGTGGTCCTTTCTTCTTTGCGGCCTACCTAGTTCTCTGTTCCTTGAAGTCTTTTTTATCTTCCTAGTTTTAAACTACAATAGTAAGTTAGTTTGCATGCACATTATTAAATAGAGAACTCAGCCGTTTTATTCCTAATTTAACTCTCTATCCAAAAACATGTAGTCCAATGTGGTTTTGATTGCAAGCATTGGTGTTCATGCTCCTAAAATTTGAATACTTCATCTGCTGTGAGCTCGCTTTGTTCTCTTTTCTAATGTTTAGGCTTGTCATTCGCACTACTATAATGTCTTGTTTTAGTTCTACTTGAAAGAGTATATTAGTTCTTAGATTGAGGCAACTTTATTTATTGGGTAAAGACTTAATAAACGTAAATTGGTAGAAATTATCTACCAGAGCAACAGTATTGAGTACTACTAACCTCATTAAAACGAGTATTAGTTTGTCATAACGCTAATTGGGTTTAACCTTGCTATGTAATAGGAAAGAACTTCTTATCAACGTTTTAATATGGTAGAAACTCCTATTTAGGTGAAACGCAAGAAGAATGAAGGTATATGAAACAAGCCTCTATTAAAGGAACTGAACATAAGCATATTGAATATTTGGGCATTTCTATGACAATGGTTTGCCACATTGAACAAGCACTAAAGGGCTTTTAAGTTTGAAGAAGGGTGATTTCGACATATCCATTTAGTAAATTCTACATGGGAGTGGAAGCAAAGTGCACTCTTGAAAAGAGGGCTTTCGACAGTTTGCACCTCAAAAATTTAAATCACGTTTTAAATTTGAGGTGCAAAGGGCCAAAAGCTTGGATTTCTAGTGTGTGTTTTGCATTTAAATCTCTACATGGTAATGACAATAAAAGACAGACTATACAAAATCTTGGCTCCCTCATATTGACTTGATATTCATCTATCAAATTTTGAACATTGGCTCATTATGCTCATGAATAATGCATACAGAGATCGAGAATGTTAAAGTGGCTCGATAGACAAACTCGCTTGGGGTGCTTCAGTTAAGCATGAACTTGTGTACATTTTGCATAAGAGAACCATTAATGATCAGATTCTTCCATCAATGCACAATATTGAAGCAAAATCAAAAAGGCCAAGTCTACATTCATTGATCAAGAGTTCACTTTTACTATTTCAATCTAGTTTATGCACTGAAACTGTCTTCATCCCTCTTCATCTACTTTGCAATGACACCCTATAAAATATACCTAAACCTCTGTTTCTAAACTACATAGAAAGCATCGACAGCCAAAAGGAGAACAAAAAGGAGAAGCCTTCTTCTTCTTCTTCTTTTATCAATCTCTCTCTGTATGTTGCTCAGATTGGATGAGATTCAAGATAATATGTCACATATACAAACACAAATTTATGACGTTCACAGTTCACCAAAGGAGTTCCCCAAAATGCCTGTGTGGAGCCTCATAGAGACTCAGATCACACAAATGGGTTAAGATTCAAAGCAGCTCAACACTACTAATTGTGAGTGGGATTTGAGCTGCTTGGTGGAAGCTTCTTCAAGCATGCTTCAATGGCCTTTTCATTGCTCATGGAAGCCTTTGACCCTTTAATCTTAGCCGTGTTTGAAGCTAGGGTCTGCATAATCCTTCTAACTTGAATTCTCTCTCTTGAAAGCTCCATTACTAGAGGAAGAGGAGCAAGTGGATAGAAGAAGAAGAAGAAATGTAGGAGAAAGAGAGCAGAAACGATAAAGAGAGCTTTGAAGAAGGCTTTCATGGTGGTTTTTGGAAACAATTGAGGTGGTTTAAGTGATGTGAATCTTCTTCTTATATATTACTTTGGGTGAATAAGCAGCCCCCAAGCATGTTTAACAAATGGCAATTGCAAATGTCAATAAAGATAGGATGCTGGTATTAACATGTGATGAGAGTATTAATTTAGTCTAAAGGAGTTCTAGAGTACCAATCTCCTTTTAGTATTCTCATTTTTTTAAATAAGTGATATTTGCCTAGCATTAGAGCAGAACAAGTATAAAGTGCAATAAGTCATATTTTCATATAGGAGATTACAATAATCAGTGAGGAGAGATTTGCCTTTTACGATTTTATCTAGACAAAATCAAAACAAAAAACCTTATAAGCCAAAAGGTCATCAACTACATTAATTTCTCTGGGTATACGATTAGTTTTACATGATATAAACATCCTAAGCTATTCAATAACCTCTCTCAATAGCTGATCATCTTGTTTGCGATTTTCTATCTCCTTCTGTAAATGTGTTATTATGTTCGTAGGGCCTGAGCATCTTCCTCTAGCGAGATTCTGTGCACCTATCTTGCCTACGTTACTACTGCTCCCATACCAAATAAAATTATCTCCCTCTCAGCTGTGGCTATTACGTATGTAGTTAACTCCATTCCTCTTCATTCCATTTTATACTTTTCGGATGAAAAAGTTATAGGGAATTGGTTTTTTCAAGTTGATTCAAACTTGAATCAAAATTTTCTAATTCATGATCTCCCTGACTCGAACCCAAACTAAATCATGGAGGGTTTATCTAAAGTAAACATGACAAGTGAATTTCATCAAGCTTGCTATTATCATAGATGACTGTTGCCTATGGGCCCTTGAACTGAATTCCACATTATTGAGCTCTGCTCTTCATTTTTATTTCAAAGACTAATTAGAGATTTGGTTTTGGGAGATGTGATGTTCATTTGACTAATACATTCCTCTGACTCATTCATTTCAATCATGACTACTTTAGTGGTTATTTATTGACAAATCATGTGATAAGATCAATGCATCATGCATGCAGATATATAATTCTAGATCTACAATATCCAAGCTTAGGTCACAAAACCAACAACCAAACTTTGGATTCCCTTACCATTTAAATACTTCATAACGTACTCAATATATACACTATGGCCCTGTTTGGCGGGAGGACTAAATTAAGATCAAAATGATACTAATTTAAAATAATAATAATAATAAAAAAATAATTTTTTTTAATTATTTTACACAAATTCTAATATAAAAAATATTATTTTACTTCACATACTCAATAATTTTCAATAAAAATATATATTTTATTTCACATCCTAGACCAAAATATTTGAATCGAGTATTTTAGTCTAGAATGTAAAATAAATTTATTTTTTTTATTAAAAATTATTGAGTATGTGAAGAATATTTTTTTATATTAAAATTTGTGTAGAATGATTAAAAAATTTATTTATTATTATTATTGTTGTTTTCTAAATTAGTATCATTTTGGTCCTGATTTGGTCCTCGCACCAAACAGGCCCATAAAGATAATTATCTCATAGGGCATACTGTTATTAAAATTCTCATTTTGGGTCTCTGAGATAAGTTAACATTCTCTTTTTTTTTAAGGTTAAATTTATTGCTTCATACAGCTTCATTTAAATGATTTCTGTCATATTTCTGTAAGAAAAAAATTAAAAAAGTGAGTTTTTAACAATATTTTGATTGATACAATTACTTTGATGTTCCTTTTATTTCTCCCTCCCACCCTCCCTCTTCTTTCCTTCTCTCTCTCTATCGTTGCCGATCGATGCACGAGATATGCAGAAGCTAGGATTGGTGGAGGGAATAGGAGCATGAGATCTCTCTCAACATATGAGATATGGCTTTTAGAATGAGACACGATGTCGGGAGGCGACAGAGCATCTCTACTTCTTCGTAGCGATGGAGATGGATGGAGTCCCAATTATTGGGTTGGTCATTTTATTTGTGATTTCAGATCAACCAGGATGAGCTTCTCAATGATAATGGAGCTGACTTGTGCCTTATTATTCAAGTTGCTAGAATAGAATGAGAAAAGGGAAGAGAAATGAGGGAAAGGCGAGCGAAAGAAAAAGGGGGCGCGGCCCCTTCGTCCTCGCCTCTCGCCTCTCGCCTCTCGCCAAAACCCTTGAGAGAAATAATAATGAAAAGAAAGAGAGAAGGGATAGTGTAAAAGAGGGAAGGATAAAAGGTTATTTTTTTAGATATGTGATTGCATTCATAATAAGAGAACTAAATTATAAAACTTAAAGAATCACAGAAATTCATAAGAGAATTTCAGAAATATAAAGCCTACACAATGTTATACCAGAATCTCATACATAATTGCCTATTTGTTATACTAGAGTCAATATATTTCTTAAAATAAGTTTTTTTAATTAAATTTTAAAAATTATTTTATCATGATTTTTGGAGAAGCATTAATGCTATACAGCCCTCGTATGTGATATCAAATTTTAAAGTCGAAATTACCACAAAAGTAAAAACTTTTTGTTTATGTAGCCACGTAAAAATCCTGTTTAGTGTCGAAATTTAAAATCATTTATTAAGACTATAAAGCATTTATCATTTTGAAATGATTTATGAAAAAGATTAAATGTTAGACTTACTTTTGAAATAAAGTAAGATGCCAAGATTGTGAAAGCAAAGAGGTAGCTCGAATTGAATTACTCAACAATTTATATTAAAAAGAATGTATGATATAAAATAAAATAAATTATTATTTTATAATATAATATGTGAAAAAATATTAATTATTATCAATGATTTATGTGCAAAAATATTACTTATTATCAATATATATATATATATATATATATATATATATATATATACATATATGTTTGAAATAAATTTAAAAATATTTATTTTGATATATATATATAATAATAATAATAATAATAATAAATATAATTAGAATTATTATTTTTAATTAAAACAGGATATAACCTGTGAAGTTAAAATTAACTTTATTAATTTTTTAATGGTTACTCAAACACATAAGGCATGGCCATACCATTTTCCTTTTTTTGAAAAGTACTATTTTCCTTTGGGAAGCTCAATTCTAGGGCCGTTACCGATCCGATTTCGAGCCGAGCCAATAATCGGATTGATTACTTTTCGATTGACTCTAAATCAACTTGAGCTCGATTGGATTCGACTTCGAGCCGATTTTGATTCAAATCTCAATTTTTTTTTGAGCCGATCTCAAGTCGGGTAAGCTCGACTCGATCCGACTCGAGATCAGCTCGGTTTATAATATATATATATATATATATATATATATATTATATTTAATATGTATTATATACATATATTATATATACGTATTATAATATAAAATATATTTTAATTCGAGCAGATTTCGAGCTGGATCGAGCCGAGCCTATCTCGTCTCAAAATCGGCTCGAAATTATTACCGAGTCGAACTTTTGGCTCATTAGTCGGCTAATTTAGATTGACTCAATTTTGATTTAATTTTCGATCTTCGATCCATATTAACGCCCTAACTCAATTCTCCTCACAATATGTAGACAACAAATTTTATTTCTACATTCTTTTAAAATAAGGTACTAAAAGGCATTTGATCATTATTATTTTGATGTTATATTATATAATATAGATATCATAATATTTTAATATTATTTTTTAATTAATAATATTATAATATTATAAAAAATTATTTATAAATATTATTTAATTAAATAATTATTTTCTCTAAATAATATAATATAACATCAAGATGATATTGAACAAATGCTCCTTGAATTTTTTGTTGTGTTCTCCGATTATAAATAGTCTTTAAGTTTATAGTTAAAAGTGAGATATGAAAGTTAATAATTATATAAATGCGAGTGTTCGATTAAAAAATAATAATAATATAATATTGATGTGATTTTTTTTTAACTATTATTAACTTTAATTTGAATTAAAATTAATTTACAAATTATATTATATACAAATTTAATATTAAATTAATAATATTTTTAATTTTATATAAATTTTAATATTAAAATTAATTTTATTTCACATTTTACATATTTTTTAAAATAAAACTAATTTTATTTCAAATTCTTCACAAATTTTAAAATAAAAATATTACATAAAAAAAATTTACTTATGTAATATGCCATATAAAAATCCTAATTAAATTTAATGTTTGGCAGTACTCATCTCACAATTTGTCCACGAGAGCATGTTTGCGAGCTATAATTGATTGCTCTCGATTTGACATTTTTTTTTTTAATCTTTCGCTCCTCAACATTATAATTTCCTCCACCTTAATTAAGAATTATAATGGTACAGATTAAAACTTGAGACTCCTCCTAATTTCAGGCAAAATTTCTCTCCGCTGGACTAGGAGAAGCTCCTCTCCCGATTTGAGTTAGATATGATTCATTAGAAATTTTATGAATAGATCTTGCATATGCTAAAGTCCTATTTAGTGCAATAATCAAAATCAAAATTAAAATAATACTATTTTAAAAAACAATAATAATAAATAAATTTTTTTAATCATTTTGAATAAATTTTAATATAAAAATATTTTTTATTTTATATATTCAATAATTTTTTAATAAAAATATCAATCTTACTTCACATTCTAGATAAAAATAATTAATTAAATTTATGAAATAAAATAATATTTTTATATTAAAATTTATTCAAAATAATTTAAAAAATTTATTTATTTATTATTATTATTATTTTTTTTTTTTTTAAATTTGTACTATTTTAATACTGATTTTAATTGTTGCACCAAATAGGACCTAAAAGTTGTTGCATCATATACAAGAATGACTACTATTTTAATCTTGATTTTGATTCTCGCACCAAACAAGACTAAAAATTGCTTATATATATATAAGGACTTTTTTTTTTTTTTTTGAAAGACCAGAGTAGCAGAGAATAAGAAAGAAGAAATAATATCATTTCCTTTACAATAAAATGTAAGTACAAATTAGTCAAAACTGTGACCTACCTCTGGATTTTACAACCTGTGAGAAAATTTTAGACTAACAAAACAAAATGTTGCACCACAAAAATTTTAGAGAAAAGTCTCCTTCCTGAACTCGAACATGCTCACCATAAATCATGACCAGGCAGGCAACCTCTCGATTTCTTTTGCTAGTTTTGTGTCGGGCTTGGCTTGCTCGGGGGAAGGCTTCTTAGGCTCACACGAAGCTTGCTCTCCTTTTTGACGTCCGGCTGCCCCAATCCTTCCAAATTGGCAGAATCCGAGGCCGGAGGAAGCAGCAGCCTCCTTGTTTGAATCTTCTCCAGGGGAGAAGATGGTGTAGAAATGCAGAGAAAGAAATGGAGAAACAGAAGAGAAGAAAGGAGTGAGAAGGCTCTGAGAACAGCTTTCATGGTGATCTTCCTTTTTTTGCTGAAACTGCACATTGAATGACTCCAGGAAGGTGTTGAAATCCTTTATAAAAGCTCTTATGAAACTGAATGAACAAATATGGCATCAAAAGAGATAAAAAGCATATTGCATCCATGCATGTGATCCTCCACAGTGATGCATGTGTCATACATGATCTACCTAGTGGGCCCCTTCTGGGTTCAATGTAAGTAGGGCCAGGCCAGGCAATTTTATATGTTCCAAACTGTAAACTTGCTCCCAACTTTTATTCAAGGGTTAATTGCAAGTACATCCCTCTAATTTAAGCCTACGTGTGACTAAGTCCTTATAATTTTAAAATTAACCAAATAAATCATCTAGTTTACAAGAAAGTACAAATATGTCTTTTAGTGTTAATTAAAGTATTAATAGAAGATATTTTCTCTAATTAATTGATCATTTTGGACTTTATCTTCATCTAAAATATTAATTTAATTTTTAAATTAAATAAATTAATTCATTAATTACAGAAAATATCCTCCATTGAATCTTTTTATTAATATAAAATGACCTATTTGCAGATTACTATAAACTAGAGGACCTACTTAATTAATTTAAAAACTAGAGAAACCTGAATGCACATAAGCTTAAAGTATAGGAAACTAAATGCTATTAACCCTATATTCAATTAAAATTGACTCCATTCACATGTAATTCAAAATCAACTCACACTAAACAAGAACAATTAATCAAAACAAAATCAGCCAGATATATCCATGTTCATCTAAAGTAATATTTGTATGGATGAATAAATAAGATGTCAAACTATGCAATAAAGTTGCAAGTGGACTTCATATCATACTCTTTTATTTTCATTTCATCAAAATCCTATTTCAATTACATTCATGGCATTAGTACTCCTCTGGCCATACCAAACCAAGCCTTAAAAGGATAATGAATAATTTTACTTCACATCATACATAACTTTAAGATATAAATAATACTATATAGGCTAAACAAACTCACCAAGCATTAGTCATACAGACAAACATTTCATAAAATAAGTAAACTAGGGATGTCAGATTTACCTGATTAATGTTTTTGTCCAACAGCACAGTAATTGACTAGTTAAGCATGCATGTAGAGCTCAGATCCAAGTTTAAAAAGTCTAAGGTATACATGAGTTGATAAAAGAATTAACCAGTTTATATCTAGAAGACGATCGTGAATGCGACCAAGTTAACATTCAGTTCATGCTCCCAATCATTACTGTTTGGTCTAAATTTTAACACATTTGTAATGTTTAAGCATGATGCCGTGCTACAGACAACTAAAGTCTGACTAGTGAGTGCAGTCTCAATCTTATAAAGACATCAGTTGGACAAAAGATGAATCGTTAGGGTGGTGATTGAACATGTGGAGAAATCAACAGTAGAAGATTGGACTCAAAGGAATCAGGGCATCTTCTTGTCACTAACCGGCCATTTGATAAGGTCTTTGTGCAACGAACAGTTCGTTGGAAAACATACGCAGCTGACAGAGAAAAACACCTTGTCGATCGAATAGTGACGAGACCTTCCTATGACTTATGACTTTAACAACGTTTAATTTTCTAGGGTCAATTGTTATAGAGTGTCATGGAAATAAAAGATTCATGTAACTGACCACACCTAATGAGATAAAGGCTTGACTATTGTTGTATTTGTCACAGAGAAATTTGATTAAATATAATCTTGTATGCCCTAAATTTAATCTTTTAGATGATCCATACTCTGAGAGGTTATTCTGTAGTCTGAAAGGGTGGGAGTGTCATATCTAGTAGTTCTTTTTTGAAAACTCTCGAAGAATACTGAAAATTCTTTTAGTGTCATCATGTTTTACAAAATTTGAGATTTTCTACGTAAGTTTGGTGTTATTATTCGATCTAGACCTGCACTTTCATTTTATGCTGTGAGAAATCCATCCTGTGAAGGTGGTGAGACGATTGATTTTAACAATTTCAAATTGGGATGTTATCTGGTCCTACTGCTTTTTTATACTTCATCTTCTTTAAAGCTTTCCAGACTTCAGCTTTACTAATACGTCGGATGTAAGAGTAATTTTTACTTTCTTTTAGGGTGCTGAATTCTGTAAGATCAATTGAATTTTCACAATTTTCATTGAAAAGCTGTTGAAAGTAACTCATCCATCTATTTTTGATATCTTCTTCCATAAAAAGTACTCTTTGATCTTCATCTTTAATACATTTTACTTCAATTAAATCTTTCGTTTTTCTATCTCTTGCTTTGGCAATCCTATATAATTGTCTTTCTCCTTCTTTAGTGTCTAGCTTCTTATATAAATCCTCAAGAGCCAAATTTTTTGCATTGCCTACTGCTTTCTTAGATTCTCGTCGAGCTACTTTATATTTCTCCCACTTATCATTATTTTTGTTTTTAAACCAATCTCTATAACAAATCTTCTTCTCCTTATTAAAACAACAAAAACGTAAATTTATATAAACAAATCATACTATTATTTCATGTTTTAACATAAAAATCAAGCCAAATTTAATCTGAATCCATCCAATCTAATCGTAACTTGAACTTAGCTTGATAAAATTATGAGCTATAAATATGGCCAGTAACTAGACTCAACAAACTCGACTCAAGTTAGCATAGCTTATTGCCCTCCCAACCACTAGATGCAGAACCAAATGATATAAATTGTAAGTGATCATCACATTCCAACACCTCAACTAATGTTTGGGCTGTCTTCAAAGAGATTGAGTTCGGAGTTTACAGTTACTAGTTTTTTTTCTGATTAAAGCTGGAAAGAGGAAAGGGGACTCAGCATGACTGCAGGAGGTCATGTGCTGCGTCAGTGATTAGAGATGCCAAAAAGCTAAAATCACCCAAGCGACAACAATTATTTGCTGATAATCACATGGAGATCATTAAAGTTGAAAGTGGCTGCGTCAGCTTGAAATTAGCCAGTTGGATAGCCTTAATTAGCCACCTTTTAAACTATGAATAAATAAGAGAATCAGAAAAGACACCCAGTAGCTGATGCAGCAGCTGGTGTTTCCAATATGTGGATTTTAAATAACAATTTTTCAAAAACAAATTTAATAAACAATCAGGAAATATTGATGTTGACAGAAAAATCAGTTCTGAGGAAATTACACGAGGAACTTGTGAGTAGAAAATTAGGTTTGGAATGATTTCCTTAAAAGAAAGAGAAGAGTAACTAGAAAAGCAAATCAAACGAACATAAGAATTTACGAGATTCGGAGAGGTCCTCTTATATCTATGGGCCAAGTTGAGAAAAAAGTTCCACCAGATGACATAGGTTCGCCAGAGGAGAAGATAACATGGGATTTTGCTTTGAGAAATCTTGGTGTTGATGAAGAAATTATCTATTTATAGCTAGAAGTCGCACAAAAGTTAACCAGGGTTCCCCAAGCCTGCTGCAATTGTCGGTCAATACCTCATCGGAGATTACCACGTGTTCTTGATCAATTAGAGAATTGGATAGTAGGGTATCAACTGGAATTGCACAAGTAATAGAGTGATGGTGTTAGTTGAGATGGAAAGGCAACTGACTGTCAACAGGAACTTTTCGAACTAACTGGACTGGATGCTTTCAATGATGAATTCCCCAAACCATGACAATAGTTTGATGAGAAAGATACACATGTGAGACATGGTTTTAGAAGTAATTGGCAATATCATGGTACATCACCATATAGTCTTCCTTAGTTTCACAGGTCAACTGCAGTCTAATCTTGGGACTCCAAATCAAAGCCTCAAAGGGGTTTGGTAGCAAAATTTAATTCAAGCTTAGCCAATTGAGATGCCCTGAGATTAAGAAACTGAACCCAATTAACTTGAACGCCAAGTGAACTACTCTGATCAACTATATCAATTCACGAGTAGACAATTGGTAGTTATTCTTTGTTGCTTTCATTTCCTTCTTGGACCAACTAATTGGGAATTTGGTTCAATGTTATTGTGATTTTATGCCATGTTATTTGAAGAAATTGAGTTTTTGGTTCAATAACACATTAGATAATAATATAAAACATTATAAGATTGTCACACTAAAATGACATCTAGATGTCACCCAAATTATAATGGAGAGTGATGGGGTTAAATTGATTTTCTGTTATTAAACAAACAATAATTTAGAGAGAATATAAAATCTAGACAACACAAACATGTAGATAACATTGAACCAAGCACCTCCTAAAAAAGTATTCAAAATCAATGAGAAATCCATTATTGAAAAAAGAAACTCCATTGCCCTTACCAGTTACTTGGTATAGCAGGCATGAAACAATCAACTTTGTGAAAATGTGAAGAGATGAATTTCGTGGAAGTAAATTATAGCAAGCAATTTTGTTTTTCTTCCAATCAGCAGAGAATCACCAGATAATCAAGAAGACAATATATCCATTAATTGATTGTTTAGATTCTTCCAAGGTGGCTTTTGGCTTGATGTTACCATGATGTTATGTCATTCAAGGCCACTTAGTTCAATGCTATTGTCATGCTATGTTATTTTATTTGAAGAAATAAATTATTTGGCTTGATAACATGTTTATATAACATTAAAAAATATTATAAAATTACCATCACCCTAATAAGATAATGAAAAGGCGAAGGTCATAATAGTTACTGAAGCTTGAGATAACAAAAATAAGTTAAAAGCACCATCATCTTCCAATAATGATATCAACTCAAATAAATAATAATTTATGGATTACATAGACAATTAAATAATATTGACATTTAAATAACACTAATATCTAAATTGCATCCAACCAAATGCCTCCTTAAAGAAATTGATTGTTTTGTTTGCTAACATGTTTGGATAACATCGAAAAAAATATAAAATTATTATTCTAAAATGACATCAAAAATGTCACCCAAATTTAAGTGGCATCTAAATATCAACCCAATTACATTAATCGAAAAAAGTGAGGTTGCATGGTTTTCTAAAAATGGAGCTTGGGAATAACTAAAATGAATTAATTATAGCATTATCATCTTTTAATAAAATAACACAAATCTTTATAAATACATTGACATTTATCTGGATAGTACTACCATCTTGATTGCATCGAACCTAATGCCCCTAAGTGGCAAATCTTCAAACATTTCTTACAGAAGCGCAAAAGAATCGCCTCTGACCTTGCAACTGGGATGTTTGCTTTTGTGTAAAAGTTTTTTGTTGCAGATTTTTTGGTTATAGTAGCTAACATTATCAATTCCAACTTCTTCAATCATGTATTTAACATACCATCGACTTAAGGAACTGCATTTTGTTATTTATTTGATTTGTATTTGTACTTAATTTTATAATGTAATGTAACATTTGTACTAGGTCATGTATCAATTTTGAATGAAATTGAATTCATTTGAAATATTGCATGTATTTGTTCCTAGATACCAAGTGTTAATGAATAATTACACAGCAAAATACATGAAGGATCCTTTATACTAAGGGGACATTTGGTTCAAAGTTATCTTGATGTTACATTATATTATCTAAAAAAAAGTTTGCTTGGTTTGATAACATATTCAAATAATCTTGTAAAATATTATAAAATTGTCACTCAAAAGATGATATCTAGTTAGGACATTTAGGTAACATGCATATTATTAACATAACGTTGAACTAAATACCTCTAAACCAAATTATTATGACATATTTGTTCAACCATACCATGATACTGTAAAGTACATTCTAGTGGCTCCTGCCATTCTTTAACATAATAAGCATATGATGAGCAACAGCAAATAGATCGAACCAATTGATAGTGATATTAAGCACAATTGCACAAGAGCATTTTTTTGATAGAATTGTACAAGAGCATTAAAACCACTTGTTTAGCGCTACAAGCAGAACATGTCTCATTTTATCAGCATCCAAGTGTTTTAGAGAACTGTTCAATCAATATCATAACATCCTCCCTCCATTATATTATGCATTCCTTCATTCTAAGCTAAACGTAGAACAATATTTTATTGTTTCTAAAAAGATCTTTCCACATTCAATGCAAAAAAAAAAAATCAATCATGCATGTGAGTGATGGGCAAGTAAAAATATAGAAGGCATTCAAGAATACATAAGAGAAGAATATGAAAAAGAGCCCAAAAGCAGAAAATAAAGAACAATCGCTTAAATTGGAAACAATAAGTAATTGCCTCAGTACAACTAATAAAAAGAAGACACAATATATCAATGCCAACATTTTTCCAACTAGACAAATAAATGAAAAAGAAGAAACACAGCCTGCTATCACCCACATGGGTTTCTTGGTACAAGGGTCATGAAAAAAATAGGAGGCCAATTTACTTTCCAATCTGAAGGGAAGAATTTTGTGAAAGTTTTGTTCTTCAAATTATAGACACCCACATCACCAGGTCGATATCTCCGAATATACCCGAGTCTTCTATCAAATTCTTCAGTAATGTATATACAAATTTTCTGCAAGTGAGGAACTTCTGAAATAGACAGAGACATTAAGCAATTGCAACCTATAAACAAAGATTCATCTTCTAAATCGTTTAAGGGAATCTGAGAGTTATTCGTCAGATCTAGCTTTAAAATATCAAACTGTGTTTTAAAGATTATTTCATTTGCTGAACACCAACCAATTTCTCTCCCAATTTGAATAAGATCACCTGATGATAAGAAGCCAATGTATCTTCTATGGTGTCTAAGAAAATCTCATTGTCCTTCGACAAAAAGGGATCCCACCCTCTGCTTCTCCCACTGAATAGATCACAGACTAGAACATTGCCACACCAATCACAGAATATACTTTTCCCTCTTCTTCATGACACATGACATCTTCGAAGCTGAATGGTTCGACAGGAAGGTGGTAGACCCAAGAAGCATCTCCAGGCCTAACGAAGACAATGCTATCGTAGAAACCAACAGTGACAAGGGCCATAGCAACACATGGAGGGAGGTGAGTAAGATCCTTTTGACATATAGATCACGAAACACCTCTAGCGAATAATATCCATCATCCTTTTCAAAAAAAAATAAAGAATAATAGCCATCATCAAGAGTATCAACGAAGAAGGAAATTGATCCGTCAGGAGCGTAGGTGGCGATGCGGTGTAGAGTTATCCGATCGGCGTCTTCTCCGGTCTCTCGGGTAGTATAAGCCAGGAATGGACCTGATGCTGGGGAAGAAGTGGTGCGGAGCAGGAGGCGGCGTCCTTCCACTGCACGCTCGCCCAAGTGCCGGGCAGGCGCGTGAGGCGGCCGCCGGTAACAACTCGCCGACGGAGACAATGAGCACTAGTGGAAGCTCGACCCAGTCGACAACAGAGATTGCCGTTGCCTTCGATGCCATGACCTAGCAATCATCCTTCGACTACGTGTATCAAAAGATTATTGGGATAATTACTCATGTGCCACTTAAAACTTCATATATTATATTATATATTTTTTTTATAATTTATAATATAAATTTTATAAAAAAATATATGTGATGTAATTTTAAAAAATTTGTATGACATGTAAGTAAATGCTCCAAGATTATTGGGCGTAACATCTGGAGAATTAAAAAAAAAAAAAAAAATTTATGTCTGACCTTTGAAAAGATTTATTTTATAAGCAATCTCTTAAATCAAATATTTATAAACAATAATTCTAAATTAAATATTCACAAATAATGACATTATTTTAAAAATATAAACTTATAGAAAGCACTGTTATGCTAATTTTTATTTATTATTTTTTTAATTAAATTAAAATTAACACATATAACTGAAATTATATCTAGCCTGCTTAAAAAAAATTCATAATAATAAAATTATGAAAAAAATAGAAATTTTAAAAATTAAAATAAAAAAATTTAGAAAAAGTAGAGATGAAAAATATGAATGATGAATTTTATTTAAGGGATTAGATTACATATAGCCTTTAAATAAAAAGCTAGATGTAATCTTCTAGCCCTTAAATAAAAAGCTAAATATAATTTTAATTACATATCTTAATTCTAATTGAGTTAAAATAGCCAATAATAAATAAAATTAATGTGCAGATATTGCCTGTAAATTTATATTTAAAATAAAAAGTACTGTTTGTAAATATTTAATTTAATCAATAAAAAGATTTTTTTGAAATAACAGATGTAAATTTTCTTAAAAAAATTATTTGGTGCGACAATAAACTAATAATCAATCAAAAAAATACAAAAATTTTAATTATTTAATAAGTTGTTATTTATTTATTAGACTTTTAAAAAATGAAACTTATTACTCTTTTTATGATGAAACAAAATCAAACATACTAAAAACTCTCATCAAATTTGACCTTTTTAAGGTATATTCTATATCGATTTCAAACAATAACAAATGTCAATGAGAATTAAAGATGATCCATGTATTTATTTCATTATCAAAGTGTTTTTTTTCCGATGGATACCGAATGCGAAACTTTTAATATATATAAATCATACCACTAGAATACAACTTATCATGAACATTTCAATTTTAAACCATTATAAAATTCAGTTATTTAAAGATTGCCCTTTTATCCCTTTATGGATAATAACATTATTTTTTTTTTTAATCATCTATAGTTGTATACTTTTTTTTTTTTTTTGATGAAACACTATACATATTTTTGGATAGTACTGTAAGTGCATACATGTAGGACTCATTTAGTTCAATTTTTTTTTAACCTAACACAAATTTTAATTATAAAAATTAATTTTATTTCACATTCAACACAAATACGAATATAAAAATTTACATTATTTCATATTTTACACACTTCTCAATATCAAATTAAATTTTTTTTCCATTAAATCTATAATTTTTTTTTCCAAAATTTAACCATCGAACTAAATGAAGCCGTAGTGTGAATCGTGCAAAATCATGAAATAAAATTATTTTTATACATCCCCCCGAAGCTATCAGGATTGTTTTCTTATTCTACACGAATTTATCATTCAGACATATTTACTTATAATTCTCATTCTCAGAATTTATATTAAAAAGATTTAGAATTAAATGCAAAATACATCTAAAAAATCAAAATTTTTGACATTTTACACCAAAATAAACTTTATATTATATTTTTCAAATTTTAGAGTGTAAATACTAAAAGCCTCTCAACACACTTTGCAATTCACTCAAATATTTATCAAGTCATTATAATAAAAAAAGTTGCTATTTTAATACTCATCATAAAGGCCACATACAGTAAGATTTAGTCAGTTGATACTAGTTAGCAAGTGATATATTTTATATTTAACATATATTAGTAAAAGAAAACAAATTGCACTTCTCGTTTGATTCGAACTTTTTTTTTATAAAAGAAAAAAAATATTTTATTTTTTAAATTTAATGCAAAAAAAAATTTATTTTAATATTAAAAAGTGTATAAAACACGAAATACTTTAAATTTTAATATTTATATTTATATTAAATGTGAAATAAAATTACTTTTTACAATTAAAATTTATGTTGGACAAAAAATCTAACTTCAACTAAACAAGGCCAATTTATACAGTTAAACAAACAAGGAATTTTTTTTCTTAATTTATACTTTTTAGAAATAATTAAATAATAACATAAGTTAATTATTTTACATATTAAATATACAAATCTTTAATATTACATATTAATCACTAAAATAATATAAAAATTACATCCCACACAATATTTATTCCACAAAATTATAATATTTATAAATAAATATTATATTTTATTATGATTTTAATAATAATTAATTAAATTTTAAATATATAAAATAACTAAATTTTAAATCCTATTTAGCAAGAAGACCAAAATAATGTAAAATGTAAAATAAAATTTATATTTTTATTAAAAATTATTTTTTATAGTAAAATTTGTATAGAATAATTAAAAAAAAATTATTATTATTATTATTATTTTTTAAATTAGTACTATTTTGATTCTGATTTTAATTCTCGCACCAAACAGGACTTATTAGTGACATATTTAACTACTATTTTAACAAAATATTCCAAAAAAAAAAGTTTCTGATTTCACATTTCTGCTTTCTAAAATTAATTTCACATGGGACTACAATCTCAAAATGAAAAAAAAAAAAAAAATTATATTCGAATATGATTTGACTCCACATTCAAACACGATGTCGAGCTCCCATGATGCTGTAAATGACGACATCGTATTTGACTACAATCTCTCATTTCCGCTACGACATGCACACAGTTTGCTACCTCATCTGCATGCCATTTTACTATTTGTGCACAAAAAATAGCAAATCTACACAGCGCACCTATCAAATTTTCATTCACGTATGCACAATAATCCTGAAAATGAAATGACAGTGTAGATCGTGCTATAAAGTATGGATTAGTGTGATAATTATACACGTTAGCTTGCTACAGAAGATGGATCAGTTACTACAAAAACATTTAGAATCAGTGCCACAAAATGATCACAGTGGAGAGGGAAAACATATATGTAATATAGAACGTTAGCAAAATAGCACTACTTTTGCAGGTTAAATTCCCCGTCATTCATTGCATGATTGAGAGGAGGCAGCAAAAATATCGTTTCTAATTTGCCAACATACCTGAAAGTTACCTATGCAGAGCATAATCTGCCAGCTCAGCTTCGTCTGCCGCTGCGGCCGAGATCAGGGATGCAGATTTAATCTTTCCGGCGTGTTCTAATCTCATGAGGATGACTCCCCTACAGAAATCATAGTGATGGGATCAGTTTTGTAAGCTGAAAAACCAACAAACGGTAGCCCACCGCGTATGCTGATAAAAAATGATGACAGTTAGCTTACTGATAGGGCTGTTATCGATCCGATTTCGAGCCGAGCCAATACCGGATCAAAATCGGATCGATTACATTTCGATCGACTCGAAGTCGATTGGGTTCGACTTTGAGCCGATTTCGATTCATTTTCGAGCCGGCATGAAAATGAATCGAATCTCTTTTTTTTTTCAAGCCGAGTAGGCTCGACTCGATCCGGCTCGAGATCGGCTCGGTTTAATATATACATATTATATATGTATTATAATATAAAATGTATTTTAATTTGAGCCGATTTCGAGCTGGATCGAGCCGAGCCTACTCCGGCTCGAAATCATTACCGAGCCGAACTTTTGGCTAGTTAGTCGACCCATTTAGATCGATTCGATTTCGATTGGATCTAAAACTGATGATTTTCGATCTTCGATCCATATTAACACCCTTAAGCTTACAGGTGGGCTGATTAGTTACTCCGATTGCAAGTGGGCTGATTAGTGAAATAAAATTTGTGTAGAATGTTAAAAAAAAATATTTATTATTACTGTTGTTTTTTAAATTAATATCATTTTGATCCTGATTTTGGTCCTCGCGCCAAACAGGAAGAGTGTATTTACTTGGGTGGAATAACCATTACCAAACAAGGCCTGAGGGTGTATTTACTTGGATGGAATAACTATTCCATTCTACCTTTATATCTTATAGAATAACTATTCACATATTTACTTTGGTAGAATATATATTTCATAAAAATCTCTATTCCATATTTTGTCCCTTTATGGAATAGTCATTTTATTTATAAACTAAAAATATTATTTCAAAATGACCCTTATTCACACATATACACACATACATGTACATATATATATATGCATATACATATACGTATTATGATATGCATACTATGTACATATATATATATTTATATAAGTTATATTCATTTTATTATTTATTTAAAATTAAATTTAATAATAATAAATAACATAAATTTTTATGAAGTTATATTTATAGTTATTTTAGTGCCTTTTTTATTCACCCCTTATGTCATATTCTATTTCATCCAAGTAAATAAAGAAATTGTCATTCCATTCTTCTTAGAATGACAATTTCATTTATATGAAATGATAATTTTATTTCAACCTTATTCCGTACTATTAAAGTAAATGTACTGTAAAAATAATCTTTTATCACAATCAAATATAACCCCACAAACAAATATGACGGCAATAGAAAATCAATTCAACAACACTTCTCTCCATCATGATTAAGGTGATATCTAGATGTCGCCTAGTTTTGAGTGACATTTAAATGTCATTTTAGATTGACAATCTTATAATTTTTGTATGTTATCTAAACATATCATCAAACCAAACACTCAATTTCTTCAAACACCATGACAACATTACAATAACATCAAACTAAATGCCCCCTAAATGCCAAGAAATGTATATAACCTCATAGACAAAATTTTGCCGCATTAGAAAAAATAAGAAGTCAAAGAACAAGAAGTCTATGCTATAAGCAATTCAAGGCAATGGGCTCTCCTTTGAAAAACGAACACATTCCATATTTCAAGTAGTAAAGGCAGGATGCTTTAACATTGGAACAAGTACCTAAATAAAACAATTAAAAAGAGATAAATTTCATTCGGGTCTCTAAGGGTATTATCATGTAAGTATAACTTAACCTCAAGATCTCATTGAAAAAAATCAAAAACATGGATCTACATGATCGGACCCAAGGATAAGAACAATTTGAGTTCAAGTCGAGCCACCCATGGTCAAACTTAGCTCGTTAATTTATAAATCAGTTTGAGCTCCAATTGTGGCTCAAACGTTTCGAGTTTGAGCTAACTCAACTCGATTAGGAGTTAGCTCAAACTTTAATAGAGCTAACTTGAATACCCTAATGAATTGAGAGTAATTCTAAAAAAATTTAAGTTGCCTTCACATTGGGTTTCAAACATGAGTCAATCATCCACATGCTTGTTTAACAAATACTATAACCATTCAGCCTTACATTCTTTTTATAAAAAAATAAACAAATTATTATAAAAAAATTTATATTATTTACATTTTTTTTAAAAGTCAAAGCCAAATTCTATCAGAATAGATCAGATCCGACCATGGCTCAAATTTGGCCCATGATTCGGATTAATAAACGCGACTCGAGCTCTATTCAAGCGGAATATTGGTTTAAACATCGAGCTATTACCGATTTTTGGGCTAAACTCTCACCTCTAATTAGACCCCCTAATCTCAAGGACCCTGCTGAAATTTACCATTCAAAGAAGGTGCAAAATCAACCAATGTAAAACATATCATATACCTCAAGGATCCCATAATTAGTTTATCTAATTCCCTTAAGAATTCCAAATCATCCAATAAGTATAAAAAAAAAAATTGCATACGGAGACTTTGCATATCTTACCTAGCAAAGCGGGACTGGAGAGAAATATCCCGAACCTTGATTCTATTAATAGTCCCACTCTGGCTGACAAGAACGATTTGTTCATTGCTTTCCCCATCTTCTAAACATTCAAAATGGAACGCAATAAAATGCTAAGAAGAACATTGACAAAAGTATAAAAAACATGTGGTGACAAAAGAACAGTAATATTGAAGCCTAAGGTACCTTCCAACAAATATCCAGCAACAAACATCGCAGCTAGACGATCATCTGGTTGAAGCTGATTGCAGAAGATGTGGATAAAGATGTGGAAAATTATAGCAGCAGATAAAGGATTCCAACCAATAGAAATTAAAATCATTTAGAATGATGAACAAAGCCAACTGAATAGTACTTAAGGTACCTGAATACCTAACAACTAATAAATTAAATCTCATACAATTTTTTCACAATTGAAGCTGCTTCCTGATCTTAATAGATACATATTCCATTTTTTGCAAAGGATCGTAATGGGACAAAAGTATAAATAAAAATTATGTATGAGGACATGGAGATGTTTTGTAGAACCCGACTTGGCTAAGAAAAGCCGAAGTGGCCAACCAAGACTTCCAACATTTTAAAGCAGCATAACCCTAAATTGGTTCAGAAACATAACACCTACCTCATATACCTCATATCAGCTACAATGAAATATGACTGAGATTAGATAGGCTTTCAGGGAAATTTGATCAAGTGTAAAAGATACCTTGTAACCTATCAAGCCAACTGATCTTAATTTTGAGAGGCGGAAATCACTTAAAGGAACACGCTTCCCATAACCACATTCAGATACAAAGAGCAGCCAAGGAGAACTTGTATCCCTAGTCCTAACAAAGATTAATGGAGAAAATTGCATTAGAAACAAGATAAAAGCCCTGTCATGTTCAATAAGTAAATACATAGTGATGAAGACTGTTCAGAGATTACTACACATCAACGGGAGAGAAAACTAGATTTGGTGAGAAACATGCATTTTGCGCACGATGTTACGGCAGATGTAAATCAGTTCTAGCAAATGAAAGATGTTGCAAATGGAAAATGCAAAATCATTATGCTTAAGAAACTTGAGTTGAGACATCCAACAGCAATATTATATTCACCTGTTCCCAGAGACATCCGATGTTCTAGGGAAGACTTTCTGCATTGCAGCAGGTATTATATCCATAGAGGCCACCTTGTCCCCTTCCTTTAGCCTCATAGATGTTACACCCCTCGTTTTCCTCCCAAGAACACGAAGCTGGGCCAGGCAGGTTTGGCAGTAAAAGCAAATTAAATTGATATTTGAAATTTATTAACTTTTGGGTGTTCTATAAGTAATTTACAAAGTTTGGGTGTTTTGTACAAAATTAGGCAATTTTATTGTGACACACATGTAAAAAACCAAAACAAAAACAATCTGCCAGCTGTCAACCTGTACATTGCATCATACCGATCATATGGATTTTCATAAAATTCATGCTAAAAGGCTTCAAGAACGTAATGCAAAATGTTGCATAAAAAAAACACCCTTATCATGCGTGAAGAGGAAGAAGGATAGGATAGAGAATATTTCAAATTAGAAGCACAAACAAGAGAAAATTGTAGTTTTCACCCCGAAAACTATCATTTTACCCAAAAACTTATAACCTACACTTTGCACCCTAAAAAACCCATAAATTTGGCACTTTGCACCTCAATAAATAAAAAAAACACCCTCAAAGACCTACAAATTCCAAATTATGGGTTTTCTAGGGTGTAAGTGTATTTTTTTGGGTGCAAAGTGCTAAAATTATGAATTTTCAGGGCATATCATGCATTTTGCTTCACAGATCACAAATAATTTACAAAAATCATCACATTCGACAGATCTAAGTGACACTATAACAAGTCAAAGAATATCCACTCTGATAGAAAAAGGTCATTGATTTACGATGACAAAATTTCTAAGGAATGAAAAAGATAAATAAAGAATGAGGGTAGGGATTTCAACATTAAAGAATTATACAATAGTCATCACTATCTCTAGTTTTCATTAAATGCTCCTGTATAAGACCAACCTAAATACTAGACAAGAAGGCAGCAGCTGACGTATTTATTACATGCAAGATTAATTTGACTACCTGTATAAAGGTAGCGAAAGTGTATGATATTTTAAGAAGATAAGGCCCGTCCACTAAGAGGCTGGGAGTAGAGTTAGATGTAAAAATCCTCAAGCCATACGATTGATTGCATGCTGGGTTCACATTAAGAACTTTTAATGAAAATTACAATCATAACAGTAACACAAGTAATAAACAACACAAAGGTGGTTAAAACAAGCGAGCAGCTTAAGTGCAGAAAATTACAGCAGAAATTGCCCAAAATTAGAGCTTCAATTAAACCCATGTTTTGTTCAACTGTCTAAATATTGCCTTTGCATGATGCCCGTATAAAGCAAGCCAGTTCATTACTGGAAATCGAAGGACATATAATGCTGTTCAATCTTAAAATTATTGTTCAAGCACCAAGCAATATTGGCATATGAGTACAATATTAGTTGATACTTGCGTATTGTCTAGTTTCTAACTGTATCATCAACTTCATGAATTTGTTGACCTATAAGATCTATCTACAATTAAGAAGGCTTTGGCAAAATTCTTCACTCAAGAAAAGCGTACCATATTGCAGGAGCCAATTATGACCAACCCACTTCGTGAAGCTATGGCAACAAGGTCATCATCTGCACAGTGACGGACCCATTTAAGCTCATCACCGGGGACCTACCATGTTTAAATGGATAAACAAGAAATTACATTGATAAAAAGACGGCATTTCAGACTGATTGCTCCATTGCTCTATGGAAAATTTGGAAGCATTAAAGACCAAAAGATGGAACAAACCAGTTGGATTGCAATTATCCCAGTTGCTCTGATTGACGAGAAAGCATTCAGAGAAACTTTCTTGATGTAACCATTTAAAGTTAGCATAAGGAGGTATTGATCTTCAGCGAACACACTAACAGGAATAATAGATGTTATTCTTTCTCCGGCGCTCAACGAAAGTAGCTGGCTTACACATGCAAGGGAACACATTATTGCAAAATTATCAACCAGAAACATATACAGGTTTTAAGTGCAGAGTCCTCCTAAGGCACCTGAACCAAGGGTGTTCCTGCAGCAGTCCTCGTGCACTCCGGTATCCGATAAGCAGGAGCAGAATAAGCAATCCCTTGATCACTGCAACAACATTCCAACTTCACTGGTCATCAGTGCTACAAAAAAAATTTAGCAACAGGAAAAATCTATGGTCCACTTTGATGACTTAACCCTTTCCTCATCCATTTCAGAGGTACCATTAGAACCATATTTAACATTAATTCGTCAAGGTTTTGAAATGAGTATGCTAGACATAAACTTAAAGACATTTTTGTATCAACAATCAGCACCAAAGTAAAATATTGATGAAATTCTTAAAGTTCAATTACTTTTGACTGTAAGAAACTTGGGGTATTCTCTACCTACATGTGATAGAGGTTGTTAACTATTGCATATCTTAGCAATGTATTAGTACACCATACAAGGTCTAATAACTGTACATAAGCCACGGAAAGTGATGCTAGAGCCAAGCGGAAGACGAAAAAAGACATTCCCCGGTGGCTACCATTAATCAATTATAAGAAATTTAGACTTTTAAAAAAAAACGTAGTTCAGCAATCTGAAGATCTGTTTTAAAACCAACACACATGTATTACAATCAAGTAGACAGAGAAGCCTTTTGAAGTAGAATCAGTTTATGGTGTACAACCACTAAGGCTAAAATCATTGTAAAAAAGGTTGAAGAAGTGAAGAGATCTTAACATAATGGATGCATGCTGGCTAAAGTAAAAGTATTACAACTTATAAAGCAACAATATGATAAAGTAACTTCATTCACAGTATAATCGACATGCAGCATGTCTTCAAAGTTCTCAAACTTACTTAAGAGGGTGATAACAAAGTTCTCCGATCTGTTTTTCTTTTTCCTTTTCAAATAAGTGAACCACATGACAGAAGAAATACAAGTGATACAACGGCTTAAACGAGTAACACCCAATGCATCAAAATGATTGGTGGTAAAAAGGAACAATCAAGCAAATGGTGAACATAGTGAAAAAGAGACCTCACACCAAATTAATAATACAATACAAGGATAATTACATGTCACCCCCAAAGATAGTCTTATTACTCATTTAACCTTCAAAGATGAATATCTATGTCAGTTACTCCGAAAGACGAATAATATTTATATCTATTATCCCTAAAGTTTACATCCATCACCCCTGAAAGATGTATTAATTCTGTTATCACCCCTTATTGAGGGTGCCATATGTAAAAATTTATCATTGTAGTGAAAGATGTAAATATTCATTTTGGTGGGTGGGGTGGTGCGGACACATGGAATTTGTTATGGTCGGTTTTATCAAAGGCAACCAAAAGTTGATTCTACACTCCCTATTTTGTTTGACTGCACCGCATTTAATTAGTTGAGTCAGTCAATTGGGTTGAGTCAGTTAATTATGACTAGTCAAACCTATTTCGCTAAGTCATTCGTTTGAATTTGAGAGTTATCTATTAAACAAGTTTGACTATATTTGAGAAAGTTTGTTTTAAAATTAGATAAATAAATTATCTATTTATTGGTTTAGTGTCTGATCATATTTTAGATGCTTTATAAATAAAATTAATTTGATCTTTTGGTTCAAGGTATTTTAATTATAATTCATGTTTTAAATTCTGAATGAAAAGAGCTTAGGGTCTAAGGTGAAAATCCCTAAACGTCTAATTTTATTCTTCCCCTTTCTTCCACTTTCCAAACCCTAACAACCACCATCCCGCATCAACTTTGGAATCATAGTTGTGCTGTCCTGCATCAGTGGGGTTTTTAAACAAGTAACAAGAGTATATTTTTCCCTCACAATATCACCAAATACATGCATTTACTTTGAAAAGGTGGCTCATAAATAGACCTAAAGTCAAGTTCCCAACTGTATACTTCTACAACCACAAATTGTTGCATGTCATACAACACTAAATAATTAAACAAACAGCAACTTATGGCGATAAATTCCCATAGCTAAAGAGAAGCACGAGAAAGTAACCAATATATTCAGAACTCAAAAATAAAGCTTTGGTGGGACACAAATTACAATTATGCTTCAAAAGCAATGAATAATGATTGTGGGGAAAAATATTTGTGGACACTTGAAATTCTAAACCGACAAATGTGCAGTAAAAACAGGGCAACATCATTGGGGAGCTTGCAATGTTCAATGTGTGCAAGAGCATTGCCAAAAAAGAGGCCAAATAAAAGTATAGATCTTTCTTTGATGTATTTACCTGAAATAAAGAATACGATCATGTGTGTGACAAACAATGAAGTCAGACATAGAATCATTCACTCGCATTTTTCCAAAAGACTTTCCAATTGTTCCACGTTTTTGCAGATTGAAGGTGTCAGGCTTCATCCGTTTTACATAACCTTTCTCACTGAGAGCCTAGCAAGAGCAACCACAACATTTAACTTCAGCGCAAAACTATTAGATAGATGCTGAAATACAAAACAATATAAGTTGCCATGCATCCGCATGCATAAAAAGCAAGCATTTTAGGAATGATAAATATCATAAAACCAGCGTATATGTAAATATGAACACATACCAAAAGTATTTCCTCATTTGGAATAACATCTATTTCTTCAAGCTGGCTACCGTTTCCCTCTTCTAATACTGACCTTCTTGGAGATCCAAATCTGTTCTTCAGCTCAGTTGCCTCGTGTTCTATGAGCTATAACATAACACAAAACCAACAAGAAATCGTATGACAGAATCAAAATATATGTTAGTTGGAGGGTCTAGGAGCGTCACACTTTTTAACACAAAAAATCCACAAAATAGATCATTTTAAGAATTAAGAGATCCTCAAAGCATTATCCATTCCTTTTGGATGAGGACTGCATAGGACAATTGTACGTGCATAACATGGTCAGTTACAAGGGATATTACTTAGTGCAGTAAAGGCGTTTGCGTGTGCAAGAACATGCTAGTAAATGTGTGAGAGAAAGAGAGAGAGTAGCAGCATAGATATTGAACCTCAAAAGATGTCTCATGTGACTATCAAAGTGATATGCCAAAGATGTGGACAAGAATAAATACGAGATACGAAACTTATAACTTATCATAATCAGGCAACGTAAAAGAGCATGATATAGTATGAAGTCTTCTAATCAGACATATTCTAGGTAAAATAGATATCATGTCCTTTGCTCATCATACGTGAAGCTTTTCTCCTCATATATAGCTGAGATTTTTAGTATTACAGTTGCAGTAAGCAAAGAGAGTTCTACAAATTAATCAGTACAGAACCTGGTAATAAAACCTTTTTTATAAACTCATTAAATGAAAATTATATTATAATTTTAGAAAATGATCCTAGCATCCTTCCCAATTATACAGTTATCTCGTAGATTCAGAATTTATATCCCTTAAACTACAAGTATGTTCATATTGTTTACATTATGCTTGCTAAGATCAAGATCCTTGCAACCAACTTTGATGGCTAACAATTCCACTTTGTAATTGGCAGTGCACACCTTTGCAAACTTAATGATATCTTAAATAGAACAAAAAATGTGATATATAACACAGTTTTAGAGTATACATGGACAAAGATTAGAAAACTATATTAGCTGACAAAAACAGTAGAATTAGGTTTAAAATAGGCATCCCTATGCCAATGGTTCACCACTCAGAAAGGCATGGGGACAAGGTAGTCTATTGTATGCAGTCTTTTATTTATTTTTAATAAGACTATTTTTGGGACTCGAATCGTGACCTCCAAGTCACAAAGGAGCAACCTTAATCAATGAACAAAACGCTCCCCCTCTATAAGTAGGTTTAAAATAAATAATCAAAATAACAGTCAACAATGGAAGTACCAAGGATTAGAGACCTACTGGTCCATCTAGTAGTAATGAACATTCTTAAAACTAGCTGACCTGGAGAATGAGCTTTTTACTCGATAAAAGCTCATTTAGTTTCGATATGTTCTCCGATAAGGATTTACCTTCATCTGCAAACTTCTTTCTCTGCAAAAGATATAATAGCACTGAGCAAAATGAGGCGCATGAAACCAAAAACTTATCCAAAAGGGCACCTGTGGTAATATATGCATATTGTACCTCAAAAGAAGTAAGTTTCCGCAAAGTTATGTCCAATAAGGCTTCTGCTTGCTTTTGGGATAGACCAAATTCTAGAAAGAAATATTAGCTATACTTTTATTTTTGACTTTAAGACAAAGTTACGATATAAGAGAAAGTTAAATAGTGAGAGCAAATCAAAACATCTTTAAGCTTTTTTGGTCCAATTCAAGCAGATAATATAAAGCATTGTTACAAATTATTTCATTTTAATAAGACTACATTTACTAGGTTTGAACTAGCATAAAAATTTCATAAGAACTTTCCAATAAGCCATATTCATTCTACCTCAACTCTTGTTTTTACACATTCAAGCCATCAAGATGTATTTCAATGACCTCACCGATATAAGACATTGGAATTAGCAGCAGCAGCGCATACCAATATCACAAGGTCAAGTGCACCACCAACACCAAAAAAATGTGGAAATTTCATTTGAATCAATAAATTTTGACTATTCATTGCTGAGAAAGAAAAACTCTGTATACACAAAATATATCAAGAGATGCAAAGGAAAAGTTTAAAGACAAATGGCCATATTGAGAGCAGGTTCTTACAGTATGAACACATGGAAGAAGCCCTATTGCATGCAACCATGTATATCCTCAAGCTTAATGAATCTATTTGATGCTCATGAAATCCCAATGTTTCATATTTATCTTATTCCATTGTACCCTAAATTATCAGGGAAACCACTGTATTACCAGCAACATTTATACTAATGCTGGCAATCTTGCACTTGACCCAGCAAGCACCAAGAACCTTTGTGCTTGCACAACAACTACACTGTTTAGTGTTGCTGAATAGACAAAAGGATTTCCAAGGAAAAAGAGAATAGCCCAGCCCTGCCAGAAGTATAATGACTACATCTTCATATTTCAACATCATATTTGAACAACTTAACCTTTTGTTTGGTACTTGTTTGGCTTTAAATTTTGTTCAAAGTTAAACACAAATGGAGAAATAAAGTTAGTTTTGTTTTAAGATTTTCCAAAGATGTAAAATAAAATTAATTTTTATCGTCAAATAGATAACTGTTAATAAGTTTTGTCGCACACACATATACATCTACCAATGACATAGCGTTGTTAAGTTATGGTCGAAAGAAAGCTAGAGGCTAGCAATAAATGATGGCCCAATATTAACATATACGAGCAGTAACTCGTGCAAGTATGGCAAAAAAAATTTTGTTTATAATAAATCTATCAAATTTCCTAAATATAAAATAAAATTCTATAAAAAATAAGGAGTTATACACAAGAAATTAAATATATAATTTATAATTTTATTTAAATTTCACAATAAATGTATTTATTTTAAAGAAATGTGAAAATTTACAAGCAATTTCATATTAAACAAGCAATCAGGACAAAGGATCGTGATTAGAAAAATCAAGACTAAAAAAAATTAGCATACCAAATTATAACTTTTTTGGATACAAAAAAAGACTAAAATTAATCATGAGACCAAATTATAATTATCAAGATTAAAATTAAAAGAAACATTAAGCAATTTATAATTATCATTGTAAGGATTTACAACCTAAGATCAACACCACAAAAAGTTGGGATACCAAATTATAATTTTCTAGACCTTAGACAAAAATTAATAGAAATCAAAAACCAAATAAAATTTTATTGTAAGTAATTAGAACCTAAGACTAATACTAAGAGAAATTACAGTACTAAATTTAAATTTTTATTTAAGAAATTAAATCTTAAAGCCAAGGCCAAGAAATTGAGAAACCAAATTATAAGTTTTTAGAATCTAAGTCCTAGTATAAGATAAGTCAGTGAGCCAAATTATAATTTCTTATGGCCTAAAATAAAAGATAAAGAAAAAAAGAATCAAATGACAATTTTTGTAAAGAATGAAAATATATAATTTAAACATGTTTTTATTATTTTAGACCATCCAAATGATACATCTTGACCACCAAATACTAAATTATAATTTATGAGGACCTAAATCGAAGACTAAGATAAATTATAATTTATTAGCACCAAATTTTAATTTTTATAAGCGATTATTATCTAAAATAAAGATTAAAAAAATGAGAAACTATTTTATAATTCTCATCAATTTTGTCTCATGTGCTTTTCTCTCCGCTCACACGTGGGACACATTTGGCAGCCCTTTTCCTTCTCTTCCCTCCGCTCATCTAAACTTTTTAATTTAAAAAGAAAAAAAATAACCCAAGTACAACTTTTTAGGGAAAAATTTAAAATATTTTATTTTCAACAAGGGCAAAAATGACAAACCTCAATTTCAGCAGCTCGGTACCACTTAAAATTGAGAAACTATTTTATAAATTATCATCTTTTCTTATCTTATTTCATGTGCTTCTTTCTCTTTGCTCACACACGGCAATCTGGCACTCTATTCTCTCTCTCTTCCCTCTACTCATCCGAGTTTTTTAATTTAAAAAGTCAAAAATATGGCCCAAGTTCAGTTTTTTAGGGAACATTTTGAAACATTTTATTTTCAGCAAGAGCAATAATAAAAAACCTCAATTTCAGCAACTTGATGCCACTTTTAAGATATATTAATTTTTTATATAAAAATTTCAGTCAAGGACAAAATTGAAATTCAAAATTTCAGATGAAGTTAAATTATGATAGCAGATTAATTTTTTAATAAAAATTTCAGTCAAGGGCAAAATCAAAATTCAAAATTTTAGATGAAGTTAAATTATGACAGCAAATTAATTTTTTTAATAAAAATTTCAATCAACAGCAAAATTGGAATTAGAAATTTCAATGCTTTTTAATAAAAGTTTCAATCAAAGGCAAAATCAAAATTCAAAATTTCAGTTGCTCCGCACCACTTTCAATGAGAAAGATGAGATTGTGAATCAAAAGGGCAAGTTTTTTTCTTATCAAGAAATCAAAAGGGCAAGTTTTTTTCTTATCAAGAAATCAAAAGGGCAAGTTACTCTCTAATAGTATGGAACAAGGGAACAAATTATATAACATGTAATATCCAATTTTGGGTAAAAGTTGCTCAACATGATTTCATAAGAGATTTGGATTGAGAATACAAAATACATAGAACAATGATAGACATGAGGGTCTCTTTTAAAAAAAATAACAAATTCCAATCAAGATAATACAGAAAAATCTCAAAACATAATATGTTTAGAAATCAACTAAAATAGTAAGTAAAGGAAAAATTAAGCTAAAAGTTGAAATTATACATAATTACCCTTCATCAAAGTACTTGTAGCCTTAGCATTACTTGATGTCCCGCGAATTGTGCGGATCACACCATCCAAATTATCAAGACCCACAATAATTCCCTAAGTAAAATTAAATTTATAAAGACAAAGAAAAAGCCTAAATTTACAATACAAAAATTTTCATAGTACCTCAACAATATGCCTCCTTTCTTCAGCTTGAGAAAGCTGAAATCTAGCACGTCTTTCAATAACATGGCATCTAAACTCTAGGAAGGCCTGCAGTACAAATAAAGCATGTTTCTAACAGAGAATATAGAAAACAAAATTGAGAAGTTGTGATAAAGGATTCCATTTTGGTTGTACAAAGGAACTGGAAACATAAGTTACGTTTGCCAAAAGCAAGGCTAAACAAATGTAGCATGTCTTCAATACTATTTTGACACATGCATCCCATAATTGATATTCACAGCACTAGGTTCTGGCAGAAATAAATGATTGATGTGCATAGGCTTTTCTTAGTTTTCTATACCCACACAAAAGAAATGGCACCAACTTGCTCCACTAAAACAAATACAAGAAGCTCAAATAGCTAAGGGTCATTGATCACTATATTCGAAGTGTTTCATAATTTTTTTGCGTAAATCCTAATCACGTTGTGGATCTCTGAATCGTCAAGTGAGATCAACTCAATTCTTTTCTTTGCTCCAGTTCTCTAACATCCTTACCTTATTCCTATATACCAAAGGTTGAACGGAGAAATTTGATCCTGACTGACCTGATTATCCCAGCATCCAATCCAGAATACAGAAATTACAATATCTCACTGATAATTACCACCTTATCAAAAACAAGCAAAATACTTCTTATTCATGTTGTAGTTGTTAGCCTTAATCTTCACAACTAAGGAACTTCTGATTAACTGCTTTTTTCAAATCCTTGGAAAAGTAAATAATGTCAATCTCTTCATAGATGCTTTTGCTGCTCATCAGGTAAGCAACCATTAACGATATGAAGCTTTACTAAGAAACATAAATATCAGCCACTTAACCATTTGGACTTGTGTTACTCTTTATCCATTGCAACTAGCGTATCTGTCATAGTGAAATGATATGTTCTGGAGATTATAAACTAAAACACGACTAGTCATGACAAAAAACACAGAAAAACGTTACTTGATATCAAAATAAAAAGGCATCTAGAATGCTACCAATTTAATGAATTTTGCCTTCTAATTCATTGATTTACCTAAAGCTAAATGGAAAAGAGGAATCCATGTAGCTGAACCCAATAGTTAGGATTAAGTCTTTGTTGTTGTCATTGTTTTCATTGCTGTTGTTTTTGTCTTCTCAGAAACCCAATACCCTGAGGAGGGCAAAGAAACTACGATTCAATCAAGCCAGGTATTACTAATTGAACAAAGAACTAACAATAGAAGACAAGATGGTTTCCATTTGCAGCACTGAAAACACGTGCAACTTTAAAACAGCTCTAATATGAAGTTAACAATTAATACAGAGTTAGCAATGTTTTTCACAGTTAACCATATACGAAGCAACATTTGAAGCTAATCTACAATTTATCGAGTGAAAATCATAAGTTTCAAAAAGGTTATGCTTATACCTTATGGGAACCAAAATGATTTTTGTCAAATAGCTTCCACTATTTTGCAAAATCAATTATGTCAGCCTGCTAAAAATGCAATGACGCAAAATATAGATAGAAATAGACCTATCGTCATGGAACATCCAAGAAAGGCATCAGACTGATGGGATAAGAACAAACAAGACTAGAACTTCAAGTTGTCATATAGCAAAATGGGACAAGTGATCAATTTGTAATACTTTAGCTGAGATAAGTTATAATCATGTGAAACCAAAAGAAATGGCAGCCATATAAAAATCCAGAAGTATCAGCATAACATTTAGTTGTAGAGGATTACCTGAAGTAATTCTTTCAGGCCCATCAGCTTTGGCTGCCCATCAAGAATGCTGAGTAAAAGGAACAAAAAAATTGTTTGAACCACAATCACAATATTTTGAATACAATATCCTATAAATACAATCATCAACAAGACATTATAGAGGAATTCCAAATAACAACAAACAAAATGGTAAACATCAAGGGTTTCAAGATAAGCACCAGCTATCCATATTTATATCCATGCAAATCAACTAGAATAAGAATAAAGCACTCATCAGATTCTTTTATGTGCTCCATAAACATTACTAATCAACAAGAAAAGAAAGGATGTAAGTATTCTTGAAAATACTAAGTCAATACAGCAATGGAATGGAAGATGCGCACCGAGTCATGTAAAAGATTAGGCAAATAAGATGGTGCACTTCATTAAAAAAGCAACAAGACAGCTTGCATTCTAAAATGCTCTTTCATGGACCAAGCCCATCTTCATTATGTGTATTAAGCAGCTTCTTAGCATATGTTAGAAGTAAAAGTTCCAAAGCATACGCAATTTCCCATATAAAAAACAAAATTTCCTACAGCCAATTCAATGAATCCATTTACAAAATTTCCTGCAAAATGAATAACATCTGCCTAAAAAGAATCCACAAAATTAGACGTCATACAAAGAAACAAATTTATGTACATGAACATTTTAAAGTCTAAAGTGGTCAAATACAGCTCAAGCTTGAAAACTTGATGAGATTTAGAAATCTAACTCCATTCCATCTCCTAGAATAATATATTCTAACATTTCAATTTATAACTTTGTCATACACAAAGGTAGATAGAAAACAAGTTATATAAATGACTGCATCACATCTGTATGAACAAATATACGTAGACACTTCTAATTGAAAACAACATACGGATCTCATATGAAAGGGTAACCAGGCCCTTTACTTAACTACAAACTGTCTTTGTGATTCAAATTGTTTATAGAAAGTGAATTGCTTACCCCACCATATTGCAGCTGAAGCTTGATTGCAATGCTGTAAGACGGTAAAGATTGTTGAGAACAATAGATTGGTCTGACCCTCTTTTTAACTGACAGAGGAAGTAGCAGTTAGAGTGGCATTAAATCGCAGAAGTAATATGAATTTAACATACATTAGGAGAGTTTCTTTAAGAAGCTCAAGCAGAATCCAATATACAATTAATCAAAACACACTAATTCAAAAGCCGAGGTAAAAGCCATTAATTGTATATTAACACAATTTGTATTGAATATCCAATGTGGGACAATTTCCATAGATATCCCAACAAATCTCCGCCTCAAATGAGAATCCAACCACATTGGACCTTTTCTCATTCAATGGGTCATTTAAGTGGATTCATCTCAAAAGCCCACTCAACCACCTAGAGGCATAATGGGAGTCATATGCTCTTATAAATTTTCAACATGGTAGGAGGCACAAGATTCATGGGAGCACAATCCGCGTGAACCACTTGATCCACGTATTCAAGGCCCAGTCAAACCTTCAGCTTTGATACCACTTATTAGGGGAGTTACTTTGGGGAAGCTCAAGTTATACCCACTATACAATTAATGAACACATACTAACCTAAAAGCGCAAGTGATGTAGCGCCAGATCACCAGCACCGATGATTTCATTATAATCTACACCTCGAGCGTAGATTATAACAATTTATTTGTTTGTACATAGTTATCTTTATTTCTGCATTTATTTCGAGATAATTAGAGTCGTACATTATGTTTATGTCGGTGGGAATGCCCACTTTGATGTCATGTATATACAGTGGGTCAGTCTGAATCATATGTANTGACGCCGAGCCAGCTTCGCCGGTTTCGCCGGCCGATCCGGCCTCGCCCAGCCTCGCCCAGCCTCGCCCAGCCGCGTCCGAGCCCTTGGCTTCCACGATCTCCGTCAATGCTGCGTCGCGCCGAACCAGGCGGAGGATTGCTTCGCTCGACNGGATCAAATTGGGTTCAAAAATAGTTCTGTTTGAACCAATTTGATTCAAAAGTGAGTCAAGCTTGGGACCTATTTATGTTGCAGCTAAAGTTGGAGGACTTGGTCATAATTTTGCCATCAAAA